>KZ559511.1:0-307428 GCA_002850765.1 Aspergillus taichungensis | reverse complement strand
TTTTTACTTCTTGTTTCAAATCGTTGCTGTTGTCTTGATATTCCCCGCTGTTTCCCCGTGTCTTTCACCAATCCATCCCCGAGGGACAGACAGGCTGCAAGTCGGCAGGAATTCAACCTTCCCTAAGCCGAAAAGGTATCCACCAATACAGAGACCGTACTAGGGTTCCAGGCTTGGAGGGCTCGGGACCCCATTAGGCCAATCCTGCTCCCAAGAGCAAAGGGCTGGCTTTGGCTACAACGTCCTCTAGGTGGTCCACCACGTTCACGCTAGTTGGTGGCGCGGTCTGAGGTTAGCGTTCGCGTGCCCTCTCGTGGACTTGCCGATCCCCAGGATGGAAAGTGGAAACTCGAAACACTTGCCCGGGGACAGATAAATCCCGCTGGCTTGCGTTCCGTTGTGCTGGATCCCAAATTGACCTACCCTCACCTACCACCTATCTCGCTACCTACTTCTTCCCTCCCCCCTTGATCATACCTATCATACTTAATATTGCCTTGCTATCGTTCATCGCTGAATGCGACCGCCCTGACCATCCGCTTAATTCACAGACCCTGTCATCGCCAACGATACCCCCACCCTCCCTCCATCCTCGCACAGTCGTGCTAGTTCGGAGACCCCCACCGCCCTGTTCACAGGAGGAGCCGCTGGCGGCCCCATCACCACCACTTCCTCCTCTACCTTTCACGCGGGAGTCGATGGGTACGGTGTCGACCGTCCTCCCACCGACTCGTCCAACACACCCACTCTGGCTTCCCATGCGCAAGGGTCGCGATATGCCCGGAGCAATTCGCATCCGGTGCGACCACTCACACCCCCGTCGGGGGGCCGACTGAATCCGTGCCTGCCGAGCGTGACGGGCGATCTCTCCCCCATCAACTCGGACGTCTTCAACAGTTTTCTGGACATGGACGATGGCGTAGACGGGTCGCGCAGCGCCCCGTCGAGCCCCGGGATCAAGGATAAGGCGTCCAGCGAGGGGTCGTCGCTCGACGCGGGGTCCACCTTCGACGAGCTGGTCGACCGGCTGGTCGCGCAACCCATGTCGAAGCAGGACTCGAAATTCGCCTCCATCTTCCTGTGTCTCTATCGCAAATTCGCCGCCCCCGCCACGTTGCTGCACGCCTTGATCCAACGCTTTGAGTGGAACGAGAAGAACATCGACGATCAACTGACCCGCATCGCCGACCAGCTCCGTCTGCTCAATGTCATGTCCCAATGGGTTTCGGAATATCCCGGCGATCTGGCCTACCCGAAGACCCGGAAGCGGGTCGTCGACTTTGTCGCCACGCTGGAAAAGAGCCACTTCTACATGTTCGCAGCCAAGGAAGTGGGCTCCTACCTCGAGGTACCGGCGGAGGACGACGACGTCGGGTGGTCGTTCGCGGACGGCGACGCGGCGGGGTCCGACGGGCCGGAGACGTTCCTCCACCACTCGGGGCCCAACTCACCGTCGGTGTTCCTCGGCGGGGCCAATATCATCGAAGAAGGCGACGAGGAGGAAGAGGACCCCATCTACCACATGAGCGCACTAGACCTCAGCGAGGGCACCGCCGACTCGTCGCTGCGACTGTCGGGGACGCTCTCGACTCACTCCGCGACAGACCGACCGGGGACCATTGCGAACCAGTCATTCACGTTCCTGAACATCGAAGCGGCACAGCGCGAGGCAGAGCACCTGGAGTTGACACCGCGAAATATCCTGACGAAGCTGCACTGGCGGCAGATCATGGATATTCCCGACGAGGATTTCGCGCGCGAGCTGACGCGGGTGGACTGGATCATGTACAACTCGTTCCGGCCGCGGGATCTCGTGCGACACGTCAGCATCTCGGGGCCGGACAAGGACAAGATCCAGAGTCTCAAGCACGTCAACCGAATGATCAAGCAGTTCAATCATGTGGCATTGTTTGTGGCCAGCGTGATTTTGTATCGCGATAAGCCGAAGCATCGGGCTAAGGCGATGGAGAAGTTTATGAATATCGCTCAGGTATTTCTCCCTCTCAAGTCAAAGCCCATCACAGACCGCTAACAAGGGTAGAAACTCCGCCGCCTAAACAACTACAACTCCCTCGGGGCCGTCATCGCCGGCATCAACGGCACACCCGTACACCGACTCACACAAACACGGGAACTCGTCCCCGTACAGGTCCAGAAAGACTTCATGAGGCTGGTCATCCTCATGGGGACACAAAAAAGCCACTTCGCGTACCGACTCGCATGGGACAACTCGTTCTCGGAGCGGATCCCGTTCCTGCCGCTGCACCGACGAGACCTGGTATCTGCGGAAGAAGGCAACAAGACGTTCGTCAAGGAGGACAAGTCGCGGATCAACTGGCGCAAGTTCGAGGTCATGGGCGAGGTGGTGCTCGGGATCCAGCGCAGCCAGAAGACGCCATATGCGCATATGGCGCGGTATCAGGAGGTGGCGCGGTTGATTTTCGACATTAAATTGTCTGGGGTTGAAGAGGTACGTTACTTTGACTTGTGGACTTGTTGAACTAGGAGATGAACTAACGTTGATAGGACTTGTACGCACGCAGCATGCAGTTGGAGCCGTCTGCGGGCGGCGACGCAGGACGGAAGAAGTTTGGATGGCTTCGATCTTAATTCATGATCAGTAGGTGCCCTCATCAGTAGGTGCACTCATCAATACGGTGCTATGATCTTACCAGATCAGATGATACGGGGAGAAGGATGATGGTGATGAATGATGACCGTTGTTATGACGATGTACATATTCATGATATACTAGAGCTAGCGGATAAGATTACTAGTTAATATTTGGACTGTTGTCTTCTATACCTCTAATATTGAAAATCCTCAATATCGGAGGATATGGAAGCGTACTGTGTAGAAGACCAAACACGTGACCCGGACATTCCGCCATACAAACAATTCGAACCGCAGATTAAACCAGTACAATCCAGCAACTTAAGAGACAACCTCCAACCACTCAACCACCAAAAACAACCAACCAACCACAAACAAAACAATCCCAACCAAGTCACAAACCCTCAAACCCACAAACAAGACGATAGAGAAAGAAAAACCCAAACAAAATGAACCTCAAAACCCAAGCCCTCAGAACCTACCGCGCCATCCTCCGCGAACTCCCCCGCCGCAACCCCCCAACACCCCTACAGACCCGCCTGCGCACTCTCTACCAACAACAGCCCACACAGACACAGACCGAGGGAGGCGAAGGGGAGGAGCAGCTGCAGGCGAAACTCCAACACGCAGAGCAGTGGGCAATGTATGCGCGCGCGCAGCGCAAGTACGCGGCTCTCGTGGAGCGGTATAACCCCGGGGCGACGCTCACAGAGGAGGAGAGGATTCGGTTGACTGCGAGGAGGGTGGGGTGGGATTTGCCGGATCTTTCGGCTGTTGAGGGAGAGAAGGGGTCTTCTTAATGCCTTCTTTTCTGGTGATGGGGATTTTGGGGGGGGGGGGAAGAAAGATATTTGGAATACTGTGGATATCTTTGGAATAATTGAGAATAAATCCTTGGGGGTAAAAGTTGAGTGATATGATTTGTATGATATTGGTTTGGTGTTGGGTTGAGCCTGTACATTTCTTCTGTATATTAACTTAAAGCTGTTCTTTTATGTATTGCCCTGAGGTAGATATCGTGGACTCGTAGATGTGGTCTGTCTGGACCACTTGATGGAGGTAGGATGTTATCCTTGCTGACCGGCGAGATTGACTCGGGTCAGACTGATGCTGAGGATTGACAATTTCCAACTGATCAATCGTCATCCCAATTCTACCCTCTCCATCTGTCGCATCAACGTCGTACTGCTCTCCTCATCCTCCATATCAACGTCGATCGCCATGCGCGGCCGGTTCTTATTCAACCCCTCTAGCAGACTGCACGCCTTGCACACCTTCTGGCTCGAGATGTACCCGCAGCGCTCACACTTGCCCATCGTCTGCGTCTTCACCTTGGGCTGGTCCTTTGCCTGCTTGTTCTTCCTCGCCGGCGTCTTCACAGGCAGACGGATCTCCGTCTCCTGCCCAGCAGCGGCCTCATCCCCAGCCAACCGCCTCTCCATCTCCGCCATCTCCCCCCCACTCGTCCTCCCGTTCTGACTCCCACAACCACCCCCTCCTCCACCACCAACTGGAGCTGACCCCTTCACCTCAGCAGGGACCAACTCAGCAAGATCCTCCCCACTGCGAACGATATCCAAGATCGAGCTCGGCCGAATCTTCTCCAAATCCTTAATCAACGAGCGCGCACTGCCCCGAAACGCTTCCGGCGAATAGATACACTCCGTACTAAAGTAATCCAGCCGCCGATGGTGCGCATACAGCACAATCTCCTTCTCATAAGCATACTTCAACGGCTTCGACCGCTTCACCTCACTCGCCGCCGAATCCGTCACGATGCTCGTCCCGCGTGACAGCCGCGGCAGATCCCCCCGCAGCAGATTCATCATGACCGTCTCGGCCACATCATCCGCATTATGCCCCGTCACCACATGGCTGATGCCCAGACGCGCCGCGCCGCGGTCGAGCGCCTGCCGCCGAAACACCCCGCAGTAGGTGCAGTTGCCCTTCTTGCCGACCTGCGCGACGACCTGGTCCATCGTCCACCCGTACAGCTCGCCGTAGCCGACGATCTCCAGCGGCATGGCGTACTGCTGCGCGTTGCGCTTGACCGTCTCGAGGCTGTCGTCGCGGTACCCGCGGATGCCCTCGTCGATGGACAGCAGGCAGAGCGAGAGGCCATAGTCGTAGCGCTCGTTGAGCGTCTTCAGCACGGCGGCCAGCACGGTGCTGTCTTTGCCGCCGCTGGCGCCGATGGCGATGCGCTCGCCGCGCTGGAAGAGGTGCGTCGAGGTGATCGTCTCGTGCACTTCTGTCTCGAAGACTCGGAGGAAGCACTCGCGGCAGAGGCGGTGGCGGTTTTTGGGCCGGATGATGACCGCGCGTGCCGAGTGGCAGTGGGCGCAGGGAGGTGCCATTTCTTTTCTTATTTGTCTTTCTCTCTTTTTTTTTGGTTCTGTCTTATTTGATTTGATTTTCGCTCTGGTTATCGTTGACAAAAATGAGGGGAGATTGGCGATAAAGAGATAAGTGATGAGTCAGCTGTTTGATCTGTTTGTTTTTTTTAGAATTTGATTTTTTATTTATTTTGTTTATTTGATTTAGGAGTATTATCATTATGGTTATTTACTTCAATCGTATAATCCATCATTCTATATTATGTACTTCTATCTATAATACACCCACTACCCATGATTACATCTTCCCCTTGAGCAGATTGCCAATCATCTCACGCGCCGTAATCCGCGTAGTCGCCCACAAGGTCGGGAAATCCAGCGTGCTGGAGAAAGTATCGGCGTAGCCGAAGAACAGCATCGGGGGGATCCAGCCGCGGGCGTACTCGAGCGCAAAGCACGACTCGTCCATCTTGTACTGCTTGACCTGGCCGCGCTGGAGGTGGTGCACGCTACCCTGGGGGTAGACCTCGGGTTCGTAGGAGCCCGGGACGAAGGCCAGCTGCGTGCCTTGCAGGATGTTGAAGTAGTCGTCGGCGGTGTGGCGGCCGGTGTGGCCTTCGGTGCCGATCGAGGTGCCGAAGATGATGAGGTATTCGGTGATGCCTGTTGATGTTATTAATATTTAATTTTATTCTTATATTTCTTTGGGGGGAGACGTACTGGCGTGGATAATATACATAGCGCCCATGGCACCGCCGGCATTGTTAAAGACCCATTCCTCGTCGCGGTTGAGGTTCGATCCCGGGACCTTCTCGTCGAGCTCGTTGACGATGAAATCGACGACGGCGCGCGTGTCGTTCCCGTGGGCGGCGATGGCGCGCTGGGACAGCTCGTGCAGGTTCGAGGGGTCGAAGACGTAGAATTGATCCAGACGGGAGTCGAAGTAGCGGTAGAAACCGGTGAGGAGGGCCACCAGGGTGACCAGGAACGTGAGACCACGCATGATGGGTAGGATGATCTAGGGGAGGGGGTGGTATGGAGAGGAGACAAGGTTGACAGGGGAGAAGAAACCAGAGGAAAAGCGGGATGAAGGAGATCCGAGTAAGGAGATGTCAATAGTCTGGCCTGAGGCACTACTGATTGGATTCCGGGGACCGCGGACTCCTCGGTCTGGCGATCGCTGCCTGATTTGGATCTTCATCTTCATCTTCACCTTCATGGAGTGACTCTGTACTATCTTCATCGGACACAGGATGTACGGGGTATGTACGGTCGCATGTTGTAGGTCAAACCTGAAGTACTTCAATTCATGCAGATCGCTCTTCTTATACCATCAAATCTCCGTGCAGATCAACACGACGACCCCCGTCGACTCCCTGTACTCCATATACTTCCACCAATCCATCGGACCCTCCCGATCGTGAATTCTTCCGGCTAAAGACCTGGGTGAAATTATCCCGACCTGGTGTTTCCAGTTGACAGCCATGTCCAATTGTCCACCACTCATGCCTCTACAGATGCCGTGGGGAAGGACGTGATCGACCATGTTAGGCACACTGAATGAAGCATAAATTCGGGTCTTCCCCATGGCATTCAGATCAGGGACGAACCAAGCAGTCAGTCGTTTATCAAAATCTATATTCTTATTCACTCTTTTAAACATGAAGTTTCTCCTTCTCGCTCTCACCGGACTGGTTTCCGGTGCCGCCATGACCCGTCGGGGCCTTCTGAATGGAGCCACCCTGACCCGTCGTGCGGACTCCTGTGGACAGTGGGACACCATCGAGAAAGGGGACTTTACCGTGTACAACAACCTCTGGGGACAGGACAACGCCGAGAGCGGCAAGCAGTGCACAGGCCTGGATGGCCAGAATGGCACTACCTTGGCCTGGCACACCAGCTGGAGCTGGACCGGCGGCGAGGGCCAGGTCAAGAGCTACGCCAACGCGGCCTACCACTTTGAGCCGAAGCAGTTGAGCGAGGTGACCAAGATCCCGACGACCTGGAAGTGGTCGTAAGTTTTTCTCTATCATCATTATTGTTATAAATAAGTATAGTATGTATATGTTAACAACCAAAAGATACAAAGGATCGGACCTGGTGTGCAACGTCGCGTACGATCTGTTCCTCTCCTCGACCGCCGATGGCGATGCCGAGTATGAGATCATGATCTGGCTGGGCGCCCTGGGCGGGGCTGGTCCCATTTCGTCGACGGGCTCGCCCATCGCGACCCCGACGATCGCCGGCCACCAGTGGCAATTGTACTCGGGCCCCAACGGCGAGATGCAGGTGTTCAGCTTCGTGGCGCCGTCGTCGACCGAGAACTTCTCGACCGATCTGAAGCAATTCCTCACCTACCTGCAAGAGAACCAAGACCTGGCGGCGGATCAGTACTTGACCGATGTGCAGGCGGGCACCGAACCCTTCAGTGGTCAGGACGCGCGGTTGACCGTCAGCTCATACTCGGTGACGGTGGCCTAGGCGGCAACATTCCGAAGGAGACGCGGTTAGACGCCAGTAGGAGGTGGCGAGGGGCCGAACACGATGAAGGATGGATGGATGGATGGGTGGATGAGAGTTAAACTAGGAATTACGCGCCGTGTTTCACCCCCGGTCTGGGGGGGGTTGACACCCTTGTATATAGTACCTAGGGCGCGTCGACCAAACTCATAGTATATTCGGTTGACGCCGAACGAGTGGATCTCCAGCGGTAGTTTTTCTCTTTCTCTCTAATTATAGACGCCATCGAAATTGATCCCCCAACCGGGACGATCTCCACGATCGCCTGCGCGAAAGTCGATAATTATAGAAGCGGGCGCTTAAATATTGCACCCCAGACGGACGGTACATGAGTGGGACTTGCATCCGCGCGTAGACTGAGGAGTCTCTCCACCGTCCCTCGCAGGTCTCGCTATCTCCAGGATCTTCCACTCCCTCGTTGGCTGACAGAATCGGGCAAAAAGGACAGGATGAAACCCCTCGATCACGTCCAACACATGCCAGTCAAAAGCCGGATTGACAGGAGGAGAGGAAGGAAGGGATGGACGAGGATTTTATTGGAAGAGGAAGAGGGATGGAATGCCACCATCAATGCAGGCTCAGCGCGTCCACCTTGCATGACCAGCCTTGACTTTTCTTTTTACTTTTACCCTTTTTTTAAAAGCCTTTCAAATTCTTATAACCTCTCTCTTGTCCTGTTCTCTTCTTCATCAGTCTCTGTCTCTCTCCATCTGTCTCTCTCTATCTCTCTCTCTCTCATCGGTCAATCATTCCAACTCGTTCCTTCAGGTTGATCCATCACGTTGACACGACAACAAGACACATTCCTCTCCTGCTGGCGGGATTCTTCACCTTCCACTCTTTCTGGACATTCTTCGTCGGTCTATCATTCCATAATCCTCTATTAATACGAGGTTGCCTCTCTCTCTGTCTCTTTCCCCGTCTCTCCCTCGATATCCCACCATCTAGATCATATCTTCCTCCAAATCATTTACGATGGCCAACTACCCATACACCATGGACCAAAGGCCCACGACATACACGGATTCAAGGCCTGAATCCCTCAATCGTCTGGCCCTGCAGGAATTCGTGCGACAACCGGTGACGCGCGAGATGGTGGCTCACCTGGCCCTGCAAGCCTCGCGGGTCATCCGCTGCGAATCCCATGTGACGGCCACTCCGCACCAGAATCATCATCATCATCATCACGGTCAACCCACGCCCCCCAGCTCGCCTCCCCTCGACGACCACGAGGTCGGCAACACTAATCCTCCGCTACCGTCGGTCGAACTCTTCATCACCTCGCTCGTCACCCGCTCTCAAGTCCAGGTGCCCACTCTCATGACCTCCCTCGTCTACCTGGACCGCCTGCGCGCCCGGCTCCCCCCAGTCGCCAAGGGCATGCGCTGCACCGTCCACCGCATCTTCCTCGCAGCCCTCATCCTCGCCGCCAAGAACCTCAACGACTCCAGTCCCAAGAACAAGCACTGGGCCCGCTACACGGCCGTCAAGGGCTACGACGGCTTCTGCTTCTCCCTCCCCGAGGTCAATCTCATGGAGCGCCAGCTGCTCTTCCTCCTCGATTGGGAGACGCGCGTCTCGGAGACCGACCTCTTCGACCACCTCGAGCCATTCCTGGGCCCCATCCGCCACCGCTACATGCTCCAGGAGCGTCAAGCCGCGCACCAGGCGCCCCCGCGCGAGTGGCGCCGCTTCCACGCCTCCGCCGAGCTACTCGCCTGCCGTCTCCGCCGCCAGAAGCTCGAGGCCCGGTTGGAAGCCCGCCGCTCCGTCAACCACCATCACCACCACCCCTCCCTTCGGCGCCATCTCCCCCCCAGCCCGGCTTCGTCCAGCGCCTCCATGTCGCCCGCCTCGCTCGCCGACTCCGACCGCTTCAGACCGTACTCCATCCGCCGCCGGCCCTCCTCCCGTCACGGCGTCTCGGTCTCCCCGCCCTCCATCCAAGACGTCCCGGGTCTCTCCCGCGCAGAGACGCTCCCCTCGCTCAGCTCGCGCGCCTCCAGCGTCGCCTCCACCAGCTCCCGCGGCACGCCCGCCAGTCTCCGCACCTCCAGCTCCACAGCCAGCATGGCCGTGCTGGACGATATCTCCTCCAGCCCGTCTTACACCGGCTACGTGCATCTCCCTGCGGAGCCCAAGCACGAGGGAACCTATCTGCCCTTGCACCAGCAGCCACCGCAGCAGCAGTCTAAGAAAGCGCGCGTGTCCACTCACGGCAGCTCGGGGTTCATGGCGCGGATCTTGGCCTCCGCTGCGGGATCGTACATGGGACGCCGGCCCGTTTAGATTGTTTCTTTATCTCGTTTCCCCCTGTCGGTCTACCAGTACACTTGTCACTGTCTATTACGGTTGAGCGGGTCTCGCCTATTTATTAATACCCTTTTTGTTTACACTACACTGCAATACACTACACTACACTACACTATATACCCCGGAGGTTTAGTCTCGGTCCTTCGCTTCTCATACGCAATCTATCCCTCTCCTATTCCCATCGAACCCTACCCACCTACCCTCATCATATCTTCGTCTACACTATACCCAACCCACAATATCCAACGATTTGTATTGCATTACCACCCCCTCTTCCTTTCCCCTTTGTCCCCCTTGTCTCTGGTGTACAATGTACAACGTCCGGGACTATTTGAATTGTTCAGTGCATAGATGGACGCATATACGATGGGATGGATCCTGCACCATCTTCTTCTTCGAATAGTATTTAGGTAGTTATTAATATGATATGATATGATTTTTTATTTTCTGCTTTTATTTATTGTTTTTCAACACTCCAAGAGTGTAGATTGAAAGTAGAGAGTAGAGGACTCTTGTAGTGTAAGGGATGAAGGGGGGAGGGGAGAGGAGAGTAAATTCCATCATCATCATCATCATCCTCCGAGTCATCATCATCCAAGACAACACATACATACACATATATGAAAATAATATATGATGAACAATATAAGCTAAATAGCAGGACACTCCCACTGATCGCGCTTGATCTTCATCAAAGCAGACTGTTTATGAGGGAAGGTGACTTCGCCTTCTTTGTAGAAGCCTGCTTGTTGGAGGTAGTGGATGACCCTAAATCACATTAGTATCATATTATCCAATAAAACAAAGAGATCAAACAAATAAATAAACCAGTGAAATAAATAATGAAATGAAACAATAGAACAATCAAGACGAAATGCGAGTAGAAAGCAAAAGGGGACATACTTATGATTATCTGCCCTCGGCTCCAACATAACCGTCTCAGTCCTCTGATCCGCCAAGAAACAATAATGCACCAGCGAGCTCAACCAAACCGCCACCCGGTGCGGGCCGCGGAACTCCTGCTCGCCGATCAGCAGGTGGATGCCGCGGTCGTAGTTGGCCGCGCCGCCGATGAGCGGACCCAGTCTGTCCTCCTTGACCCAGTACAGCTCGAAGTAGCCGAACGGCTTGTCGTCCCAGCAGCCGATGACGGGGAAGCTGTGGCGCGCACTGAGGTTCTGTCGCAGGAAGGCCTCCTGCTTGGCGATGGGGCCCGCTTCGCCCCAGGAGGCGTTGACGCGGGGGTCGTTCATCCATTTGTGCAGCAGGTCGAGGTCGGAGGGCCCCTCGCGCGGGGGCGGAACCAGCGAGTTGAGGCTCGATGAGGAGGCGCTGTAGGCGTGGTGGTGGATGGGGATGGCGCTTGGGGAGGTGGGAGTGCTGGTGTTGGTGGCGGAGGGAGAGGGCGGGGGCAGATATGCCACCCGGAACGACAGGTACTGCTGCAGGCTGGGGATGTACCGGACGTAAAAGACGTCGCCTTTGTGTGGGGGCTTGGGGCGGATCGGGTGGCGGATGCCGTTGGTGAATGTGTATTGCGTTGGCGGCGGGGGGAAGTAGGTCGGGCGGTGGCTGCTGGAGGCGTAGGGGCCTTCCGACGGGGTGTAGTGCGCTTCCGGGGAGGAGGACAGGTGCGCGACGATGTCGTTCGTCGTGACGGACGCCCCGTCTGCCGGGGGGGACCCGGCGCGGGACGGGATCGGGCGGTTGGCGATGGCGCGCGGGACGTGCAGCGGGCTCGGGGTGAAGATGAAGATGCGCGGGTCGATCTGCCAGAAGCTGCGACGGCTGGTGAAGAGCTCGTCCCAGGCGGAGAGGTCGAGGGGGTTGTCGCCGGCGGAGGAGTCCTCGCTGGCGACCAGGCCCATGCGCTCGAGTTTCTGCACGATGTTGCGGCCCTTGAAGATGCCCTCGCGTCTGATGGCCACGCGCCATTCGCCCTTGGGCTTGCCCTGGTGCGGCGTCGCGGCCGAGGCCTCGTTGTGGAGGTGGGAATCGGGCTGCGGCTCGTGGAAGTACCACCACAGCGTGACCCAGAGCATCATGGCCACTTGGCGCGCGTGCGAGCTGACGGGTTTGTACTCCGTGCTGGGGGGGTCGACGATCGACGAGAGGTACAGACTGTCGCCGCGGAGGGTGGGGGAGGTAAATCGCGTGAAGGACAGATCCTGATCCTTGTCGCTGTGACGACTGCGTGGACGGTCTTCCTTTGCTGAGTGGTGCTCTGCCCGTCTATCCGTCGAGAGGACGACACTCCAGCCCGGAGGAACCATCGGGTTGGTCAATTTCATGTCGTTGGATTTGAACGCGACGCCGCCAAACACCGACGACACGGTGAAGGAGAGGCCATTCGGCAGGTAGCAGATGTGATTCCGCATGGTTAGCTAGAGAATTAGATAGAATGGAAGACAGCGAGAAGAATGGCAATGAAATAAACAGGGGGACGCGACTTGGGGGTTATAAAAGAATAGCAGTGTCAGTGGGGGGAGAAATTTCCATCTAATCAACGGCCGGGTGGGATGATGCTCCACAGCCCCTCAGTTGGCGACGATCCCGAGAAGTTTTCGACGCGTCCGTCACCAGGTGTTTATGGTAGACATGGACTGCTCATGGAGAGTGGCTGTTGGTATCTGCAGTTGTCTGCATGTCCTCTATTACTAGAATCGAGGTAGTTGGGAGGAAAAGAAAGAGAGAAAGAGCGCGTTGATGTCATGCTCGGTGGGCCGATGATTACGTAGTGGGCTGATTGATAACGATTGATTAGGTCTGATCAACAATCAATAAATAACACGCTGTGACTCCAGGATCATGACCCCGTGTACAATACTACAATAAAATACAAAAGAAAAGATAGAAAAAATGTAGAATACAGCTAAAAATCTTCAACCAATGTCCCCACCCCTCTCGCTCCAGCCAGCCGGATGAGATCCCCCCCCGTCACCAAGTCCATCAATCCCATCCCCACGCTCTTGAAGATGACATTCCCCCGTTCGACCCATTCGCGCAGGCTCTTCGCATCGTCGTCATTCTCCGCGCTCGGTCCCTGCGACTGGTACCGCACCATGAGGAGCTCGCCCAGCTCAACCACTTGATGGGGCTGGATCCCCGCCTGGATGATCTCGCCCGCCTCTTTCATCGCCCCCGTGAGACTGTCCACCACCACAACCCCGCTGTGGCGGACGTGCTTGTGGAAATGCCAATGACCCGTCGAGACCTTCACCTCCTCGCGCAGGATTTCCGGGTCCAGCTCTGTCATGTGTGGCTTGTAGGACCCGATCGCGCTGATCAGCCGGCCCCTCTGGCGGCTCTCGCGCGACGTCAGCAGCTCCGCCGGGAACAGCGGTTCCACCGACGGCGTGCAGCAGAAGATGACGTCGGCCTTGCGCAGCGTGTCGTCCAGGACGCGCGCGTACTCCCCAAAGTCGCTGCTGATCGCCGAGAACTTCACCTCCCCGCGCCACTCCGCGTTCTCCGGCGCGTAGATGTCGCGGAGCAGCTGCGCCGCCCGATCAAACGACCGGTTGATGATGAACACACGTCTGATGTCGGCCCCGCGCAGCACGAGCGCCAGTCGAATGTGCCAGTAGGCCTGCTTGCCGGCGCCGAACACCACCACCGAGCGCACCCGCTTGCGCTTGTTGAGCAGCATCGTGGCCGTCAGCGCCGTGCGGAACGGGGTCAGCTCGTGCGCGTTGATCATCCCGAACGGCAGGCTGGAGTCGTCCAGCAGGATCTGGCAGCCCTGCGGCGAGGTGTCGCGGCTCCCGGCGCCCGGCCAGGCCCCCATTGTTCGAGACACCTCCGTCTCCACCGGCTGCTGATTGACACACCCCGCATCGATCGAGTTGCTGCTCGACTGGCTCGTCGACCCGCGCGGATCGCTCGCTCCACCGCCTCCCCGGGAGGAGACGGACAAGTCGCTCACGTCGGACTCCAGCGACGCTATGGACGTCCGGGCCCCCGGTGTCTCAAGGGGCGGCTTTTCTTCCTTCAATGGCTCCGGCCCATCATCCGTCGAACAACCCGCGGTGTCTGCATCTTGCAGGGAGATGACTTTCAACCCCATTGAGTGACCCGTGCTCGCCGGCATGAACAGGGTCGTACAGCCATTTTGTCGGGTGATCGCAGTCCGTCGCGGCTGGTAGGCGGCGGAACAGCCGGAATCTTGGTTTCCGATGGAGTAGTCTCGGAGGGCAAGGGCGAGGTTTCGCTGTAAGGCGAAGACCTCATCGCGGGTGAGTGAGAGCAGCAGGGAGCGGAGCTGCGTTTGCGAGAGGATGGTCAATGGCATTAGGATAGAGGGGAGATCAGCATCAGGTTGTTAACATGAGAAGAAAAAACAATTTAATAGGTTGAAAGCTCAGAAACGACAAAATGTTCAATTGAAGCTCGAAGGAGAGAGAGTGACAGTTCCGAAGTTGGAATGAGGGGAAGAAAGCAGGTCAGAGAGTGGGGTGAACCCGAGTAGGTAAACACGGTTGCAGCCAACTTCGCCACGCCACTTACCCACCCAAGTTAATCGAGAGAATGTGTACTAAAGCTCCTTATGGTATGGATTGATTTACGAAATAACATGCAATGTGATGTCGAAGCACCAAGTGCCAGCACTACCCAAATAATTAAACCATCCTAGACACCTAATCATACCCAAAAAAGCAGACACATCCATGAACCACCCCAGTGTAGATAAGAAGAACAGAAAGTCAAAATCACCCCCACACATCCTTGTCATCCTGAACAATGTCATTCTCGTCCAAAACCCGCAGCCCATTGTCCTTGGCCTCGCGCTTACGCTGCCGCTTGGTCACCATGCGACTCGGAGTGAGCGGCGTCACGGGCGTGAAGGGCATGTAAGGACTGTAGGGCGTCGGCATGCCCGTCCGCGGGCCGTTCAACGGCTTCACGGGACGTTCCAGGACCGTCGTCTTGGTAGCGGGGGCGCTCTGTAGTGGGAACGCATCCCGGAAGGGCAATGATGACGGCTTACCATGCCCCGCAGTCGACAGGCTCAGCGGTGCGGGCGCCGGCGCCCGACTGGCCCCGGCGACCTTCTCGACCGGAGCGCGATTGGCCCGCGCGGGGGGCACAGGAGGGGGCGGTGGATGGTAGATCCGCGGGGTCAGCGGCGGCTGTTCCTCGCCGTACGAATCGGTCACGGTCACATCGGGAGATGCCAAGGGAGAGGAGATGGACATTTTTCGAAGGTTGAATCGCGGCGACCGGAGAAGCTTGCTGCTGTTGGCCGGGGTCTTTGAACTGGCATTGGGGTGGGATTGAGAGTTGGAGTTTGAATTGAACAAGGAGAGCGACGAGATCCTAGACAGACGGGAATTGGATCGTGGACTCGTCGGGGATTTCATGGGCGCAAACGACGGCCCCTCGGACACCCTAGACGATCGGTCGCTGAATGGGCTGGTATAGACCGTATCGGGGGATTGGATTTCCTTCTCGTCTCGGCCCGTCTCCATCGCCAATTCCTTGCGGGCGTCGTGCTCCATGACCGCGGCATACAGCATCTCCATCTCCTCCTGTGCCCTGCGGCGGTCGGAGGCCAGCACCGACTCATCAATGGTGGCTGCACTTCCATTGCCCGCCATGTGGGAGTGCGGGTCTTTGCCCAGACTACTCCACGACTGATTGAAGGAATGCGTCCTATTCGGACTAGGAAGGGCGGCAGAGAGCGGAGTGACCGGACTCGGGTCCAGGCTCACGGGAGGTTTGACAGGCTTCATCATCTCCACGTGCAGGCTATAGTTGGAGGCCTGCACCGCCCGTCGCAGACGGCGTCCCACCAAAAGCAACAGACTCAGAAGGATCGCAACAAAGATCACGTATGCCCCGACGATACCGCCGATTTGGATGGCCAACAGGGATTCATCCAACGGAACCGCGGTCGAGAGATCCTCCGCACGGCGGTTCAGCTCGGACACGACACTCGAATACTCCTGGAATACTGAACCAGCAGCAACAGGAGAGAGAATGATGAGTATAGGCAGGAGACACATGGGTATCATGATATGGAAGCCGCCGACCCAGAGTGATTAAGTAGGGACAAAGGGCATCTCGAGAGTTGGGAATAAGAGCGAGATTGGCACATCCCATGCAGAACGAGGTAGCGTCACACACATATTTCCGGCGAGGAGGGGTGGGCAGAGGTGATATACCCTGGAGTCATGACCACTGATTGGATGTGATAGTGTGAAGAAGCCGGGGGTGGAGGTCCAGGAGTTGGAGAGGGATCGAGAGATGTCGCTCTTGTCTCATCGTTGGTTGTTTTAAGCGCCGAGGCTGCAGGGCTGGATGGCCATCACATTAGCCATGAGCCAGTTACATCTCTTGAGGTTTGCTTTACGGAACATCACCCTATACACTCTTGGGGATGCTAGGTATCACATTGGAACAAGAAAAAAAAAAACATATTAATAATAGAACATAAAATCAAATGGATAAAAAAACTCCCCACGTATTGTAGGTGGGAGAGAGAAAAAAGATGGACTCGCCGGGAATCGAACCCGGGACCTCTCCAATGCGAATGGAGCGTCATACCCCTAAACCACAAGCCCATTTGATTGATAAGCAACTACATTTCATGATAAATAACCTACCCCAAGTACTTATCTCAAAGTTTTCTTTGACATCAATCACACGTCCTGGATGGTTCTATGTCGACTAACTTTGTTGGAATTAAGTGTTGTAACTACGGAGTCCTCTTTGTTCAGTTTCTATCTGTCCTCGGCTATCATTATTTGACAGCATTAACAAAAAACAATGACTGCTTTGAAATAGTTTTGGTATACGCATAGGCTACAGTGGTTCACTATATATATATTCTGGCAAATAATTTGATCCAATTCCTGATGTTGATTCGGTCAGAATAGCTTGCTTACTGCCTCAAAGTATGTCATTATGCATTCTATGGTATGCTTATAATGGTTATTCACCGACCGATCACTATAGTATGGCCATCTATATGTCTAATTGTATACATCTAGTTTCCAACAACCAAGAGATTCCCATGAAAAGCACATATAAAGAGGAATATGGATATACAGAGTTACTCGTCTAGCCTGAGTAGTAGATTCAGTTAAGGCACAACTGCCTGACTGAGGCATACAACTCCCCTCCAACCTCTCTACACACTCTTCTATTCGACTCCTCACTCAATCACATCTATCTACTCTTGCTGATCATCTCGCACACTGAACACAACCAACCGCATCCTCTGCCTACCCCAACACCATCAAGATGAACCTCAAAGTCCTCCTCCTCACTGCCCTCATTGGCCTCGCCAATGCAGATGCTCCTGCTGTTCTCAACGGTCTGGGAGCTGTTGAAGGAGACCTCAGTTCCCTGGACCAAGCCATCAAGGCCACAGATGACCGCCTCAGGTCCTTGCTGACCGTCATCCACTACGAAGGCGTCCTGGAAACTGACGTCCAATTGACCACCTTCCATGTCTGGGACTCACCTCGCTTCGACGACCCAGACAGCGAAGCTGTCACCGAAGCAGCCATGAAGATAAAGCCTGCCATTGAGGGTTATCTCAAGAATGCCGTTGCCAAGGTATGCAAATTACTGTCTCCCACCGACTGAAGATCATCCTAACTGGAGTAGAAATCCGTCTTCGAACATCTCAGCTACCACGAGATCATCGTCGCCAGCATCCGGTTCCTCCAGGCGAACACCGATAGATTGGGACAGGCACTGCAAGATAAGGTCGACGAGGCCAAATCCAAAGCCATTAAGGAGTGCAGTGATAAGTTGAACGACTCCTTTGCCCAGGCTATAGCTGCGCTCGACCCGGTGGAGTGGATCGCTCGTGTCTAGTCAAGATGAGGAGTCCCATTTCCCTCCCCAGTCAGGCCATGACAAACTGGGCGAGGTTGACATTGAGGTGTTGTGTGTATTCGTTATGATAACAGGCTTTGTCAGTGGTGACTTGCCTTGCCATGTTCTGTTTTAATAGTCTGACTGCCGTGAGACCTACAAAGTTCTTTCAATATCGAGCATCTGGTAGTGTAAAAGACCGTCCGCGTTTTCCATAGTCACTACAGTTTGAATCCTGCCTTCCTAAGTCTTGGTGTATCGTACAAGCCAAATTAAGGCAGGTACCTAGACACGTACAAGCTCGTCGTTTCCTGGTAGTACAATCAGCCTCCACCCAAGGCCATACTTCGACTCAAGAATACAAAGAATTGGCAGCTGAGACAGACAGTTACCACCCATCTGCATCTCTAAAATCTAATGATACACTTGCCACTCTTTACTGAAACCAACACATCTCACAGCATATCTATACCAGGTGCCATATCATTCCCCGCTATCCAACTCTCCTAAAACCGAACCCCTAATCCACCTAGAAAAAGAACGAAAATTAGAATGAACTTGAACCCGACAATCACATTCAAAATTCTCCAACAACCAACAAGGTGCACTCCCAGAATCCTACCAACACAAACCCCCCCACCATCACTGGGCACCGGACCGGCCCGCGCAGCCACATATAAGCCGCCGGGGACCCCGAGGCTGCTCCCCCTCCAGTTCAACGTCCACTGGATCAACCTATGCATACTCCTCTTCGGAGCCCAAGAGCAATTCTCGAAGCCCCGCCAAAAGCGACGACAATGCGAGAAGCTCCTCGCGTCCGAAGAAGTGCGCTCCCACAACGCCGTGGACGTCTTGAAGGAGATAAGCTGCGCGGTCATCTTCTCTGCTATGCATATGACACTCGGCGTCGCCTTCGCTATCGTGGCCATTATTCTCTGGAATTCTCTTGGAACCCAGTATCCGGGAAAAGATGTGTTTTGGATTGAGGTTCTTGCGGGGTATTATATGATGGGGTTGTTTATCAAGGGGTTGTCTGATATTTATGTGCTTTGCTTGCATTGGCGCTTTATTAGGCATATGTTGGATGAGGAGGTGGCAGCGCGACGGGTGCATGAGGACTGACTGGTGTGGGGGTTCTTGGATCTCTATTTCTTCCTCCTTTCATTTTTTGTGGTAGGGGATAGACTGAAGTAACTGGCTTGTTGCTCGTTGCCGTCCTCTGTATTACTATGGTGTATTTATACCACGACTGACTGTTTCTGCGAGATCGGGTGTCTAGATAGGATACTGTGAATTCAGACCGAATGCGGAAATGCAGTCTACTTGTTGGATATAGCCATGGTCGATGTCATATCAACTCGCCGTAGATAACACCACACTATGCAATAATAACCGCCAATAATGTACACACTATATACAACTTTTCCACGACACATGTTCAACTCCGACCCTTCTTTCCCGAGAACCAATCCCGCAGAAGATCCTTAACCCCATACCCCTTAGAAGCATCTTCATCATAAACCTGAGCCGTCTGCGTCGTACCCAGCGATTCCAGAATCCCAGCCGCCCGAGGACCCGACGATACCGGACCGCGGGCTTTCTCCAGCGCCCGTCGCTTGATCTCCCCAGCCAGACTCGGCGCAACCTCCGCGTAGCATGCGCTAAGCTCTCGGTCGAGATTGAGATACGGCTTTCGCGAGACGGGCGGCGCTTGCAGATTGTATGTGCGGGTGGCGTCGTTGAGGGTCTTGATTGTGAGTTCGTGGTAGGGTCGCTCGATGGCGAGGTAGTGCGGGTCGCGGAGGGGTTCCACATGGGGTAGTTGGGCGTCCTTTTCTTCGGTTGTTGGTGGGGATGCTGTTTCTGATTGAGGGGTGTCTTGTTTGGTTTCGGTGGTGGAGGGGGATGAGGAAGAAGAAGAAGAAGGAGTCTTGGTGTCATCATCGTCACGGAATGACTTGGCAATGGCAGCTCGCTCTGCTAGTCGGGCTTCGGCAGCGGCGTATGCGTCGGCACGTCTCATCTGAGCATCCAGCGTGCCGCCCTTGCTGGCGATTAAACGGGCGGCGTGACGCCGCCACTCAACCCTGATGCGCTGGCGGAACCGATCAACGTCCTTTGCCAGCTCCTGCTGCTTTTCGATCCACGGTGGCACGAGCTCCTGTTTCTGGATCATCTTGTTCATGAAGTATTCAGTGGTGTCGATGTATGCGCTGTTGGCGTTGTGGTCGGTCTGGGTGTTGACGCCGCGGCCCCTCTTGATCGAGCGGAACTGGCCCCGCTTGATGGCGTCCTCGATTTGCTCGTTCGCCAGCGACGCCAGCCCCTGGATGGACATGGGCATCGGGCGAGCCCCGGGCGTAAACCGCTCCTGCATCTCCTTCCGCATAGCCTGGCGCTCCTGCTCTGACACCCCCGGGCTCTGGCTCAAGCTGTACGTGCCGATCTGGTCTTTGGCGTGAGCGAGACGGTGGCCGGGCGACAGTTTTGGCTTGGGCTTAATGCGCATGTCGACGGGGTTGGTCTGGACGGGACTGGGGATCTTGTAGGGCGTGCGTATCGGCTTCCTCGCGCTGTCGTCTAGCATGCGGAGGGCGGAATCGTGCATACTCTCCGTTCCTGTCCAGGCTTCGCCAAGGGCTGTGGCCCGAGTGCCTTCTCCTGCGCTCTCGGGCATATCGAGGATCGAGTGGGCTGCCGGGTACTCGTTTTTGAACGCAGTGGCGGCGACTCTTTCTTCCAGCTGTTTCTTCAGCTCGTCCGAGAACCCCGCCTGTTCTATGTTCTTGCGCGCGGATTTCCCTCCTTCCAGGACGGCCTGCTCGGCCATTTCAGACAGTCTCCGCGCCATCGCACCTTGCTCCTCCGTTCCATTCTCCGCCTTTGTAGGTTCATGGGCGTCATTGTCCCCGTTGGCCCTGGGGGCCCTGTTTTGCCTCCGGCTTACTGCGGAGAAAGCCCTCGTGTATTGTGGGGGCGCATGGTTGACGTTAAGCGCTGTCACCAGCTTCCTGCTCATGTCGCTTTGAATAAACAATCTGCGTGTACCAATTTAAGAACGTCCGTCCAGCGTGGCGATAGAAACTCCAGAAGTGCAACTCACGCGCTTATCGGCGATAACAAAAGTTGCCGGCCTTAGCCCTCAGGTTTTAAAGACACATTAGTCAGGGTTTATGTCAGCTTCCGCGGGCAATTCCTGGTCTTGGCATCTCCGAAGTTGTTTCCTGCGGACTTTTGGAATTCCGTTTCGGCGACTCTGTTAGACCCTCTGTCCCGCATCGCTGCTTGCTCGAGTCTCCAGCGCAATCGCTTTGACTGGTACCGTTCTCGACGCTAGGCGATAGGTTATATCTGTTCATTCTCGCCAACATGCCTCCGAAAGGCGCCACGACCACTCTCAACCCGATCCGTCTGCAGACCATCAATCACCTGCGAGTCCGTCGTCCGAACAAACATGATTTGAATCCCTGCCAGGCTATCATGTCGTCGATGCTGAGTATGCTCTCCCTGTTTTACCAAAGATGGGAGGAATACAATTGGCAATGGTTGCGGATGGTGGTCGACTCCGTGCTGGAGAACAGGACATTCGACCTATGCCTGAGGACCAATTAAGTTGAATGGATGGCTTACACTTTGTCTTTACAGGTTGCTGGGCGTCTTCCGGGTACACCGTTGAGGGCTGTGGCGCTCTCGAGCAGCAACTTCGGCAATGTATGGACGAAAAGGTACGTGATGGACTTGCGCTCTGCTGCTGCAGCGCACTCCTCCCCTCCCCCCTCCCCTAGGATGATACAGTTTCATTGACCGTATCCTTTCCAAATACAGAGACCCAAGTCCAACAATCAGAACACTATCAACTACCACTTGTCGAGAATGTACCCGAAGGTTGTCGGTCCCAGGAAGAAATAGACCTCCGGGTTAAACGCGCCATTCGATAGACTGCAGTGAAGGGTTTCCGAAACATCGCATGCGAGATACCCGGTGTTAATTTCGGCCCATAACTGCTGTACGATGGATGGGACTGGATTGGAGTGGTGGGGTTCCTGCTTGAGTGACTTTGCTCGGGTGGGATTCCCATGAATGAATCAATTTGTATTCGGAGTTGCGGGCTGGCTTTTACTCGTTTTCAAGACAAGCGATTCACAAAATACTGTTGTTGAGATACATACAGTGTAAGGTGATGTGGGATTTTGTATACATGCTAAACTGTACATTACGTGCGACAATTGGAATGGGAATGGATCTTGAATCCTGAATCTTGAATCTTGGATTTCCGGAAAATGATGGCACTCGTGGCCGTGCCTTTCATGGCTCTTACTATCACTGTCTATACAGGTTCGAACTTCAGGACTAATTTCTCCCCGCGAGGCTTCACCGTGTAGGCATCGATCTCTTCCATGTCGTCGTCGGCAACGATGGACGTTCTGAAATTGGTATAGATGGCCGCGACCACCAGCTTTATCTCTGCGGACTGTTAGCATTGCTGAAAAGGTCATGGACCGGGGGTGCATGCATGCTTACCCTGCAGAGCGAGATTGCTCCCGACGCACATCCTTCCACCGCTGCCAAACGCCCAGAACCACCGGCGCATTTCGTCAATATCGGACGACGGATTGGCATCCTTGAGCCAGCGTTGAGGTTGCCATGTTTCCGGGCTGGGAAACACTTCTGGGTTACGATGCAGCGACCAAGCCTGTGCGTTTACCCTTGTATTGGGAGGGATGTCGTTATACCCGGCGAGGCTGCACGACGGATAGGGCGTTATGCGAGGCTGGATCCCCGGGATGGGAGCGTGCAGACGGAGGGTCTCTGTGACAACGGCTTCCAGTAGAGGCAGTGCATCGATTGACTTTGGCGCCGGTAGTCCCGTTGATCCCTGGGGCCGTGGATATGCGAGTGTTGGCTCGAGCGTCAGAAGTTCGTCGTGGAGTTCTTTCTGCACTTTTGGGCTTCGAGAGAGCTCCCAGAAGAGATAGGTCAGGGCCACAGCGCTGGTTTCGAAGCCGGCTGTGAGTTGGTCGTACATCTCGCAGGCGATGTCAAGGCGTCGCTGTTTGAGCTGATCGCCCTGGGCTGGGCCCTGTTTCAAGAGGGCTTGGGTGAGCTGTTTGTAGACAGCAGGTTCCACCCTTGGGTCGGTCGATTTGAGCGACTGCTCGGCTCTATCGCACAGGTCCAATCCCCAGGCGTCGAGGACGTCGTTCGCTGCATCGCACCACTTGGGGATCAGACGGATGCCTACTAGCTTGAGCCACGATAGAAGATCCGGAACTTCCTGATGGTAGAACTCATACGGCTTCCTGCCCTGGTAAAGTTCCAGCAGCTTCTGCCGGCCAGCCGGGTCCTGGAGGAAGTTGGTTCCGTTTGCCAGACCGAAGAGGTAAGACGAGACGAAGTCCATGGTTATTCCTTGGTTCAAGTCATGGACCTCGACCGGGCTGTTACTAGACACTGCCGTGTGGACCAGAGGAAGTAGGCGGTTATATAGGACCTCTTCGGAGATCAGTCGCATGTGCGGCGACGACTGCAAGTGCGACTTGCTGTATATACTGGACATCATTCTCTTGCGGGTTGAATGGGCCTTGCTGCCAGTCATGGTGAACATACTGACAGTTCTTCAAGGATTCAGTGGTATCAGCTTACTCCCCATTTCCTACCGTGGATTGAAAAGGTCACCCACTTACCCAAGAGACCCGAACACCCGTGGATACCACTCATGCTTTTCAAACCCGCCGGAGTAGACGGATTTGATACCCCCGTCGACGCAGTTGATCGAGATCTCCGACGGTGACAGTCTCACAATTGGCCCGAGCTTTGCATGGGCTTTGTGAATAGTCTGATTGTTTTGACTGCGGAACCGCTTCCAGAGCATCCAAACAGGAGATACCGACGCTGACCAATGTGCGTTTGGAATCTTGGACAATGGCGACAGGAAAGCTGGGTATAACACGCATTTATAGAGCAGCAGTAAACAGAGCCCACTGACTGCGGTAAGTGTAATATTTGAGACTGTCATGATGCCAATCTCATCCAAGATATCGGAAAGGGAGTATGTTGGATTCGTAGATGGTCTCCGACGCTGCAGTGATTATGATTGCCACGACAAGACTCTTATGAAAAGACCAGATACTTCCACATCAGCATGACACTGAACTATCTTATAAATGTCAAAACAACCGGATGTTCTTCGGGTGGAATGAACCAGACAAAGCTTAATGCAAGACCGACCCCTCTCAGGATAGACCTACCTGAAAGAGCTTGCTCCACCCACGCCTTTCCAGTACCGGGATAGAGGATGAGTTTTGACCCTAGACACACTAAGAGACTGCATTGATTGAGCAAATGTAACTCCAGGCAAAACCTGTTAGTCATAGCCCCATAACCAACCCAGGAAGTGAAGCCAGAGAGTGAAAGTGACTCCAACATCGATCCAACTCCCCGCATGGAGAAGAGGCCGATAAGGAATGCTGATAAGCACGGATGACATAATCAACCAATCTTCTTCAAACAATAAAACAACACACATTCAATTATATCCCTTCCAAACAGAACAGACTTGTGAATTATTATTGTCGCATACTCGGGGAATGTGTGGAATTGTGTTTCCTTTTTAGGTCTGGCTTTATATGCAGTGTCAAAAGATGAGTCATAGTCCTGATCCTGACTCTCATGGTCGCCGAGCGCGATACGGGCCCGCATAGCCTTGCACTCTTGTACAGGAGCTCCAAACTTCCCACATATAACAGGAGCTATATCCTGAACCATCCAGGATTATTGAAAACTGCTGGAAAATCTAGATATGTGAGTGATATGTCCTCCTCCTCTGGAAAAATTGGATTCAATGCTGATTAAGATCTGGGCATAGATCCTCTCGCATATAATCGACGTCATATCAGTTAACATTTTTTACTTCTTTATGTCACCACACAGCTACATGAATCAGCCATGATCCTGCCGGACCTGCCGCCAGAAATCATTTATCTGATAGCATCGTATTTCTCGACCGCTAGCGCCCTGGTCAATCTTGCCCAGACTTGCCACCGTCTCCACACAGTCGTTGCAGCCGAGGACTGGCGGATTTTTCGAGCCTTCGTCAAGAGCCGGTTTCCCTACGTGCAGGACTCGCCCTTTTGGAAAGATACCGCCCAGGCTCTCACGACCAGATCGCGGGCTCTGGACAGATACGGGGTAGTCGGGCGATTTGTGTTGCCACATAAAAAGGCCGTCAAGCTTGGGTCCCACCGCTCAAGCAGACGCGACAACCCTACTATTGGATATCGTCCCGCGATTGACTCGTACGAAACCTGGAATGTTGCTGGGTGGAAAGACCACAAGGAGGTGCTGGCCTGGGGCGCAGCGAACGAAGTGGTCCTGCGGATCCGAGAACAGGACAAACGGCCCAAAGAGAGGTGGTTCGTGTTCAATGATCTGGACCACATCAGTAGTCTGGATGACATCTGTGGGCTTCACCTCTTGCGACCCGGCCACTACAACAAACAGGAAGATAAAGAGCAGATGATTTTGGGCCGCCTCCGCGGCGAACTCCTTCATCTTGCGATAGCGCCCGACCAGGCCAGCTGGGAGTACAAGCAAAAGTTCGTGACCCACGGTCCGGAACTCGAGCGCATTGATCTGAGCAGCGGCTCCGACCCGATTCTTGCGGCTCACATGAGCCACGGGGCGATCTCATTCTACAGCACTACCACCGATGAAAGCGAGGTCCACGCGTTTGCCCGCATTCGGGTTGACCCTTATAACTCGCAGAGAAATAAGTATTCGAAATTCCTATCGTCGAATCGCTTCGCAGTTGAAACCGGTCGCTCCGACGATGCACTAGCCATCTCGAAGATCACCCAGGAGCGATTGTCTTTGGAGCGTGAGATTGGGATAGAATCCTTGGAACTGGAAGACCAGCTCGGTCCGGCCCCCAAGCCAACCGTTAGTGGAATTGCGCCCCTGGAGATACAGGCCTACGGTAGACCCTCGGGGGATGTCTTTCTGGCGGCTTGGGGTGACCGCGCAGTCAGGTACGTCTTTATCCTTCATTACGCGGTTTTCCAATTCAACTAACAAGACACACAGACTCCATGATCTCCGCTCGGACAAATCCTTCGAGAGCATCTACAGAGACTCCAGCGACCAGAACCCCATATATTGCGTCCATTCATTCGGGTATGACAATTTCGCCGCCGGAGCAGGAGGCGAGGGCGTAGTCAAGCTCTTCGACCTCCGCATGCCAAAGAACTACAACTACCTCGAAGCAAGGCAATCGTCCCGCATATCCCAGAACACCCGGCGCAATTCCGCCACCCAAAAACCCCACCATCCCAGAGGAGGCCTCTCCCTATTCCTATCCCACCCACCGCCGCTTAAATCGAATGCGCCCCGCGTCCGTTCCACACATCGCTACCGCGGACCCATCTACGCCATGTCCTCGCCCTCCATCCTGTCCCCAACCATATACACCGGCGTTGCCGATGGCGTATTCCGACTCGACTTTGCCTCCACCGACGACCTGACTGGCCCTTGCCGACAATGGTACCACAGCCAGCTCGGCCTGGACCTGAACAACAGCAACAGCAGCAGCCACAACGACGATAGCTCTTCTAGACGCCCAGACCGGATCCTGGAACTCTCCGGATACGAGCGCCCAGATCCCAGGCATCACTCTCGCTCCTTGAAGCTGAGGACCCAGCAGCCGTTTTCGTCCATTGGGACTGACGACGTCGTCAATGAGCGGGAAACAGGCTGGGATCGGCGGTGGGAGCGTTTGGAGAATCCTGGTGCGTGGAGGCGTAGTGATTAGGAGGATATATTTCTTGCTTCCGTTCTGTTTTTGATTTCATTTCGCTTTCGTTACAAAATTGGTGGAGTGCTTTAGACGATTGATTATCTTTTGATGGGCATGGAGTTGGGCTTGATAGATATAACGGCGGTAGACATTGATAAGCTCGAATGTGTTTGATTAGACTTTGGGAAATTAGATTAGCCTGATAATATATTCGTTGGTAGTTCCATGGATTGTAGGTAGATAAAGAGACAGTTTATTACTCTATGTCATTAAATTGATATGGAAAGTCTGGAACAGCGATAAAAAATGGTATTCGACGAAAATAATCCGCGTAAAAAGGTAAAACGACATGATAAACTATATATGACAAGGTAAAAACGTTACTTTCTGTTTCCTTCTTTCTGTCTTTCTTTCTTGGTTTTGTAATCCCAGCTCCTTCAGCGCCTTGCTTGAAAAGTATAGACGATCTAAATATATAGATATAGATCTATTCGTCTAAACGAGAAAAATGAACTTTTGGTGAGACTTGTATGATGTTCGTGGAGGGACGCTTCATCAGATGCAATTCGCCGCTTCGACAAAAGTTTCGATCGGAAGGACGGCTGAGATTTAGTCGTCGAACTTGAAGGACTTGCCGCCGGTCATGTCGATGGGGCCGCCGCGGTAGGAACCACGCTTCTTCTTGTTCTTCTCCTTCGTGAAGCCCTTGCCGCGGGTGACCGACAAGTCGTTGTAAGCCTTTTCGGCATAGGCGTAAGAGATGTAATCGTTGGAGGGGTGGTTGTGAGGCTGCTCGCTGAGGAGAGCCAGGGGGGTCGGGCGCGCGCCGGTGTGTCTCTTCTTTGCGGGACCGTTTCCAGGGGCCGGGCTGGCGCTCCAGGAGGTGGATTGCTCGGCGGACTTGGGGGCCGCGTTGTCAGAGCCCTGGAGCGTCGTGGTGGAATCGCTGGAGGCGCTCGAGGACGACGCTTTCTTGTCCTTATTGTCGCTGCCACTCTCCGACTCGGACGAGCTGGAGGAAGAGGATCCGCTGGAGCTAGAGTCGGACGGGGGCAGCGGGGTCTTTGCGGCCTTCTTCAGGGTCTTCTTATCATCGTCGGAGTCGGATTCAGAAGAAGAATCAGAGTCGGAAGACGAAGAGGAAGACGAAGAGGAGGAAGAAGACGAAGACGACGAAGAGGAGGAAGAGGAGGAAGAAGACGACGACGAAGAAGATGAAGAGGAAGAAGAGCTAGAAGAGCTGTCCGAAGACTCCGACTCGGAGGAAGAGTCCGAGGACGAGTCAGACGAAGACGAGCTAGCATCCTTCTTACCCGTCAGCTTCGTCTTCTTATTCTTGGGAGCTTCATCGGACTCCGAGTCCGAGCCGGAAGACGAGGAGCTGCTGGATTCAGCCTTGCGCTTCAGCTTGTTCGGCTTCGCAGGGGACTTGGCGGCCGCCTTCTCCTCATCCTCATCGTCGGCATCACTTTCGGAGCTCGAGGAGGAAGAGGAAGACGAGGAGGAGCTCTTGGACTGTTTCTTCGACTTAGGCGCATCGTTCATTTCGACATCCGAGTCGCTCGATTCCTCATCGCTGCTGCTGGAATCACTCGAGCTATCAGCGGAGCTCGAGCTGCTGGTCGTTTTCGCTCCCTCTCCCTGGCCCTCCCAGGTCTTGAAAACCTCCACCAAAGACGGCGCGTTCTTGGAGTCACCCTTGATCGACTTGGTCGCCTGCTCCTTTGCGAAAGCCTCGCGAGCCTTCGAGAATCCAAACTCCGTCAGGAAGGCATCAACCGCAGCGACAAGTTGCGTGGGAGGGAGTGTAGGCTTCGCCTGGAGGTTCAAAATCAGCCTTTGTTAGTGAACCCTCCCATAGGTAAATAGAGATAAGTCTGGTCTTACCCCTTTCTTGTCCTGCGAGGGCTTCGTCGAAGAAGACTTCTTGCCTTTTTGTCCGGCCATGGTGATAGTTCGCTGCACAGTCGATTTGAATCCAGTAACGAAAGAAACAAAGCAAGCGCTGGGACTGGGCTGAGATTGGGTCTGATCGTCTGCTTACATCCCGACAAAAAAAAAAAAAAAAAAAAAAAGGGCAGAAAAACACTAAACAGGCGGTGAGAACAGATCGATCGTGTGATTGGCTGTTGTGGTGTACGCTCGACCTGGAACTTCACGTGGGTTCCCGTGACAAGATGGAGATTGCAGGTACTCCTCGAGTGACTCAGCCATGCATAACGTGCTTCATAGCTGCCCACAATGACAGCCTTGTTTCATCCATCCTTTATATAAGCATGCATAACTCCCCCGTGGCCGAGCTTTACTGCCCGTCCATGGTTTCCGCCTTCCGGCAGCGTCCATCCCATCCCCAGGTATTCAGTGGTTGATGAGCTAATTCACTCTTGACTGGCTCTCCTCCTCCACCTGGAGCTATCCCAGCTTCTGCATAGGTCATTCTTGAATCCACTCGACTCTACTTCACATCAATTTCAACTACCCCAAGCTATTCGACCGAGCTGTGGTTTCTTTCGAGCTCATCGGGTCGGTCGACACTCCGTTTCATAGCAGGGACACTCTACCCGTGTGGTCTGTTGTCGACACCTTCAGTCCCAATCTCTTCGAACCCCCCCATCCCCCGATGATGCCCACTTGATCCCAACGATTTCTCGTGTGATTCGGGTTTCCGAGGATTGAAAACCAACAATGAGTGGCTCTGAGCGTTCGCGGGGCCCGCCGCCAGGCGAGTTCCCTCCAAGGGATCCTCGCCGCGCGCCAGAGGGGTCAATGTCGAGAGCCGAGAAGTTTGAGGACGAAAAGAGACGAATTATGCAAAGTTGTTTTTCAAGGAAAGACAGCGATGGAACATGTATGTATATGCATCTCTTGCGCTATTTACATCTGCATTATGCGATTGCCATGCCTCGATCGAGCTCGTTGGGACCGAAAGCGGGGAACTCCTTAATTCATACATTAGCCCGTTACTCGAGGCCTACACCATATCGACTGGTGGAGCCGGTCTATTTTTGGCTTTGTTGCAATTGAGTGATCAGATGCAAGGTAGCTAATGTGCAATCCCTCGCAGTGGTCGATTCTTATATTACTCATGTGCGCATCACCGAAGACTCCGCGTATCCATCCTCTCCTCCACCGCCCAACTCGCCCCCCGAGAACAAGAAGCCTCGAGTGATCATCGTGGCCGTGAGACGCTCGGGTCGGGTGCGCATGCACAAGGCTAGGGAAAACAACGACGGCACGTTTTCGATCGGAAAGACGTGGATGCTCGACGATTTGTCTTCAATTGTCTCGTATAACGCATTTGTGCCGTCGAGTCCATTGGAACAGCAACAAAAGCAGTGGGCATCAAATGTTGGCTTTGTGGTCACTATTGGGAAGCCGTACTACTGGCATGCTAGGACCTCCAAAGAGAAGGAGTTTTTCATTGGTAGTCTGGTGAAGATCTATAGGAAGTATACGGGCGGCAAAGTGCCGAATCTCATCGGCTTCGACGAACGCGAGCGCGCATTGCTTGTTGGTGCGCCTCCTGGAGCTCCTGGTGCAAAGACGTCCGGCGCGAACTCCCCGCAGGGGAGCCAATCTCAGTCACCATATTCCAGCCGGGCACCAAGTCGCGATGGGCCTAAACGCCCACCACCTGAAGAGCAGGCTCTACGAGCCCAGAGAAGCCGCGATCCAGTGGGCAGACCCTCTACTGGGCAATCCGGCAAAAGCGGTACTCCTCCTTTCGTGCCACCTCAGCAGCCTCCGCCCTCGATCCCGCTCGATCAGCCGCCACCACGCGCGGACGCCAGGATGCCCAAGGCACCTGTGGCGCCACCGCCTGAACTCCGGAATAAGGAGATCCCCGGCAGTTTACTGGCTGCATCGGCAGGGAACCAAATGCCGAGGCCCAGTGTGGACTCGGAGGCGAGCAGTATGGCGAGCTCCTACCCGGACATACGACCATCGTCATCGCGCGACGGCAGGCCACCCCTACGCACTCAACAATCAAGTCAAAGCTCACTGCGCAACAAGGATGGTTCCCAGCCTACAACTCCAGGACCAATTCCGAGCGAAAGCCGAAACATCCTGCAAAGCCCAGGCAGTAGCATGGGGGCGAAATCACCGCTGAACGAAGGCAGCGAGAAGGCACCCATACAAGCTCCTGTAGACTTGCCGGAACAGCAGTCGCTCAACGACCAGCCTGCACCCTTGAAACCAACCCCACTCACGACTACCACTAATGTAACGGCAGCCGCCGAAACAGCGACATCGGAATCTGCCAACGAACCAGGGCCTAGCGGTTCCGCCGGCGAGATTGCCTCCATGTCCCCTATCAGCCCGTCTGAGACTCCACAATCCCCTGTGGATGAGGATGACGGTTCACATCGCCCTGGCCTTGGCCCTATGATCAAGAAGAAGCAAAATGCGGGCATGGGCGTGGCCGGGGCGTTTCGAAAAGCTGCTACGGCCTATGGGGCCTTCAAACCGAGACCCGGAGGTGCGGGTGAGAGGTTGCTTGCCGCCGCAAAGAGACAACAAGATGGTACGGAACCAGACGGGATCACTGGTGTCGTGCCCGCGCCTTCATTGCGCACAAGCCATGAGGCTACACGGCCAGGCTCCCCTGAAACCCCAGTCAACGAATCACCTTCTGTGACGTCCCCGGTCGGAGAACCAGAGACACTAGGTGTGCCTTCTCCTGCGAATGAACCGCCTGTTGTGGAAGTTACAGAGGCCGCGCCTGATGCGTCGGCAATCCCCACGGTTGAGGTGCACGATGAGGAACCACGAGAGACTTCTAGAGCCAGCGTGAAAACCGGGAGCGATGAGCGAATGCGGTCCGTTTCTCCTTCGCCAAATGGCCGTCGCCGAAGGAGGCATGCTGATAATACCATCCGGTACTGCCAAGCGATTGGGATTGAACCGGGCGTTCTGGAAGGGCGCGGGATCGAATTCGATGATATCCTGACTGATCTCGGCTGGAATGGACGTCTGGGTGACGAGAAGCGGATCGAAGACCTCGAGGCTGACATCCGCCGAGAGATCGGACGCGTGGAAGCTAGTAGCTGGCTCGGTAATCTTGAACAACAAGAGGGCAAGATCGAACAGCTTGCGAAGTTGATCGACAAGACCGTGGAGGAGTGTGAGGAGCTGGACAATCTCCTGACCCTGTACTCGCACGAACTGAATACCCTTAACGACGACGTGGCATACCTCGAGACGCAGTCTCAAGGTCTGCAAGTGCAGACTGCCAACCAGAAGCTCCTCCAGAGCGAGCTGCAGAACTTGCTGAAAACACTTTCTATTTCGTCGACCGACCTGCGGCCTCTGAAAGAGGCGTCATTGAGCAACCCCGAGGGGCTAAGGGACACGGAAGTTGCTCTTTCCACATTATACAAGGCCATGTTAATGATCGACTCCAACATCTTCCAGAACAAAAAGCGACTGGTCGATACGCCGGGCGACCATGGTGGCCTGGGAGTGTACGCTGATACGGGTATCGGGCAGATGCGCGCAATCAAGGAAAAGAAGGAGGAGTATCGCACGGAGTCGCGCCTCTTCCTGCAGCGTCTTAGGCAGTTCATGTCAATTGCCTATAAGGTGGCGGAACAGAAACGGGTAGACGCTGCTGCAAATCGCTCGCGGGATCAGATGAAGCTGGACGGGGAGGCCCGCGAACACGCCCGCGAGGAGCTGTGGAGGTTCAACGCCTTGATGCTCTTTGCCAGGGAAGTCAGCGGGTCCGAATGGCATAGCCTGATGAGTCTCTATGAGCAGCAAGCGAAGCTTCCCTACCAAAATGAATTCCGCGAGAATGGCCTGGCCTGGAAGAGAGCGGCAAGGAAGCCCACTGGAGAGGAGCAGGAACTCCTCTTCACTCACCAAGAGAAAGACAAGGACAGCGAGGGCATCACCATGGCGGCACGCAAACTGACGGTCAAGCGTGGCAAGACCATCAAGGCCGCCGCCGGTCTGCGGCACTCATTTGGCGAAAAGCAACATGGGAAACTCGACTCGTACGAGGTATTTGCCGGCGCGCTTCAAGAGACGCTGACCATGATCTCGGTGGAGCAAAACTTTGTCGTCCACTTCTTCCACCTCGACTCTCTTTCCACTGCCGAATTTCCCGATCTCGTCGCTGCCGACATCGCTGGCGAACGTCGGCGCCCCGACTTTGCTGCCAACAAGTCGCACGACCCTGATCGGGCCATGGCGAAGCGGGTCGAACAGCTCATGGATGAGCTCTACGGGTTTTGGCCCACAGACATGCAAAACATGGTGGACTGGGCCATCAAGGCGGATCCCCTGTAAGTTAACACATGCCGCGAGATATTGTGATCCGCGAAGTATATGGCTAACAGTAAACCTTATAGGCAAGGAATTGGTATTCTTCTCAGCCTGGAAAAGGCCCTGTCGGACTTTGACGACACCAACCAGGACTTCATCATTCACTCGGTGCAGAAGTTGCACACGCGGCTCCTCGGCCTCTTCAACCGATTCGTTGACGAGCAGATCCGAGGCATTGAGGACACCAAGGTCAAGGTAAACAAGCGCAAGGGCGTAATCTCCTTCATGCGCGTGTTTCCTCACTTCTCCTCCGCGGTGGAGAGTATGTTCTCGCAGCCGGAGCAGGAGTTCTTCGACATCCGGATCAGTGTCAACGACGCCTACGACCGGATCAACCGGGCGATGTGGGAGTCCCTCAAGTTCATCGCCAAGGAAGCGCCGGGCCACTCGGCGGCGGTGGCCGCAGCCTCGGGTGACCCCGAAGACAAGGAGGTGCTGAACTATCACATCCTCCTGATCGAGAACATGAACCACTACATTGAGGAGGTGGATGTCCGCGGGCTGCCCGTGCTAGAGCGGTGGCACGACCGCGCGCGCCAGGACATGGCGGAGCACATGGGGCTCTACGTGGACCTGGTCATCCGGCGACCCCTGGGGAAGCTGCTCGAGTTTGTGGAGTCCCTGGAAGGGCTGTTGGCTGGGGCCAGCCACCCGCCTGACATTGCCAACCGGCCGGGCCACTCGCGGTCGGTGGCCAAGAAGCTGCTGTCGGCGTACGACAGCAAAGAGATCAAACGCGGGATCGAGCTGCTCAAGAAACGCGTTGAGAAGCACTTTGGCGACGCCGACGACCCGGGCCTGAGCCGGAGTCTGGTGGTGAAGGTGCAGCACGAGTGCGAGGGACGGTTTGAGACGACGTATGACCGCACGCGACGGGTTCTCGACGCCGTCTACGAAGGGCAGTTGGAGCCGGAATGGCGCAAGGAAGATGCCACTGCCATGTTTAAGAAGTAGTAGCCTTTTTTCTATCTTTCTTTCTTTCTCTCTTCTTATTCTTCTTCTTTTCTTCTGGATATTATCCGATCGTCCTTTTCATCATCTGGTCGGTTAATTCCCTGTTTTTCTTCCTCATCTCTCTTCCATTGCTGTTCTTCTGTAATCTGGGTGGCGAGGATGGGAGCATTTGTTCATATCGTGGACGATATAACCGAGGCGTCAGGGTTGATTGAATATTCGCGTTGTAGTGAGGCAGGGGATTCCCTGTTATATTATATTATATTATTTATTTGAGCTGATGTATTCCCTTGAAATTGCGTTTTGCATAGTTTCTTGCTGGTTGGTTTCCAAGAGCCATGTTCAGTAGGTAGCCAGCATCCGGCGATGGTTCCATCCCCTATCTTATACTATCTGATACCATCCGGTCGAGATCCTGGTCAAATCCTCCTTGACCTCCTTAATTTACCTCACAATCCTTAAGGAACTCGACAAATCTCCTGAAATGAGAGAAGACCAGCGTAGTCAGTCATGCGTACCCAGAAATTCAAGTTCAATAAACGTAAAATCGTGTCTCGTACAGGACCGAAAACAACCACAACCCAATTCCCTTACAAAATAGCATACGTAACCAAGTCAGCATAGCCTTTCCAGAAGCTCCTTCGATCAACAACTACTAATCAACGGAGTCCGGTCCTCCACAGCCTCCTTCCCCAGCCAAAGAGAAGTATGGCTCTAGCCAGCACACGGCCCACGGCCATGGGCAGTCCAAATTTGAACCATGTCAGTGGATTCAAGAGACCAACACGCGGCACGACTATCGCGTTCTCAGCTTCATGGACCGCCGACTTGGACTCATCGCGCCTGGAATGGGTAAATGCATCAACAGCCTCCAAAATAATCTCCACTGTCGATTCCGGTTGACTGAGAAAGGGCGAATGACTGGTTTGCAGCTCTCGATGCTCTACACTCGCCCCCATCTCTCTCGCCATGCCCACTGCCATGCGCTGAGCCAGAACTGGTAGCCCCCGATCCTCCACCGTCCCGATATACCACGACGGCACGTCTTTCCACCCGGCGTAACTGTACTCGCCACCTTCGAACAAAGCCTTCAGACTCTGACTCCTCAGCTGTGAAACCCAGTACTCGGCCTCTTCCTGAGGAAGGTCGTGGTAGAACAGTTCGCGCGGAGGAGTGACCAGCTCCGCGTAGCCGGTCTCATCATTCACCCGCCAAGAAGGCGGCGGATGACCGAGGAATGGATCCATGAAGGACCATCCGGTCAAGGTGAAGCCCGAGGCTATGAGGATTAGTCCGATCACGTATCCTTGTTGAGTATCATGTGCCGTGTCTTGTGGCTTTGTGAAGCCTTTGATGGCGCTATTAGCCACCATGCCGCCGTAGGAGTGCGCAATCACCACGACGTGGCGCCCGGTATTGATTTCGGTGGAGATTGCATCCTGGGCTGTGTCGACATCATCTTTGAAGGTGGCTTCGGGGTTGTATGCTGTCGAGGGAAGAGACACCGTGACGCATCTCAATTTGGGCTCCAGGAGCTTGATGATTGGGTTGTAGCAGGTGGGTCTGTGCCAGGAGCCTGGTATCAAGACCAGGGTTGGTTGACTTGCCATCACTTGAGTGGCCTCTCGATTGAGGTGAGAATCAGATTGATTTGAACATGTAGAATGTTCACCAAGTGGGGTTGGGGTTGGGGACGACAAGACTGATAGGCATATTCTAACACGTGATACGAAGCAGCCTGGAATTTACCGAGTGGGCCTTGTAGTTCAGGCCTTGTATAGTACCGAGTAGTCCGAGATCAGCCGGTATTATTACAAAGTACATCTCAAACCAGTAATTGATAGCTTCAAACCAATGTGAATCAACGAGCCCTTGGTCCAAGCGCGCCATTCCCGGGCCACCTAAGAGTAAGGACGAACTTGGGAGGGTTGGGTCAGTTTGGGAGGTCTGGTTCAGGGGTTCATTTCACCGTGTTCAACCTTGGTTCTTATCGATCCCATCCGTGTTTCCCGATCAACTGGGTTCGTTAGTCTGATCATGCAAGGAACGCGGTGAGAAGATACAAGTTTAAAAAAAAGTCAAAACAGATGCAGATGACAGGTCTGATTAGGGTTGTTGAAGAGGAGAACGGAATGGATTCAACGTGCACCGTTGGATCGGATCTGATCTGATCATCTCGTGATCTGGAGTGTCTGGACAGTCGCCTCAGGCAGCTTCTTCTTCTTCTCTTTTACTTCTCTCACTTCACTTCTCTTTTTCTTCTTTTCTCACTTCACTTCACTTCACTTCTTCTTCTTCTTCTTCTTCTTCTTCTTCTTCCATGTCATCTGTCATTCCTTCATTCCTTCTTGTATCTCCATCTCCACATTCCTCAATTCCACTCGTTAAACCAATAGGATATACCTGGTATCAACTCGTGCATCTCCACAGTTCCTGCCAAGGTGAACAACCGGAGGGTCGGGCTCCACCAGGCCTGGCCTGTCCATTCAATAATCTGCTAGGGGCCAACACGAAGGGAAGTGATTGACCCAGGGCGTCCCCCCGAATCACAACAATCCCAGTCAAGGATTGGAAGTCGAAAGAGAAATTACAATTGATAAAATTATACAATAAAAAAAAAGGAACAAGAAGAGAAAAAGAGGAAGGAAAAAAGAAGACAAGGACCGCCTCAAAATCCGTCAATGCTCATTGTCTCCTGGTCTGCCGATCATCTGGGGACGCTGCTCGATTGCGAGTGATTGCGGTTCCTCGCCTACGGAGCGACTCTCCTCCCCTCCCTCTCTCTCCCTCTTCCTCCTTTCCCTTCCCGGTCTCATTTGGTGACCTGTTTTCCCAATCGTCCATTTTCCTTCTTTCGACTTGACAGCCCTGGTCTTTCGTTTCTGCCGTCTGTCTGCGTTTTCTCGCGGATCTCTGTCATGGAGCTGTAGTGTCTGTCCTTTCTCGACTAGCCTCGTTTTTCTCTCTTTATCTACCCACCCCCTTTCAAGTTCCCGCGCCTGCGACAACATACCGACCTGTCCATCCGCAATTGAGTACAGTTCTGTCGACTTTCGCCCACATTCCTCACCTCTCCATCCCCCCCCCCTTTTCTCCGTCACTCATCGCTCACGATCAGATCGCTCTGCATGTGGCGCTCCATTCCATCGATCGATCTGGAAAAGAATTCTCCCCGCCTTCCGCCTTCCTCTCGTGCGCCCCCGCCGCGCCCTCGGTGACTTCGCCCACCCACGCCCCCTCCATTCTTCGATCGGCCACTGTGACGAACCATTGCGGGGTGTCCTTCGGGATTGCCGCTTCCTTAACCAGACATGCCCTGGAGGCCTCTGCCTCGTATCGCCTTCGCCGTCGCTATCTACCCCTTTCAGCCCTCCACCCCGGCCGACCTACCGCTGGAGCTTGGGGATGAGCTCTACATCATTGAACAAGGGGGCGCCAATGGCGAATGGTGTCGTGGCTACTTGGTCGCGCCGCCGTCGCTGCTGGCCGGCCTGACCAGCAACAAGGGCCAAACCCTCGAGGCGCGCGTCTTTTCGGGCATCTTCCCCCGCAATTGCGTCGAGATTCGCGAGGTCCTCGGCGACGGGGACCCCAACCGCCCCGCGAAGAATGGCGACCGGCAGAGTTCCCGGACCGACCCCGAGGACGCGGATCTGAGAAGCAGCCTGGCTCTCTCGCAGGATGACGTGCACGTGGTCGGGGAGGCCTCCAATGTGGTCGTCGCCAAGAAGGGGAAGCCCGCCCAGATCTTCATCCACAAGCAGGAGGACGAGGGTCTGGCGAGCCCCGGGTCGCCGATCAATCATGCCGTCAACTCGCCCGCCCTCCCGTATACGCCCCTCAGTCTGGTGGCGCCCCGCGACGCCGACGCCCCGAAACCGGCCGCCCCCGTCCCCATGCTCAAGATCGGCGACGAGAGCGCGACCGCGCTGGCCGAACCGTTGGTCGACGAGATCGCCTCGTGTCTCCGGGAGTGGCATTCGACCAATCTCCATCAATTGCTGCTGGGCCGCCAGTACGCCGTCGTCGAAGAGATGTCCGCCATCGTGCAGGAGCTCGACTTCGCCCGCCGGCAGCTGCTGTACGACGTCCTCACCGCGCAGGAGAAGGAAGGCCTCCGGAACGACGTGGTCTGGAAGCTGGTCCGCGCCAACAAGATGCTCGGCGGCGATGTCATCGTGCGGGACCCGGCGCAACGCGGCCGCCTGCTGACCGGCGAGGATTCGGCCATCCAGATGACGAAGCTCCAGTCGGAGATGAGCATGCTCGATAGCAGTCCGACCCAGCCCTCCGATGTCGCGGCCTTGCATCACCTGCTGCTCGAGGTCACGGCGGTGTCCGGCAACTTCCCCGGCCCCGTGTCACTCGCGATCTACCTGTGCGCCCAGTCGGAAACCGGCGCTCTCAAGTCCCTGTCGGAGACCTACGCGTTGGACATCCCGTCACCCGAGAAGTTCGTCAGCCAGGCGCCGAGCAGCAAGTTGAAGACGCTCTTCACCGACCTGAGTGGCACCGACCTGGGCGATGGGTCCCCCGGCGGCGCCAAGTTATATCTGGTCGTCGCCGTCCGATCGCCCGAATCGACCGCGATCGCCTCGCTCCAGTCGCGACCGTCCGTCTCCCGGGAGGGTCCTGCTGCCGCCAAACCGAACGGCAGCGCCAATCATGCGGCCAAGGGCAACCTGAAGACGCGCCGCAGCATGATGTGGTCGAAGCCCCGCGGCATCCAGAGTCCAGAGCCCGTCAAGGAGACGACCCCGCGGGCCCCGCCGCCGCCACAAACGTCGGACAGCACATCCAGCGCCAAGGAGCGCAGCAACGGCTCGGTCACCAAGGACACCAGCCAGGTCCGCACCGTGGGGGTCGGGCTTTTGGAGGTGTCCCAGATCCTGCGCTCCGAGAAGGACTCGGAGCAATTAATGAGTATCTGGTCCCCGTCCGAGGAGAGCAGCGACGATGGGGACGGGATCGAATTCGACGGGTTGATCCGCACATTGCTCCCCAGCGCCAGCGGGAAGTATGTGCGCTCCCACCAGGCGGCTCGGCTCCACCTCCACCTGTCCCCCTTCGTGCATGCCGATGCCGATGCCCTGGTGCGGAAGAACCCGACGATCTTGCATCACATCGTCCAGACCAAGCGCATCGGCTTCGCCCAAGCGCCGACGAAACCGCGGTCGGATATCTACCTGACCGTCTCCAGTGCCAACTTCCCGCCGGATGCCCTGCTCTCGCACCCGCAGACGGGCCAGGTGCCCGTCCCCGCGCACACGGGCATGCGCAACCTGCAATTGACCCTGGAGGTCCGGGCGGCGTCGGGAGCCCGGGTCGACAAATGCGTCTGTCCGTCCTCCAACGCCCCGGCGCAGACCGCGTGGCGCACCACGATCGCGGACCGGGGTACGCCGTGGAACCAGACCATCCGCCTCAACGTCCCATCCGAACAGATCCCCGGGTCCCACCTGGTCATGAGCGTGGCGGATTCTCCCGGGTTCCCGTTTGCGCTGGCGTGGATGCCGCTGTGGGATAACCAAGCGTTCATCCGGGATGGCCCGCACTCGCTCCTGCTCCACGCGTACGACAAGCTCACGTCGAACGTGGAGAACGGCAAAGGGGCCTATCTGGGCCTCCCGTGGAGCGCGCTGGGGAAAAACGAATCGACCAAGGATGAGGCGGTCACGGGGCCGTTGGCCACGCTGCGCTTAGACACGCATCTGTGCAGCACGGAGTATTCGCAGGACCAGGTCATTCTAAGCCTGCTAAACTTCCGGGAACGACCAGTCGATGAGGTCCTCGACACCCTGAAGCGGGTCCTGTTCGTGCCGGAGATCGAGATCGTCAAGCAGCTCAGCGGCGTGTTCGACGCGCTGTTCGGCATCCTGGTGGAGAACGCTGGCAATGAGGAGTACGAGGATCTGATCTTTCACAATCTCGTGACGGTTCTGGGTATCGTGCACGATCGACGGTTCAATCTGGGTCCGTTGGTCGACCACTACGCCGACAACCAGTTCAACTTCCCCTTCGCGACGCCCTGCCTCGTCCGCAGTTACTTGCGTCTGCTCCAGTCGAGCGCCGAACCCAACCAGTCGCGGAACCTCCGCGCCACCTTCAAGGTGGGCCGGCATGTCCTCAAGTTCATTATCAATGCCCGACAGCAGCAGCAGGCCAAGGAAGAAGGGATCGGGATCACGCGCGTCCAGTCCACCTTCAACCGAGACCTGCATTCGATCTTCAAGGCGCTGGAGGAGCTCATGAAGAACCCCTCGCCCGCCATGATCGGCAGCAAGACCCTGGTGGTTCAGCATTTCCACACGTGGCTCCCAGAACTCACCAAGGTTCTCCCCAAGGACGAAATGGTCATGATCGCGTTCAGCTTTATGGACGCGTGTAAGGACGTCAAGGGGATGCTCATCCTGTATAAGTTGGTCTTGATCCAACACTACACCCGCTTAGACATCTTCAACTCCGGCTCGGAGCGGCAGGGTCTGATTTCTAGCTGTGTCGGCTGGCTGGCCCCCTACTGGGGTGGGATGACGTCCGTGTCCGACCTGTATCGCGATCAGGTCCGGCTGAATTGTGCCATCGTCGCGGAGCTGCTGAAGGAGCCGGATCCGCAGCTATACGACTTCATGCCCAGCATTGTGTCTTCCTACTACTCGATCATCCCGGAGGGCGTGGACGACACCGACTATCTCTCGCTGCTCTTCAGCAAAACGTTCCCCTTCCATATGAAGCCCTCGAAGACCGTGCAGAAGGTTGACGAGGCCCTGGTGGAGCTCTCTGCGGTCCTGGCTGCCGTCGCGGCGGTTCCTCATCCTAAGCGGCCGCGGTTGAAGGGCCTGGACCTGTCGTCCTTCCTCAATCAAGCGTTCGAGGTACACACGTCGATTCTCAACTGCGAGCCTTACCCCGAAAGCTGGCTCAGCGTCCATATTTACAACCACCGGGCTACCGTCAAGAGTCTGGAGTTCCTGGCTTCCATAATGATGGACAAATTTCTCCCGGCACCCGATGACGCGGAGTCGTTTGACACCCGAATGTGGGAGAACCTCTTCCTGACGCTGCTGAAGGTTGTATCCAGCAACGTGCTCGCCCTCGAAACCTTCCCCGAGCAACGGCGACGTGCGATCTGGAAGATCGCCGGGGACGTCCGAGAACAGGGTGCGGCCCTGCTGCGCGCCAGCTGGGAGGCTATCGGCTGGGAAACCACAGACGAGGAGCAGGAACGCTTCGGGCTGGAGCGGTTCGGCGGTTACCAAGTGCAGTACGTGCCCGGTCTCGTGGCCCCCATCATCGAACTCTGCCTCAGTGTTCACGAAGGCTTGCGGCATGTGGCGGTGGAGATCCTGCGGACGATGATCCTGAGCGAGTGGACCCTGAACCAGGACTTGTCCATCATTGAGACGGAAATCATCTCCAGCCTGGACAATCTCTTCAAATCGAAGAATATGAGTGAATTCGGCGTCCAGAAACTCTTCATTGGGGAGCTGCTCGAATACTTTGAGGCCTGCGAGGCCTTCGATCCGGAACTCACCAATGCCGTCAAGGGCCTCATCGGCACCGTCGACGAGCTGCTCGATCTGTTTGTGGCGTCGCAGAGTGGTTCCATGGCCGAGAACATGCACACGCTCCGACTGATGGAGTACATGAAGGATATGGGCCGCGAGGATATTTTCATCCGTTACGTTCATGAGCTGGCCGACGTGCAGGCCGCGCAAGGCAACTTCACCGAGGCCGGTCTTGCCCTCCAGTTCCATGCCGACCTGTATGAATGGGATCCGAAGTCCCCAGTCCCACAGCTTCTCAGCCCTAGCTTCCCCGAACAGACCGCCTTTGAACGGAAAGAGGCTCTGTACTTTGCCGTGATCCAGCATTTCGAGGACGCCAAAGCCTGGACGCATGCCCTTGCATGCTACAAGGAGCTCGCGCTGCAGTATGAGGAGACGGTGATGGATTTTGTGAAGCTATCGCGGGCCCAGGGCTCGATGGCCAAGATTAACGAACGCATCGCTAAGGAGGAGAAACAGTTCGCACGGTTTTTCCGCGTTATCTACAAGGGCCTGGGCTTTCCGCCGACGTTGCGCGACAAGGAATTTATCCTGGAATGTTCCCCGACCGAGCGGATGGCCACTTTTGTCGACCGGATGCAGCGGGACCATCCGGCGGCGCAGATCGTGTCTTCCGGGGACATGCATGATTATGAAGGCCAGTATCTGACCATCACCCCCGTCTCCGCTTATCGAGACATGAGCCATCCTGTCTATCAACGGTCCAAGGTTCCATCGGGCGTCAGGGACCATCTCCTGATCTCCGAGCCTTGCCGCTTCACGTCGACCTTGAAGAGACATGTTCGCAGCCCTAACGTGCAAGAGCAATGGGTAGAGAAGGTCATCTACACCACGGCGGAGCCCTTCCCGAACATCCTGCGTCGGAGTGAGATTGTCACGGTCGACACCGTCGCCCTGACCCCGTTGCAAACGGCGGTCGAACGGACCTGGCGCAAGACCCAGGAACTGTCCCTACTGCAACGGCGGGCCGTGTACGGGGAAGATTCCAGCCTGGTGGGGCTCACGGAGGCGCTGGAGCAATTACTCGACACTCAGTCTTCTTCCCCCAGCTGTGTCGCTCTCTACCGCGAGTTCTTGGCAGACGAGGATCCGGAGGGCAGTGAGGAGACACCTACGCCGTTGGACCCCATGAAGAATGCCCTTGCCGTGGGACTGATTGACCATGCCTTGGCGATCAAGCAGTCTCTCGCCTTGTACAACCGACCGGCACACCAGGCTACGCAGGCGGAACTGCACCGCCGCTTTGAGGAAGTGTTTGCCTCGGAGCTGGCTTCACTCAGTTCTCTGGTGCTCGAACCCCTACAATTCCCCGTGCGTCGGTCCCTCAGCACTAAGACGGACCGCAAGCCGCGTCCGCGGGCTACCAGCCCCGAGGAGGAGTTGATCCGGACCCAGAAAACCGTCAAGAGCAAACATCCCGATAAGCAGTCGGTGAGCCACCGGATCAGCATTATCAATCCGTTCAAACGCCACGGGGCGAGCAACTCGGTAGCTACGATCCAAGGCGAGTCGCGGCGGCGGCGTTCCAACAGCCGGGTCAACGGCGAGGACCGGGATGACGATGCCGCCACGGTTCACAGCCAAACGACGACTCGCTCACGAGACACTCACGGCAAGCGACGCAGTCTCTTCGGGGACTTTGGAGAGAAACTCCACCGCCACGCATCTCACCGATCGAACAGATCAATGGGTGCAGGTGAATCTGTCGCGGAGGGGACAACGACGCAGGAAAAGCGACGGTCGCGCAGCGCGTCTCGAAGCGCAGCCGCTAAGTCCCACGAGAACATCGGCCGGAGCAACTCCCAACGCCATGTAAACGGCGTGTCAAATCATCGCGACCAACCGGCCGTAACCAGCCCTCGGAACGGAGCAGCGGGAGGCGGCGGCGGTGGTGGATGGTCGGCGATTCCGCCGATCATGGACCCCCCGCGGCCGGTGACGCAGAGCAGCATGCATTCCGTCAAGAGCCCTGAGATACGCAGTCCTAGCAGCCTGTCGCAGGGACCTATGAGTCCGACTGGGGTGCGGGATTCTGTTCGGAAGAGGCTCAGTGTTCTTAAAGGCGTCGGACGAAAGAGCAGCCGGCTTGAGTTCCGGGACTCGCGCGCTATGACTGTCCATGAGGAGTAACCAATCCTTTTCTCTCACTTCCTTTTTCACATTTACCTTTCCTATCTTCATCTGCACCCTATCTATTTTGTAATGTCTGGACATTAATGACGTGCTTACTTTCCTTTCATCTTCCCTTTTCATTGACTTCATTTGTCTTCTTACTGTTGGATATAAGCCCGTTGAGCTTTATACCTTGATACCTTGATTATACCATACTTCCAACCTTGTTTCCTTCACCATCTATTATTTATTTATTCGGCATGTCCATTCCCTGTCTAGATCATCTCCTTCTCAGAACGCATGGTGAGCCCCATTGTTCATTCGCTCATGTACACTACTGGTTGTCCGATGGATGGATTGTATACCGGATGGATTGTATACCCGGATGGAGTTATTGATCATTTAAGAAATGTGTACCCGTAGTATGTAGAACGTATTAGATATCTAGCTATTTACACATGATATAGACAAGTCAGATATAGAACTCACCATATCACTCGCCATATCACTCACCATATGAACTCACCATATGAACCCACCCAACATAACATACAACACCAATCCAAATCAGACCAGAATCGGCAAATCCAAATCCACCACCCAAGGCGCATTAACCCCCTCATAATCAACCGTACAAACACTAGCATTAACAAATAGTGTCTCATCACCCACCCTCAACGGCGTCCCGGACGTCGCAGACGCATCCACAAACGCCCCCCGATCCCTCAACGTCTTCTCCCCATCACACTGAATCATCGACTCATTCCTCGAACTCCACTCATACCTTACAGCCCCATACCCCTCATGAATATGCCCAAACACATGCAAAAGCGGCCTCGCCCGCTCAACCGCCCGAAACAAATCCTCACACCCAACACTGAATCCCCCAGGCACAACCCGATCCAGCACCCCATACGGCGGGCCATGCGTAAGCACGATATCCACGTCCGGAAAATCCGGCACAGGATGTGGCGCTGAAAACGCCGCCTTTGCCCCCGGCTGCGCCTCGCTCAGCTTCCGCCGCGGCGACGGCGGATTGAATCTGTCTTCCGCGCCGCGCTCGTACGCAAACGCCCACTGGCAGAACTCGGGCGTCCACGGCGAGGCGTACACGGTGAACGTCGCGCCCGTGCTGGGGACGCGGATCCGGTGCGTCCCTTCCTCGAGGTAGACGATGCCCGCCGCGCGAACGGTTTCATCCGTGTAGAGCGCTTTCACGACGGCGGGGTCCTCAACGGGACCTTCTTGCGGTGGATCGACGGGTTTGTCATCGTCGTTGGAGACGGAGGGGTCGTGGAGGAAGGCCTCGCGGCCGGCTGTGGCGGAGGCGCCTGTGTGTCCTGACCGATACCGGTGGCGGTAGTGGCCGATGCGGTGGTAGTATTCTTCGTCGAGGGTGATGTCGTGGTTCCCCGGGATGACGAGCTTGAGTTCTGCGGGGGCGCTGGCGAGGAGGTTGATCATGCTTTTGTGCTCTTCGAGACGGCTGACTTTTGTGAGGTCGCCGGCGTGCAGGAGGATGTCGGCTTGTGGAAGCGGGTGGCGGTAGAGGTTTGTGTTGTTGGCTGGGGAGACGGGGAGGGTAGTGTGGGTGTCGGAGAGGAGGCAGAGGCGGGTTTTTGTTGTTGAGGCTGGCATTTTCTTTCTTTCTCTTCTTGGTTTCTTTGTGTATGTATCTAGATGTGTGTGTATTGATATGTGCCTTGGAGTCTATGTTGTAAGAGATGCTGAGTGAGGTGGTTGATGAGTACTTAGTACTTTGTAGGGAGTGAGGCGATGTGGGGCGGATGATTCAAGCGTTAATATGACGTCGTTTGTTTAATAGGCTTAATGGGCTGGATAAGGAGTAATCAAATCAGATACTGAATTTCTCTGCTACGTCCGATAAGGTAATAATCTACTAATAAGTGATAATCTACAATATTATTCATCAGGATCGTTTATTGTCAGAGTTCTATGCACCTATCAAAGATGCTGGAGATATATTGCAACCCCGAAAGATTCCCTCCGTTGAAAAAAACCCCCAACATACATGTCCCGTGTGCTTCCCTTTTTTTAAGATTTGCAAGCTTACTTGCGGATGGCCTTCTGGTAGAAAGCCAGCTCCTCACCCTCCAGGATGTAACCGTCGACACGGCCGCTCTGGCCGGGACGCGAGGCGATCACGGCGTAGACACGGCCGGACTCGAACTGGCGCTCGATGGCGGGCTCGACCTTGCCGGACTCGGCGAAGCGGGCAGCCTGCTTCTTCTGCACGCTGTTGCTCTTCTTCTCCTCGGGGACCTCGGACTTCTGCTGGCGTCTGCGGCCGATGGGCTGGCCGTAGTGGGCCTCGTACCACTGACGGAAGGGAGCGGCATCGATCTGGACGACGGCGGACTTGGTCAGGGTGTTGGTACGGACCAGCTCGTTGTTCGACGGGTGGTAGGCGACAACGATGACACGGGTCTTGCGGGAGATGCCCTCGGAGCCCCACGAGAAGTTACCGGACTCGAGACGGAGAGCACGGAACTTGCGGTTGCCACCACGGGTGCGGACCAGGTGGATACGCTTGGAGCCGATACGGGTGTTGGAGGTCTGGCGACCCTTCTCGAACGCTCTGGATTGACGAGACCATCAGAATCTTTCTTCATGTGTCATTGCCTGGGGGGGTGAACCCCCCGGCAGACGGAACGCCCTGCAGTCATCTCCCGAAGGAGATCCTGCAGGCCCGTAGTTCCTCGGTCTGTTGTAGTGTCGAAGCATACCTCTTCTTGCGGTACTGGGCGCGCTTGGCACCGGTGGCCGAGCGCTTGTGGCGGGAGTCACGAGAAATACCCATTGTTGCGGTTGGAACTGTAGAAAATAGATCATCACGTTAGTTAAATGACATGACTGGGAGGGTGAACCCTCCCAATGCTGTCTCCAGATATCCGGTGTGGTTTCCAGTTGTTGATCCTTTGCCATGGGTTCGAGGATAGGTTCAGTCAATCGAATTTGCACTTGTCCACCGATCGTGACCATGCCAATGTGACGAAAACATAATCGATGCACCGATGTTTCTTTTCGACGTTGAGATTCTCCTTCACCATCTCCAACTCCCCGACTGTCGGTTGTTCAACCGGATCGCCGTGTCGACCAAGCGCATGTCGAAACTCCAAGCAAAAGGACCGGTGGAAAATCTAGAACAGACATTGGGGGGATTCGCGAAAATAAACATACCTTTAGAGATTCAGTTCTTACCGGGAACGCGAGGGGGCAGGGTTGTCGACGGATGAGTTGCTGGACGGGAGACTCTCGTGATGGTTCTCAAGGACGAATTTCTCGTCTGTGGGTGCGTGACCCGCTGAGCCCTAACTGCCCTAATTCCAATCGGGTTTAATTGGATGACTAATGTAACCGATCAGAACCTTAGTCAGCCATTCATCTACTTTATTACTAATCAAAACTTGTCTTCCTGAATAAGTTAGTGTATATCGTAGATAAGGCCACCAGGCAGAACGCTGTAGAGTAGAGCATCAACTAGATTATGTACAGTCCCTATCCTCTACTGATGCTTCTCCTGCTTCGACTGTTCCTTCTTGACCATCCCGTTGAACCGCACCCAAGCCGACATCCCCTCCACCACCGTTGAGGCATACCAAGCACACCACACCCCCGACAGAAACGGGACCCCGTGCACCCGCAACCGCTTCCACGCCAGCAAACTCGCCTCCACAATGTGCGCGCCCAAGATACCGAAGAACAGATGCGACTGGTACTGGTGGCAGAACTCAGTCGCGTTGGGGAACTTGTTCAGCCCGATCGTCTCGTAGACCGCCGATCCGGGCAGGAAGTGACTGCGCCGGCTGAACAGCGCGAAGAAGGCGGCGCAGAGCCCAAAGGCCACGATCTGGCCCCCGCGCGGCAGCTTGTACTCTTTGATCACAATGTCCGACAGGCCCAGTGTCGCGAGGCACTCCTTGTGCATGGCCACGACGCGCGCTCGCGTCTCCGAGAGGCTCTTCATCGGTGGGTCCAGGGGCACGGTGTAGCGGGTGCCCTTGGCGCTGATGAGGAGGTCGTTCAGCGTGATGTCTTCCAACTTCGCGGAGCGGGCGGTTCCCGATGCAACGTGGCAGTAGACGCGCAGGTAGAGCGCCAGGGAGTCTTGGTGGTCTCCATTCATGTGGTTGATGATGAAGGATTTGGTCTTGGGGTCACTGGATGAGGGCGCCATTGTCTTGATTATCTTGTTTATCGCGTAGGTTTGCTCTGTTTTTGTAGTCAAGAGGGTCAATTGGGTTTGGTGAGTCTAGAACTGCGATTGGAAGGTTGGGGTAGCGAGGAGGTGATGGTTGGGGGATGGTGAAGTGCGGGACTAACCATAGAGAGTTCCGGTGCCGCTGACGATCTCTCGTTGGCCTCGGCTTCATCACGACGGGCGCTCATGTGGCCGTGTTTTTTTCTCTAGGCTACCTTTCTAAACACCTACCCTTATAATACTGGTGTCATGTATAAGAGTTGTAAACCAACTGGGTTTGACTTCAAGTTGAGCTCCTTGGGAGGTATGGCATCACACGAGACCACACTGCCTCTTGACTCCTGATCAACACTATCGTTATCTTCGACCCTCTATCCCGATTTTATCTCAGTAACATCTCTGATCCTTTATCGATCCGCAATGACGATCTACAATGTCTGCACACCCTGGACTGATCTTACTACTACAGCGCTCGGGGCTGGGTCAAACCCTCCCGGGAGACATCTACAAAATTACGGCGAAACCTATAACTTCAATACTTGGAAAGTTTGAAAGTATAGACGCCAACATTGATCATTTACATAACATCAGAAGCAAAGCGATGTGGTATAAAGGAATCTTTCAATATTGACCGATATCAACACCACGCATAACCCAGAGATCACATCAGCAGAAAACAAATTGCTTAACTCCAACCCAGCAATGAGAACCCAGAATCAATAACCCGAACAACAGAAAGAAAGACAAAGGAGTATAGGCCCATAACCTCTCTATGCTAGCACAACCAAATGCCATCACACAAGTGGTCTAAGTCGTGGCTTGAGGGGCGAATCCGACCGCGTGGATAGACCGACACGTCAAATTGCAAGGACAAGAGCGAAATCGGCATCTCATCATTCATGCACTGCTCTCGTTAGGATCTGTTTATCTTAGAGATGTATTCCTTGAGGAAATTCAGAGGACTTGGGGAGACTTACAGCAGCGACAAGGTCAAATCACCGTGAATGTGAGCCTTGAGCTCTACTTCAATCTCGAGGTTCAGTTCCAGTTTCAACTTCAGCCCGTCTTGTTCATCTAAGGCACTCCCCTTGGGGGCAGTCATGTCTCCAGCGTCTGCGCTGGAGATGGTGGTGGTGTTATTGTTGGGCTGGGCTACGGATCGCCCCCCGGGCTTGACCATAGCTTGGCTGTTGTCCGCTTGGTCATAGTCATCATCGTCTGAATATTCATCGGAGTATTCGTCGGAATAATAGACATCGTCATCATAGTCGTCATCCCGGCGTCGTTGTCGCTGGCGCCGTTGATTCGACTGCTGCGGTTTCTGCTTGCCCTCGTTCTCGGACAGATATTCGTCACTGTCGTAGTCGTCGGTATAGTCGCCGTCCGAATACTCATCGGCCTGGAGGGCAGGCTTCTGTTGTTGCTTTTCGGCAGTTGCCATTCTTTAATGCAATATGTGAAAAGAGGGGAACTGGATCTGAGATGATCGCACAGAAGGTATAAGGAAGTATAAGGGAGTATAAGGAAGAAAGTGACCTAGCTGAACAAAAGATACAGCCAAGAAGATATATCAATAGATATATGCGGGGTTTGTCAGAAGGGAATATCGATGGGAAAAAAAAGAAAACAAACGATCGAAGGAAAAAACGACGACATTGGTTCCTTTTCTTCTATCAATCACGCCCAACCCTCGGCCGCCACCTACAGGACATGATGGGCTGTCCTCGGATGACGTTGTTTTCTCGGCCGTGCAACCTTTCCAGGTCCGAAACACTGCAGGATGGCGCGGCGGCGCGCTGATCACAGTATCCATGGTTATTGTGAGATTGCGATGACTACACTGGTCAGAAGACTTGTCAACCTGGCAGGACTGGGATTCAGCAACCAGGCAGTCGATATTAAATGATGGAACCGATGCGGGCCCTTGTGGCGCTTACTTTAACAATACGGGGAATGCAAGAATATCTGACTGGTACGTGGGTCCATGGCTCAACAATAGCCACGCCCAAAATTCCCATGGTTACAGTTCTCAAAGCGGCACTATATCTCCGAGATTGACTGTGTGTTCATCATTGTTATTTTGATTTTTATTCTATTTTTTTTTTGTCGTTCTAACACTCGGTCACCATAATGACTATCGATGTCTTGTGCTGAGATCTTCCAATCTTTCGATCAAAAGATGGGTCTGTGTGACGAGATCAATGACAATGGACCCCCATCTCGGCTGCACTGACGTCGCGTGGCGTCATGGCAATCTGTTAAACGTTCAAGTGGATCAGAAATGGAGACACACGGCTGGTCGCAAATTTTCCGCCCGTCACGATTGGCCTCAACCCCAGCCATCGGGCCAGACCATCTGGCGCTAAGTATATTAAACAATTACCTGGAAGAGTATAGCCTACGATCGCTGACGCCGCGATGAGAGACACCCAGTCGATATCGGACGACAAAGGTCCCAAAATCCTGCCACCACCACCGAACCATAACTTCGGCCTGGACGCGACAGAGTAAACCGTGTATACTTCAACGTGGTCCGCAACTTACTCGGTGTGACCCACCCGAGCGTAAGCCACGGTGCAAGAGGCGGTGGCAGATGTTATTTCTGGACGGCCGAGGAAATTGCGGACCAGGGGGGGCGAGTCAGACAGTCCTTGCGCCAAAGACGTCATATCCTCCTACACACCAACCCCAGTCATCCATGTACCTCTCCATATCCCGTGCCAGTCATTCCCCAACCGTGGCACAGATGACGCTGTTCTGCGCTCGATCGGCGTTCCTCTGGTCCAATCCGGACAACGCCCGGCTCTCGGCCGCAGATGACGCTGGCTGGTTTCCAACTTGATACTATAAAAGATTGTTTAGGCGCGGGATGCGATTACTTTAAGAAGACCTGCCAGTCTCCCCCACCAACCCAAAACCTTCTGATTCTTTTCCCTTGCTTCTTCTTTCTCTTTCAATATGGCCGATCAAGAAAACAACAACCCTCAGACTCCCAACGAGAACGACCCTAACTCTCCTCCAAAGGAAGAAGAGTCGTCCCCTTCCCAACCCAAGCAAGAAGAAGAAGAGTCTTCCCAACCCAAACAGGAAGAAGAGTCTTCTCAACCCAAGCAAGAGGAAGCTCAAGAAGAAGACTCATCCCCACCTCAACCCCCCAAACAAGAACCTCAATCAGAGGCCGAGCCCCAACCCCAACCAGAGCAAGAAGAGTCCCCGCGACGCCGACGCCCTCGTCCCCAGAGACCCAGACGCGAGGAATCCGGAATGGACCAAGTCGCCGAGAAGCCCCGTCGCCAGCGCCGCCAGCGCCGCCAACCCCAAGGAGATGGCGGCCCGCTGGGCGGCCTCGGAGGCGTCGACCAAGTTGGCGACCTCGTGCAGAACACCGCCGGTAACGCCGTCAACGGGGTGACCAACACGGCGGGCAAGGCCGTCGGCGGCATCCTGGGTGGAAACCAGGGCGAGAAAGAAGAGGGTGGCGGTGGTGGTAAAGATGAACAACTGCGGTTGCGGCTGGACCTCAACCTTGATATTGAAGTGCAGCTTAAGGCTAAGATTCATGGTGATCTGACATTGGGTTTACTGTATGTTTCCCCCCCCCCCCTTGGTTTTAACCTTTCCCCTTTCTTTCCCTTGTATCACAGACAAAAGAATGAGTGCGGTTCAAGACACTAACCGCGTTTGACCACAGAAACTAAACGATTCCCAGAAAATAACAAAACCACCACACAAGCCAACGCCACCACAACAGATCATCGATCTACTATCTACCCTTCCTCTAGATAGTAGAAAGATGATCTCGTCTCCTCACCGCAACTATTCATCCATCCATCATATCCTCCATTTCTCTCGTGTTTCATGCTTGTCATCTACGGTGTTCAAATCGATAGGGTTCGATTTCTAGGTTCTGTCTGTCTTTAGTTGTCTATTCTGCGCGGGTGTGTTTTCTGTTAATGAAAGTTATGGGTTTCATTTACGATTACCTCTTTATGTCTTCACCTTTTTTCTTCTCCTCTTTATGTCTTCAATTTTTTTCTCTTCTCTTTCAGTGCTTTTATCCTGTTCTAGATAGATAGCCGTCAATGTACAGTACTGGCTTGTCATGTCATGTCATGTTGACTCTATTGGTATTGTTGTCTGTCTGTCTAGACTAGACTAGCCCAAGCTGTAGTTAGAATGAACGAAAGCAATTACGCCACGCTCTATATTCAGACAATAATAGTCAAGTCTACGCTAGTCACTTATAAGAATAGGCTATAGGCTATACAATTACCCGTTCATTTCTCTCCGGAATCTCATTCTTGACCACTAGACCAAAAACCCTAACTGGCGAGTGGTAGGGCCTGGAAATTATTGATATTCAACGATATCAAGTGATGTACTCCGTACGTATCTAACTATCTGCCAAGAGCGATGACGCTTGGATATGGAGAAAGAACAAGAAGACAAGAAGAGATAACAGTATATATGCAATATCAAGCCAAGCTAAGCTATGCTAAGCTAACTAACAGTCGTCTAATCGTTGACAGACAGAAATCGCCCTCATCCAATCTTCAAAACAAACACTGAACTGATACCAATAAGATAGATAGCAGAAAGAAATAAAAAAGGACGACACTCGTCATAGAACCCCTTGTATCATGTATAGTAATTTTATCAAACGCAATCAAGAATAAAAAGAAGAAGGGGGGGGGAGGAAAAAAGAAGAGGAGAAAGAAGAAGGGGGATCATAATCCCGCTATATACATCAATCCGTACCCCAGCGTGACGATGACTGCAAAAGACATGATACTGGCTGGGATACCGCGAGTGAAGAAGTGGCGGACTTGCAGGTAGCGCTGGCCTGTTTGGGGCACTTCGGTCATGATGGCGGCTGGAATCTTCATTAGTATTGATTTTATACTATATGCAGGAGAGGTGATGGAGACATACTCATGTTGGGAAAACCGCTGGTTGGCAAGGCCATGGCGACGGAACACATCAAGGCACTGGCCATGACCAGCAGATCGGGATGCGGATCTTCCATGCCGACGCCGATCTGGCGGACGAGCGGGAGCATGATCAGAGCGGCCACGGTGTGGGAGATGAAGGAGGCCACGACGAGGATCAAGGAGGAAAAGACGATCAGGACGCCGTACAGACTGAGGTGCTCAACCTGGGCGCGGATGCTGCCGGCGAGGGTGTGGAGGAGACCGGATGAGGTGACGGCTTTGCCGAGGCAGAGGCCGCCTGCGGCAAGGATGATGATGGTCCAGAGGAAGTTGTTGAAGTCTTCTTTGTTGAGGATGCCGGTTCCGAAGAAGAGGACCATCGGGATGATGGCAATGACGCCCATGTCGCCGAAGACGTGCTCGAGTTGATGGCTGCCGCACCACAGGGCGATCGTCGACAACGTGACGAAGGTGATGAACCATTGAACACCGGTGAATTTCTCCTTAATCGGACGGATGGGCACAATGGTCGTGCCGTGGTTGGCTTTGAACGTAATCATCAACAACGCCCAGATGAGAAAGATGGAGATAATGCAGACTGGAAGCGCGATGAAGAACCACGTGCCCCAGCTGATAGTCGGGGACATGTTTTGCAGAGCGATAATATTCTGGGGTGACGCAATGGGCGATGCGGCGCCTCCTACATTGGCTGCAAGCGCGATGCCCAACACAAGGGCTTTGGCAAACCTGGAATCAGGGGGAAGATTCCGCAACAGAGGCTGATAGACGTATGAGTATATCGCAGAGTCCTACGAGATGAAAAACAGAACGTACCTGAATGATCGAATAGCACAGCACCGGCGAAGCGACATTGCTAATCCACATGCTGAGAAACATGCTCACGAACATGTTGGCAAGCAGCACCATGCCCGGTTTCGAGCCGGCCTTGCTCAAGACCACCAAGGCCATGCGACGAGCAATGTCATACTTGGACAGCGCCGCCGCAATGGTGAATCCTCCGAGCAGCAGCATGATGACGGGGGTCCACATGGCGCTAAACGCAGCACCGGTGGCCTCCTTGGTCCCTAAACGCTGATAGGGCTTGTCTGCCGACTTCATGATGCGGAGTACAACGACCAAGAAGGGGATGAGGAGGGAAGTGACGAAGAGCGGAATGACCTGTAAACCAGAAAGATTGTTTTAGTACAAGGACGAATGTTCTGCCCACCGGAAGGTTCCGTACCTCTGTCGCCCACAGCATACTAACAAAGACAAGCATCGCCAGACAGTTTTGTTGCTCCGGTTTCTCCATGATCGGGCTAGCAAGTAAGCCCGCGAAGATACACAGAATGAGGATGAGGGATCCAAAGCTCAAGCTGCAGAGCCACTGAGGCAGATAGAATACGCCCAGGGGGGTCCGGAGCTCCTTGGTGAAAACCTCCTGTTCGTCGCCCTGGCGTCGCGCCGTGGCGGGATCTTCATCTCCGCCCAACAGGGTCCGGCGGATGCCGACATTGGCCGCCTGGGCTTTCCTCTCGATGCCAATCATCTCACGCCAAACCGTATTCCGCTCCCAGACCACATGCTCCCGCAAATGGAGCCGCAGCTCGCGGGTGGCAAGCGGCAGGTCTCCCGAGGTGACGACGTCCGCATAGACTTTCTCGATCATATGGATGCGGTCTTCCACCGTCTTCATGGTCGCATCCGAGAAGGGATAAGCGCAGGACACGGTGGAGTTCATGTACTCCCGCCGGAGGTTACGGTCTAGGGTCTTGTCGTACTTCTTGAGGATCTTGGAAAAACCGGTGCGGTTTAGCTGGATGAAGGACTTGAGCCCGCAGAGCGACACATAGGCGTCGACAGCCCGCTTCTTCAACGAGAGTCCGGCATTGTACAGGTCCAGGATGTGGAGGTCGGTGAAATGCTCGACCTGGGGCCCACTGCGGCTGCGCATCAGTCGCGAGTCGCCCAGGAAGCTCGAATCGCCCATGCCGTCGGTGTGGTTTTCTTCCAGGGGGTTGGACTCTGCGCCACGTGAGTGGGATGTTCCTGGACGGGAGGCCTGGGCTTGAGCATCATCGTCGCTATCATCGTCATCGTCGACCGCGGACGCGCTAATGGCGCTCCGACGTCGATTGTCGGTACCGGGATGATAATCGCGAAAGGCAGCAATCGGTCGTGGCTGGGAGCCCGCACTCAACGTTCGGGCTTTGGTCATGTTCTCACTCATCGGGTCAATGTTGACACCAGCGGAGTTGATCGCGTAATCATCAGCCTCTTTGACGACACGATCGACCTCTTTGAGGATCTCATCCTCCTTGTCATCGTAAAACAGGCATATCTTATCCAGTTCGGTATTGAGAGCGTGGCGGAAGACGGCGTCCGGGTTGGGAGAATCATCCAGCAACGGGGCAGATTCCACATCGGTATGGGGTCGTCCACTGGCCTTGTTGACTTGCTGTTCCAACGTGTATACCCTAGAGACCAAAGAAATGGGTCGTTAGCCATCGAGTTGTCTTTCTGCTCTCTGCTCTGAGAACGCCGGTCCGGACGGAATGTCGCACTGGCACGTGAGACGACCGGGGGACACCTTGATGGAGGCCTAGAGCCGGGATCCGGAGGCGCCACGGTGGACAGGACATACAATTTTTTGAGATTGCTGTACGCAATGTAGTGGGAACTCCATTCCGGCACTGCATTGAACTGGAGACTATGCGAGAATTTCATGTTCGAGGCGTCCTGAGGATCGCGGGCGCGGCGGTGAAGCGCCTCGACCCAGTACTTAAGGGCGAAGGGTCTGTCCCGGAGATACCGCCTGGGGTATCCGCGCTTTGTCGTCTCTCGGACAGAGTCAATGGACCGGCGGTGCTGATTGGGGGATCCGGTCCGCGACGAGGGCACGCCAGGGGCAGTCTCAGGTCGTCCGGGATAGTCGAGGAGCTCGATGTTCTGGCCAGAAGTGGGGGGCGCAGGGGGGTTCAAGTGGTCGTTGTCCCTAAAGGCACTCGTCGCAGAAGCGAAGCGTGCCACTTTCGATCCGGCAGCATGCGACGACACGGTGTCGGACAAGAGGGGACAATGGGGGAGGGGGAAGAAGAGAGGCTGGGGGAGGAGGGGAGATCGGATGACGATCGAGTGAATTGGAAATCAAGGCACGATGGTAGGAGGGGAGGAGATCAATCGTGGTGACCTGTTGGTTGTATCTGTGGACACTTGGCTGAGTTTCGCGGTCTGGAATGATGGGACCGACCAACCAATCAAGCCTCAGGCAGGGACCGGCGACATCATGTGATCCACAACGGAACCGAAACTTGACCGGTGCGGGTTCTTGCTCTTCCACCCCACACCTCTCTTCGTCTTGTCGATCTTACCCCCTTTGATCTAGTCGGCAGCCAGGTTGGACTCGCACAGGCTGAGGTATGTCAGAGCTTGGGACCACTCACCCCTCACATGGGTGAGATTGACAAACTTTCTAGAAGTCTCGTCGAATTTGAACGTCAGCATTGGTCTCAAGTTCCCAGATGACCGTGAGCTTTCCGTCGAGGTTGGCTACTTCGTTCTTCTTCATCAGATGGGGCCGATCCTGATCATTTTCTGAAAAGGTGGAAGATGTTGAATATCAATCGTTTCAAGGCCCTACCATTCGCCAGTGGGTGTTTTCGGTCTAGTGGTCACGAATTTAAAATCTTCAAAAGACAGCTCCACGGTGGAACAGTTTTTTGAATCGATACAAAGTAACACTGGAGAACCAAAAAGGCTAGTCTCACCTGTGTCGGAGTGCGATTACCGTTCGACAAAACCCTCAAAGAGTTGGATGTTCGTTCTAGGTTTGTATTCAAAATCGAGATCGATACGGCACCACGAGTTACAGGAATCAGTCAGAAGGCTGCGACACTCCCAAAAACCGCCAAATTCAATCGTGGTTTTGTCATTGAGCATATCTGTCGCTTGGCAGAAAGCCATATAGCGACACCGCTTGATCTGGCTATGCTCCTACTGGGAGACTTCAACAAGGTCTACCGCGTTGCTAGTGAAACTAATAGAGATGATATCCTGAGCATCCTCTGTCGAATATCAATAGTTTCAAGGCCCTGTAATTCGCCAATTGGTGTTTTTGGTCTAGTGGTCGAGAATTAAAAATCCACATCCTCAACTTTGAAAAGGCTGCGTCACCTCTTCGTCTTAAAGATGCACACCGTCCCCAATGAAAATGTGAAGAATTTTGCTGCCCTAGAAGATGCCGGGGTCGATTGGGACAATGAACAGTGCTGCAGACTGCGAGCAGACCTCGTCATGATACCTGCATTGGTCCAGGCAAGATGCAATGCGAAAGTACCTTTGCGACCATCTACAAAAGGCTCCCGCAAGAAGAACTGACCTGGTCCCAAGACACCAAAGAGACGTAATCCAGATGCCGAGGACCCTCAACGGGACTGGCAAATGTTTCACGAGTACGATTTGCAGACTGAGATCCAACATTCAGTCTCTGGTATTCCATGTGTGTCCACTGATCGCGCCGACTAGGCAGCGGGGCACTCTAGGCGTGGTGTTTCGAACTCCGTCTTGATTTGTGTTCAAGCTAAGAAGAACGAAACAATCGGGAAAGCCGAGCAACACTTGACCGCGTATCTGGCTATCTGCGATCATGAAAGGAAAAAGGCCAACGAATCTGTTCCGTCCGTACAAGGCTTTAGCACTGATGGCCAACTCTACAAATTCCAGATTTTGACATCGCACGCTGCACTCGAGTAAAACGTATGACATTGTGGATAAGAAAAGATCTCGAAATTGTGTATGATTTCGTGGTTCATCAAGTGGAAATTGCGCTTCATTTGTCTCCAACAAGTACGCCAGTTAAAGGATTACGCCCGTAAAAGGAAGAAGCAGTCCAGACTTATGCACAAGACAAAGTTTGGAAGATATTCGACCCAGTTCCGTACTCTTTAGACGGCGAAGAAGAAAAGGCAGACCAGTCAACTGAAGATAATTCCTATATACTACAAAAGCGAAAAGCGAGGCATTATGAAATGAACTTGATCCCCCCTCCTCCTTTACCTTCTCTTACCCCATTTCAATCAACTACTTACGAGCAGTCAATCCAACATTGGCCCGACCGGCCACACCCATCTTATGCGTATGCTCCCGACGCTCCCACACACCACTGCGGCCCTCGGCCACAGCAACCAACTCATTAGCCACCCGCTGAGCGAGCGAGCTATCCCGTCGCTTGTCCGACGCATCGATGATCCACCGGATCGCCTGCCGACGGCGCTGTCGCTCGTTGAGCGCGAAAGGCACGGGCACGGACGCACCACCACCGGCGATACCCTTTTGTTGGCGCAGCTTGATCACGGGAGCCACGGAGTCGACGATCAGCGTGAGGTAGAGGACGGGGTTCATGGGAAGTTGCGGGGTGGAAGGGTTGCCGAGCAGGCGACGCTTGGCGTGGACCTGGGGAGGGGAGGTGGTCCGGAGATGGTCCAGGATGAGAGACATGTTCTGTTTGTTATTTTATGTTATTAGGGAATCTGTGACATTCAAGGTCCCACGAGGCTGTTGACATACCCGTTGCGCCGTAGCCAACTTGCCATCCCGCATCAGCTGCTTCGTGAACTGATCGAGGAGAGTATCGTAACGCGTGCGGAAATTCTCGGTCCTGGGGAGCGATTCGGGCGCGGGGAATTTCAGGCCCGGGTTGAGCTCCGCCGCCTGTTGGTTGACTTGCGAGATCATGCTGGCCACCATGGCGGCCGACGGCTCCATCTGCTGATCACGCTGGAGGTCGGCCTGTGTCCGGCGGGTGGATGTCGAGAACGAACGGCTGCCCGAGGGACCCTTGCCCTGGTCCTTGAGCACCTTGGGGGCGTACTTCTGAGCGTCGGTGTCACGCTTGAGGATCTAACGGCGAGATCGGGTGAGCGGGTCATCCACTGGAAGCCACGGATAAAGGACACAAGACACAAGGAAAAGAAAGGCGGAAAATGAGAATCAGAGAGAAAAGACTCACCTCCGAAATGGGCGTCCCCTGCTCCAGCTCCGGACTCGCCGGCGCACTGCCATCACACTTCTTGTTCATGATGTTAGCCACCTCTGCGGCCTCCTCGCTGACATGAGGCAACGGCTCTTCCGGCACCTTCGCGGCATCGCCCTTGCCCTTGGAGTCCGAAGAACTGTAGCGCGTCTGCGGCAGAGATGACTTGGGGCCATTCGCGCTCGACGATGCGGCAGACGATCGGTTGGCGTTGAGAAGCGAGGTGATACTGCGGCGAGAAACGGACTGGTTGCTGGAGGCCGGGCGGAAGACCGCCGCTCTGGCCGTGAAGAGATTCAAACGGGGCGGCATTTTGAGAAACCCGGTCAAAGGTAGAGAGTCTCAATGGCGGTGATGGGTGTGGAGGAGATGCAACAATCTTTCGCCGACTCGACGTACCCGTATCCATGTGCCTTGAAATCGGGCAAACGATTTTCTTCTCCACCCGCTTAGTCATGCACCGCCAAGAGCACCGGTATTATAGGGATTGGTCTACGGAGTATAGTGTACATAGTGTACAGGATACGGTTTTGATTTCATGAAAGCTTGCGAGACTTTAAGCTGACAAAGTTAAAAAAGTAAAATTTTTCAAAGATGGTGCTTTGTTCCTTCGCAGGAATTCAATCTACGATTCCCAAAATACAAGATGTCCATTTTCAGCCCATCCTACAACCCTCATTTGGGGAATCTCGCAGCAGGCTAGATGGGAAAGAAACACAAGAAAAAAGAAAGTCGCGTCGCCAGAAATGAACGGGAAATCCCAGTTCATGAAAATGAAGAGAGGGGAAAAAAAAGAAAAGAAAAGTGAAAACTGTCCCGCAGTGCTGAACCCAAGGTGTCGTATGAGAAACGCGAAGCGATAAGGAAGCCGTTCAGGGCAACGTATGGAATAGACATCAAAGAGTGACGGCAAATTTCGATGGATGTCAAGCATGTGGTCGAGATCGAACACGGTGTGCGTGTGATTTTGGAGAGTTCATAGGGAGGGAGAAGACGGAAGAGAAGGCACAAGTCATGTCGTGGTATTACAAGATATTCGGAGCAGCATACGTCTCCCAACTCGATATTGTCTTAAGCGTTACCGATGAACAGGTTGTCCTCGTTGATATTGTCTGGGTAGACGTAGAAGGCGAGGGCCAGTATCATATACCTGAGCCTTCAGTCAGCAGGTTGCACAAGGGATGAGATCAGCAACAAGGGGGAAGAGGGAGTCCACGTACATCCCCAGACAGAGACCTCCTTCGAGGTAATTCGACTTTCCGTCCTGAATGAGGAACGTAACTACCAAGCCAGAGATAAAGAAGGCGACGGTCTCAAAAACGTGGAAGTGCAACGTCATGTCGCGGCCAATGATCCACCCCAGGATGACCAAGAAAGGAGTCACAAAGAGGGCAATTTGCAGGCTGCTCCCGATGGCCACTCCAATGGCCAGATCCATCTTACCCTTCCAGGCGACCACGACGGCCGTCACATGCTCCGCCGCATTTCCGACAATCGGAATGAGGATCAAACCGATGAAGGTGCGGCTCATGCTGGTCCGAGAAACGATGTCATCGATACTCCCGACCAGATAGTCGGCGCAGATAGCGACGAGGACAGTCACGATGACCAACGCGATCCCAGCGGCCCAGGGGTTCAGAGTACGCTCCTCCTCCTCGCCCTCGGCCTCGACCGGGTCACCGCCATGGTGTTCGGCATCATTGACTTCCTCGAACAGTCGCGCGTGCGATCGGAGCTGGAAGTAAAGGTACATGACGTAAAGGATCAACAGGATAATGGAGGTCCCGTGCGAGAGAAGGAGGATGTTCTCCCGGGTCTTGTCCTTCCCCGGGCCATTGGAGGCAATCAAGGAGGCGTAGAGCGTGGCCGGGATGATGAGAGACGCTGACGCCACGGTCATCAGAGACGACATGGTCGACGCCACGGTGCTGTTAAATGACTGCTCGGAGAAGCGAAGGCCGCCGACGAAGAAACAGCAACCCAACACCAGCAAGATGTTGGACAGAATGCTGCCCAGCATGCTGGCCTGGACCACCCGAATTTGGTTGTCCTTTAACGCGATGATGCTCACCTGCGCAACCGACCGAGTCAGTCCAGATCGTCCACGAACAGCACGACGCAAAGAGGGGTATTGGCACATACAATCAATTCCACCGCATTACCAAAGGTCGCATTCATCAATCCCCCCATGGCCTGTCCCATGACCGCCGCCAGCTCCTCGGTCGCAAAACTCAGCAACGACGCGAGGGGAATGATGGCGATGAAGTTCAGCGTGAACACGGCAGTGCTATCCCAATGGAGCGCCCCGGCGATGATGCCCAGAGGCACGAAGACGAGCAGGACATTGACATAATCGCGCACCAGCGTCGTCCAGGTCAATCGAATGACATTGGCTGGGAAATGCGCCCAGCGATTGTCTCGCTTGAAACGTTCGCGTTCGAGGCTGGCATTGAGGCGAGTGGTTTCGTTGATCAGAGACTCTCTCTCGCCCCGCTCGAGGAAGCCATTGTGCGGCGAAGAGAGGCCAGTCATGGTGTTTCTGGGCCCCAATGTATGCGAGCGAAACGCCGAGCGCAGAGGTACTGGAAACGCTGTATGAATATCCACAACCTGTTAGCTCAACTGCCACTGATGTAGATGGACGATTTTCCGATTCCAGGCGCCACTATCATCCGAATCAAATCGATAGGATCTTTAGGGGAACTATACAGGCACAAGGATCTCGACCGCAGGATCCAACGAGGCGCGAATTAAAATATTAACAAGAGGAAAATTGTTTCAAAAAAAGAAATTGTTGTAATCAAGCAATAACAGAAATTAAAATAAGATAGAGAAATAAGATAATTCAAAGAAATAAAAAAGATGAAAATATTTGATTAACCCGAGAGTGTGTGAAAATGAAGGATATATGGCGCGTATGATCAAATCACATCAATTTGCAAGACAGAGACAAAAGGAAGACAAGGTCAGTAGTTGAAAGACAGGCACGAAGCATAAGTATCTGGTGAGCGACGTATGTATGATGAAAGTGCAAAGGAGGGAAGTGGCGGAGAGTCCGGACCAGGAACAAATGGATATGAAAAGAGAGAAAAAAGTAAGAGATGAAAGAAGGAGACTCCCCTCGGTCATGTAACAGACAGAGGTCAAGTTCTTTGGGACGTACACATCTGGACCAATTCTTTGGTCAGGATTATTGCGATGGATGGGGACAATCAACGCCTCGGGTATTCTTGACTGGAGATCGAAATGGAACTCTAATGATCGGAGTCGGAAGCGGCTTGACTCTCCAGCGTGTGGCTCGGTGGGTTTGCTCGATGGAGAAAGAGAAAGGGAATCCCCCGTCTCTCTTGCGATTTTCGGTGCTTGGCTCTCCCCTCAAAAGGAACAAAATTTCCACACTGGACCAGAGGGATTAATAGGAAAAGCTCTCCCAATTTCCAGTTCCCACCGGGGTGAACAAACAAGTGGATCAAGCAAATCAGCTCAGGGCCGTGCGAAGAACAAGGTCCGTCCAATGGAGACGGTGTGGTGGCTCAACGCAAGCCACGTCTGAGGAGCTTTTCCAGGGATTCTTGTGTCTCAGTCTTCCCAAGGGGATGCGTTTCGGCTAGACCGGACCATTCATTGGGCCACTGGACGAATCGAGGGGATTGAAGCCCACTTTTCCACCAAGAAGAAATGCCGGATGCACAGCCTCTCTTCAACCCGGTGGGTCACATCACCCAACGTCTGGCTTTTGCGCAGGGGATGATGACGTCGAGTAATGACTTGTACGGATGTAATTTGACGAAGGAACCAGGATTGAGATCTAAGAAACTTTAAAAAATAAATAGTTCAGTAAGCAATCATGAGGAGATCAATTCGGATGTTGGGATGTCAAGGAAAGGAGGAGAGGGATGAAGAAAAGTATCTCTCTCTCTTCCTCCCGGTGGATCCGATGCCCATACCCGCTCCAAGCTCCTTTCCCGATTGGGTTTAGTGACCCAGTTCGTCCCTGGCAATCCCACAGAATGAAGACCCTTAACTATCAGAATACCTTTTAGCTACTCCTATTCCACTCTTTCGGATATGATGAAGACTGAACTCTCACATCAATACACAGTAAACTACAAGGACGATGGTCAAAGTCAAAACTCTCTGATCAATCTAAAACCGCCACTCATCCTGATCAACCCTTCCATTCGACCAAGTAGCACAACCAAGTCAGCACTGCCACAATCCGCCTCTTGGTCGATTCTCCACCAACAGGAGAGACACCACAATGACACAAAAACACGCACATCCGATGCAGTGATCAACATGGCTAGTGATGGGATGATGGATTGGCTCTGCCAAATCAGGACTTGTAGAATTTTAGTCTGATTATTTTACTCTGTCTAGTATAACCCTGATATCATATACTATAGACACCACCAGCCACTTGGCCACGCATCCATCAACGACCAACAAAGCAGCCACATTCTTGGCGGCATCTCTTGGCCTGAGGCGGCTACCCAACATCATCCCTCCTGGGATCTTGCGGGGTATGACTTTCTGTTGTCAAACTTACGGTAGCATCGAAGAGCTTGCTTGGTCAAAAGATCATAGCAGATATCAATCACCAGACCTGAACTACCACCTCCCTCATATCTCAGCTGGACGGGTGATTCTACACTACGCTCGAATGGGATATTCCACAACCCATTACGGAAAATCTTGACTCCACGATTTGAACTGGTATCCAAAAAATTAAATACATTCCCCGTACGGCAAGAAATTAGACACGAAATGAAAAGCCGTCTCATCACAACTATGTTCCGAAAAGGTGCACAGTACTGCCCACCCAAAAAGAAGAAAAACAACCACGTCCTAAGACGAAGGGCCGCCACCCAGAGCTGTATCGATTTAGTTAGTGTCCATCCAATCTGGCTGGAGCATCAAAAGAACATGACAGCACTTACCGGCAGCAAAGGCGAGAGAGTAGGTCCGCGAAGTGCCTCCATCAATCCAAGTGTAGTTGAAGTTGGGCTGCGCGAAGAAATCCCACGACGCCTTGGGATCGATCAGCGCCAGGTTCGAATACAGCACGCCCTTCCAGCCTCCTTCGACCTTTTCGGCTGGGGTGGCGGCGTTGTGTGCGAAGAGGGCGTTCCACTCTTCTTTTACGAACTTGGGCCGGCGCGCGTACACGGAGGCTGGCAGGAGTGGAAGCATGTGGATACTAGATATCATCGTCAGTGCCTTGATGGGAGTGGGGGAGACGAAGGTGGGGCTCACCCATGGACGTATTCCAGGTTGCCGCCGAAGTAGGTGGTGTGGTCGACCTTGTTTTCGAACAACTGCACCATGGTGAGTTCATCGCTTAATGGCATCGTGAATGGGACAGGATGGGACTTACTATGCCGGTAACCTTGTTGGCGATAAAGTCGGCCGGGTGGTTCTTGTTGTCGCTTTCCAGGAGGAAGTAGTTGTGCAGGGTGCGTCGCAGAATGCCCAGCATCAGATTGCCTCGGGCTTCCATGCTGGCATCGCCCACGGTCTTACCCCACATCTTGAGGGCATAGGCAAACATGGTATCCTCGGACGATGACTCCTGATCTTTGCCATCAAAGGACTCGAAGAGGCCCTTGGCCCACGAATGACCGTGGAACCAGTCAAACCCTCGAGAGAAAGGGAAGTACGGGTCATTGCCGGCGGCATTCCCCGCGTCACGGACGAGCATGTTGACCCAGTCCTTGTTGTGCTCGACCCAGGCCGGATCAAGGTTTCCAATGATTGCGGCGGCGTGGATGAAGTAGCCGTAGTGGAAGTGGTGATCATTGTACACGGTGTTGCCAAAGTCCGCGCCCACGTCGCCACCATCGTAGCTGGCTGAAGACACCACGCCCTTCCAAACGTTGTCGTAGACCAAGGGGAATTGCTGAGTGTTGTTGACAAACCGGGAGAAGGCGTGCTTCAGGTCCTGCAGCGTGGCCGATGCGAGATGAGGGTCGCCGCCAATCTTGCTGACAGTATGGACCATGACGGCATATTTGCTCAGCGTCTTGCCGCTGAAATACATGCTGTTCAAGTCACTTTCTTTGCTGACACTGTTGTTCAGATCCTTCCGAGCCGCGTCCAGAATCACTTGACGCGCACGATGAGGAATTGCACTGATCCTACCGGCACCGAGCGACCGGGGTTCGAGCCCGAGATCAATTGGAAGGTCTGGTTCAATCATTGTCCATACTTCTCCAATCACCGCCGTTGCGTTACCCTTGGTCGTCGTCCGGAGGGTGATATTCGTCATGCGGCTCTGCGTGCTCCGGTCGAAGGATTCAACGTGATGAGGAAGCGCGAACATCATCAAGGGTGTGTTCTGCGCATCTTTGCCGCCCTTCGCCCACAGTAGGTTGTACGTGCCAGTCTTTTCAGAGACCTGACCTGCCACGGCACCCTCCAGTGCAAAGACGCCTGCGGAGTTATCGTACAGTTTCTCGCCTGAACGTCCGGCCGGGTTCTTCGCCACCTGGATCGTACCAGACCAACCGCGCGGCCCGCGAAGGTCCGTGGAGGATTCCAACTTCAGATCAGGGTCCCTCCCGTCATCTGGAGTCAGATAAAGCATCCAAATCGAGTTGTCTTCCAGGGTTATGACGTATTTGAAAATTCCCTGCCTTGGCGATCCGGCAGATACCACTTCCTTGTAGTGGACACTGCTCTGGATCACCGGCTGCAGGTTGGAATAGATCCCTGTGACATAACCCATGCCCTGCACAACGGGGAAGGTGATGCTGCTCTTTGCTCCATCCCTTGGCCGCAGGACAGCGTTGGCAGAGAACGGAAGCGGGTTCTCCGTATTCAATACGGTTGAATTGGCCAACTCCGTTGCCCCGAGGATTATAGACTGGATGCCGATGGGGTTAACATAGAAAGAGACTGGGTGGCCCGGAATCTTTTCATTCTTTGGCCCCTTCGCCAGTCCGCCTTCCACATGGGTGATGGCCATGCCCCAGCTAGAAAGGTTGCCAGTGCCCTTCGCCCAGGCTAACTCATAGGGATGTGTGAATGTCGCGTTCGTCTGTGTTCCTAAGAAAAGACCACTGTAAAATTTATTGGTCTCTATAGGTACCTCGGATTTCTATCGAAGGTTAGCGTCGCATTTCATCCAATGGGTCTCTCTCAAACTTACGATTCCCTTTTTGGGCACTGGGTGATCGTCCCGCGCCGAGATCGTCCGTGGAATGGGACCCGTCGCTATGGGCTGAAAGACATCTTGGGCGTTAGGCATCGCGCTAATAGAGTATGAACCCGTGACGATGGGAGCCTTTGTTTGACTCTGGTGGGTTGCGCTAGGTTTCTCGTCGACAACGGAAGCCGGGCTTGGCTCCACCGCAGAAGCAGAAGAGACGCTGGCAATGTCTGATGCGGTGCCCACAGGTTTACCGTGGCTCACGGTCTCGCTCGGTCTACCTTTAGTAGAGCTAATCGTTGGCTTGGGCTTGGGAATCCCTATGGTGTACACAGCCGGTAGACCGTGTTCGGGGCTCCAATGACCTGGCTTGGGTTCAGAATACGCCGGGGAATGAGTAGTTATAGGTTTGACGTTATGTTTCGGTCTATTCAATCCTCCAGGAATCCAATTAGGTAGCATCCAATCTATCCAATCGGTGGGATGCTCGAAATTGTCGGCTAGGTTGTTTAATCCAAGAGCGTTGTGGGAAAAGGGCGTAGGGATTGCGTGCTGCCAACTATGACCGTCACGCTCCAAACTGGTAGGATAAAACTGATGATTGTTAGTAAGAGTTTGGGTACGCCATAGGAAATCACTTACACCATGTGTCTCTGGCTTCAGCAATCTAGCTCCCTCGGTAGAAGGAGGGTATTGAGTCTTGAAAGAGGTTGAAGAGCTCGGAGTTTCAGTTGGCACTGAGCTTGACTGAACTCCCACTACAGCAAGCAGGAACATTAGCACCAGAGAACATATCCAGGTCAGTCTGAGACCCATGTTGGCAGCCATAACGCAGCAATCGGTTCCAAGTTCCCAGTTTAAGGTCTTCCGGTGCGTGACAACAAGTTGTGGCCGACACTACTGTGCACCACGGCTGACCAAAAGAATGGGACCAATACAGAAAAGTAGCACGAATTCATAAAACAAGGATATCTTATCCAAAAATGATCCAAAAGGGGTATCAAGAGGTATGTCCTTTGGTGTAGAGACCAGTCATGTGTACCAAAGAACACAGTATGGCTTCAACAAAAGGGCCACCACACGTGGGAAAGGTGTTGACAAGGTTGAGGCGCACAATACAAGTAGACAAAAGGGAAAAATTCCAGGTTTATATAGACAAGGACAGCATGGCTTACCAAGGCTCGATCTCAACAGACGAATGGATTCCAGTCACGGCCGGGGGAATCACTTCTAACCAGAAGGATAATCATCTAGGATCGCGTGAGTGGCTAAAACAGTAACTAGGATCATAATAAACAGCATTCATGAGGGTCTCCAAATATGAGAACAATGTAGGGGTGGTGCAATGAGTATGGAATGCTGCTAGTAAGTCCTCCCCTCGTGGTTATAGAGTAGGATGATGCATGTCTATCCACATGCAACAGCACATGCACCAGCAAAACTCGATGGAGGAACAGGGGAGAGAAGAGGAGATAAAGTTATCAAGCACTTACACAAACACTTCAACTAATTGTGGTGGAATGATCAAGGAAGTGATCAGGGTTGAAGTTGTATGTTCCAGACGGGATGGAGTCTGATAAATGTGGAGCCTGAATGATAGTCAGTTTAAGGCAGCTAAAATACCCCACGTGAGACTTTTACTTCTCTTGCTGGTCTGTTCAATATCTTGTGTCCCTGAAATTCTGTATATCACATCTTGAGTGTTCCATGTTAGAGTTTTTTGATCTTTCATGACCTATATTATCCCCAGTCCAAGGGGTCGGTCATCTTGCGTGTCAAGTGGGGGGTATCTCTGATCCAGTGCATTCCAATCCCTGTGTGGATCACTAACTCAATTTTTGAAAGCATGAGATGTAGCTATCCCTAGGCTTGTTGATCACTGAACATAGTCCATGAACTATATTATTACTGTACCTTTATAAATGATTATGGTTGGTGGATGTGCTCCAGATAATTGTGTTACTGTCTAATAAAGAATATAGTTTAGAGTGATGGAGACAGGATGATAGGTCGATGAGTTCAGGTGACCAGGTCATTAATGCCTTCTCTATAAATCACGGAGGTATCTACAAATTCAAGTACACGCTAGCACCACTCCAGGTTCAGGGGTCTCTGGTATGGATACATCTCGTTCTTTCTAAGTTGTTTCAAATGTGAGTTTTTTGATGGTGGTTGATATGAACCTTTTCTAATGTCATGGATAAATACATTTCATGATCAAAAAGTGGTATCTGACTAATCCTGCTGACTCTGTTCCCCTTGAAGATATCCATCCCCCTCCCATGTCGAGGGTTGGGTATCTTATACAGTTGGCTTCTCCATGGGCTTGATGATACCCTGCTTGACCATCACGCGAGGCTTGGTCGCATTCTGGAACGTCTCCTTGGTAGTCCACTCCGGTCCGATGGGGAGACGGAGAGACCGCTCGTACTGAGCCTTGCTTTCGAATTCGTGAGGGAGCTGAGTAGCCATGTACTTGTTGTTCTAAGCGGAAGAAAGTTAGCATGATGATTTCTCGTCGTGTGACCACCAAAGGAACCCTTACCTTCTTGACCCGTTTCTCGTTGATGATGACGCGGGCGAGTTTAGCATCCTTCCGGTCCTCCGGCTTCACACCATCAACCTTGGTGAGGAAGCGCTTCTGTCGCTTCTGTTGCTTTTTGCTGACCCCTTCGCCGGCCCAGCTACCCCAGCCGGGCAGGGTATTGTCGATGACCTGGTCATCTTCCTCGCGGATAGTGTCCCGCTTCTCATGTTCGAAGTCTTGGACGACCTCGTCGCCAGCGAATGCCCGCTTCACGAGGTCATGGTTCTTGAGAAGCACCGGCACGCTCTCCTCCTCGCTGTCATCCTGAGGTTCTAGGTGCTGCTTCTGGGTGGATGCAGAAGGCTTCTCCTTTTTGGAGGCTTTCCGAGACGACTGGCCGCTGGGCGTCGCGTCATCAAGGTTGATGTCGACGGTCTGCTGGTTGTCGCTCACCACAGGCCGACGGTTGTTCCTGGTGGTTTGCACCAACCAAGGATTCTCTTCCTCGGCAGGAGGCTCAACGGGTTCAGGGGCCTTGGAGAGGCCACCGCGCGGTTTGTTCGCAGAGCGACCCGGCTTTCCGTTATTGCCCTTGCGGTCATTGGCCATTTCGACGTCTTGCTCGGCAGCATCAGCTTCCTCGTCCGATCCTAATGGTTCCTCGAACTCATTGCGGGGGAGTGCTTTAGATTTCTGTTCTTGGCCAGATTTCTTCTTGTCCGAGTGACCAAACTTGCGCCGGCCAACCTCCGACTCTGCCTCGGACTGCGATTCCTCTCCATGAAGTTCTCGGTTGAGCTTCCGGACTTCAGCGTCGTTCTGGGCTTTCCGAGAAGCCTCGGCATTCTGCATAAACTTCATGGAGAGCAGCTTTGCATGGGGCCCCTTAAGTTCCAGCTCCCCATCTTCACCGCCCTCGAGCTTGCTGAGCTTCTGGCGAAGCTTGCGCTTTTCAGCATCAGAATCGGCTTCCTCGTCCCACGGGTTATCTTCCTCAGACTCAGAGCTGGATGATCCGAGATAGTCCTCGTCACCGTGGGTAGTGCGCTTGCCTTCGATCCTCTTTCGTAGCTCCTCCTCTCTTAGAGCCATGTCGGCGGCACCCAAGCGCGCTTCCTCGTCCCAAGCAGTCCGTCCAGTCTGCTTTAAGCTCTTGGCGAACTTACTCTCCTTGTGCTTCAGACCCATGCGAGCTTCCGCTCTTCGGCGCTCAAATTTCTCGCGATCGTCTTCATCCGGGTCCACGCCCGCATCAACGAGAGCCTGGCGTTCCTGTTGCTCCAACTTCTCGCGTTCCTTGCGGTGCACCCGGCGGTACGACTTGCTCTTGATCTTCTTGATGCGTTTGGCACGGACCTCCTCCCGGAAGAGTAGATCGCGGCGCTGGCGTAGTTCCGCCCTGCGAGCTCGGATCTCCTCGATCGGAAGCTTTCGTGCCTGCAGCTCCTCGAATTCTTGAACCTGCTCTTCAGCCGACTTCCCTTTATTATCGGTCAGACCACTCTCAACTAGAATGTCTTGAATGGCGTGTTCGAGGTCTGTCTGGGGCTTCGTAACGTCGATTCGGTGCGTCTGCTCGGCGTCGGGGTCGACGAGGGGAAACATAAGGTGTTCCGCGCGGCGATTGGACTTGACCGTCTCCAACCAGCGATCCATAGTTTCTTTGCTCCTTTCGTAGGCTGCGGCTCGGTCCAACCGATCTTGCTGGCGTTTCGCCAGAGGTGCATCGAGCTTTCCCGGGATACCGGACGTTGTTTTGTTGGCAGGAGCTGTGTCGACATGTTTGAGAGAGTTCTTCAAGCGCGAATCCGTAATTGAGGGCATGAGGTCCGCGATAGTGAGTTTCTGTGTAGAAGACAACCCGAATTCTGTCGGCGCAGTATGCTCCTGTTTTCCTCCCTTCTTTTTTGGCTTTTCGGTAGAACCCGTACCCATGGAGTTCACGAAACTCTGCAACTTGGCGAGGCCCTGCTCATCCACCACGTCTTCATCGTCGGACATGTCGAAATCGCTATCTTCGTTGGATTCACTGTCTTCCTCATCCTCATCATCCCCCTCCTCTTCCTCTTCATCTTCCTCAGAACCAAAGTCTTCGCGGTTTTTCGATTTCGAGCCAGCCTGCGCTTCTTCCTCCTCCGCAGCAGTGTTCATGTCCCAGGCGGTGGTCAGGTCGATAGCATCCTCTCCGAGATCGTCTGAATCTTCCTCTTCATCCTCATCATCCTCATCCTCATCTTCGACATCCTCGGACAGATTAATCTGGCGACTCTTCTTCTTAGACTCCGAGGGCTTCGGCTTCGCCTTGGACTTCGGCTTTCCACTACCCCGGAACGTAAAACCCTCGAACCGCTCCTCATCACTCTCACCCAAAGCTTCATCACTATCCAATTCGCTATCGTCATCACTGTCGACGTGCCCTATTCTCCACCGGCGACCTTGCCCATCGCTGCCCGCATTTTCGCTGTCGGACCCGTCGCCTCCAAACCGACGGCGCTTGTTGTCTGGACCATCACCGTCCGAATCTTCCTCGTCGCTGCCCGCCGCGTGTCGCTTGCGGTTGTGCTGTCCGTACTCTTCGCCGAGCCGGTTGCGTCGGATCTTGGGTTTGACAGGGAACTGCTGTTCGGCGATCGCGAGGGCGTTCAAAGCCTTGTTGGGTCTCTTCCTGGGCTGTTGCTTCTTCTTGGACGAGTTGTCTTTCGGCCCGCGCTGTTGGGTTTGTTGGCGAGGCATGGTTGCAGTTGTTTTTTACCCACTGCAAAAAGGGTAGGAAACAATTCAATAATTAAATTCAAAATATAGACCCAAGTTCTTCAGGATATAACTGCTCTGAAGAACATGTGGGGTGAGATGTTTTCACAGTCGACTTTTTCTCTTTCCGATTCTACTTTTCTGCCCGGCAGAGAAAAAAAAAAGCCAGTCTTGGCGGTCCGCGGAGCCCACTAGCGCCGCCGCCCGACTTTCAGATCCTTCTTCCGCCTCCGACCATAGATCGATACACCTAGGGAGAGTTAACCGCCAATTGTCCTCCGCAACACCACCTGCAAGCACCTACAGCATTCACACTCTCGATACAACATGTTCAAGCCCTCCCAACCGATGATGGCGCGCCTGCGCCTGACCACCAAGCAAGTCAACGGTGGTTACTACAAGGGAAACCGGACCGGTTCGATGGGTTTCTTCGCGAAGAACGGCACCTACGTGATCGATTGGAAGAAAGTACGGACTTTCGCCGTTCCCGAGGGTCTGAAAGAGTTCAAGGTAGGCAGCGTTTTTTCCTTATCGGGTCCCGATAAAAGAAGCCAAACCCCCCGCGCGATACTTCCGAAAAATGGATGGATCTTTGGCTTACAATATGGCGCGTCTAGCTCACTCCCTTCGTTACGAAACTCATGACGCCCACGCCAACCCGGTATACGCAGGATATCGAGCGCAATGGGCGCGAGATGACCGTTCCGCGCGCCTTTGGTGGAAAGGATTACTTGGATATGTGGGCTTCGGATAACGGGCAGGAAGTCCTTGAGCAAGAACGGTTAGAAAGCCAAGTGGCTGAGAAGGGCGCGAAGCCTAGCCAATAGTTGAGGTCGTGGATGGGGGAGGAAGATCTGTGAGGGATTGGTTTGGACGAGACGCTTTATCATGATGCAAGAGTGCAAGGCATGCGTGGACTGTCGACAATAGGCGCATACGCCATGGTCCTGATATCTCGATGTGGTCTGTCTAGCCTCTTTGCGCGTTCTCGGAATCCTGTATTATATGTACAGTATGGTGGTGTTTGGTACATTGAGGGGATTGAGACTTGGATGTATCTGGGTCAGGCCTGGACTATATCGCATCTAGGAAAGGAGGTCCCGCTCTGTGGCTACCATCCATACGATGGATTGGTGGATATTTTGGGTGTTTTTGCAGGTTAGCGGCGCATTATTGGTCTTTGCATTTCAGCACACTTATATGATATTTTCTATCTGAAATTCGGTTCTACAAACTCCACATAGCAGAGGCAGATATGTTTCGTCAAGAAGGGATTCATTGGAATTGATGGAGTCTTTTTCTTCTTTGTACACAATTAAGAGAATAACGAACCTGAAATATACACATCCTTTAATCAAATTAGTTTGGATGTGGCATGTTACCGATATAAGCATAACGGATGGAAATGATATATATATATATATACATGGTGTGAAGATACTACGCGATATGATATCCTCACGGATAATTCCAAAGTCATTCAATCATCGTCATATCATAGACCATAATAACCACCAATCAATAAAGAAGACAAATTAATTTCCAGAAGCAACTGGAAGAAAAGTCATATAACAAGTGGCTTAACAAACGCAATCGGTGGCGTCGTGAGAGCGTGGCAATAGCTGCCGATGCAGATCAGTACCTGGTTTAACGTACCCGCCAGACAGCAAGCGGTGCGTGTGTATACCGGAGGAAGCTCAGCTGCTAAACCATCCTATCTCGCAACCCTGGAGATATGTCATACATGCCCACCTAACCCCATCCACCCATCCACCCATCCACCTCGACACCCTCCGCGACCTTCACCCACTCGTTCCTTGCGCTGCGGCATGGGGATGTTTATGTCCTCTTGCTCCACTCTGTCAGACTTTTCGTCATCCTGCTGCAAAGGACTGAGTACAAGAACGCAGCGAACCACCAAGAGCGATGTTTCAGTCGTTCACGGGTAACGCCCGCCGGCCACGGCAGGTGAATCTCGGTGGCCGGAATACGAATCCTTTCGCGGCATACCCCCCAGGGACGACCGGACGATCGCATCCTCACGGCACAGGCCCGCAGAATACCCTAGCGATTGCCCAACAAGAACGGATACACAGACAACAGGAGAGGGAACGGTTAGGGGCAACCCGGACATTGCAACGGGCCTGGCGGGGCCACCAGAGCAGAAAGACAACGCATAAGAAATGGCGGAAAGAGTGGGATGCCCGGGAACAGCAACGGGCGGAGGGTCTTCCTCCCTTCGAGGATCTGGCCCGTCGCTCAGACGCATCGTTGCAGCCTCCGGCTCGGTATGGGACAGCTGCAGAATGCCTGTCGCAGCTGCGACTGTTGGTCCACTTCATGGAGCCGCGGAACAGCGGTGATATGGTCCGCCTGGTGTATTTCTCCAGCGCTTTTCAGAAAACGTTGAACGAGGTGCCTACAATTGCGACGGAGGGGGACTGGACAACTCCGCTGAACCGTTTGGCGACTCTCACCCTGCGAGTCTTGCACTCGGTCTTGTCTCCCACAGTCCCTCTTTTCGTCGTGGGTGAGCTGTTGAGACTGCTGCTTTTTATGACCGGGTTGATGCCGAAGCAGATGGCACGGCTTTCTCGGGAGTATTACGCCGTCATGATTCTCCTTACCAAGAACATAGAGGATGTTTCCCGCAGATATCGTCTCTCTCGGGACGATCTCGTCCAGAGTGTTCTGGCTTTGCTGAAACCGATCACTTCTGAGACGCTTACTGCCTATGAATGGTTCGCCAGAAGTTACCTGACAGTCCCGGACCTTACATCATACTTGGGGTCTCTGGATGGGCTGGCAAATAATATTAATTATAAATTGCTCACTTCCGCCTTGGAACCTCTAGTTTCCCAAGACCGTGACCAAAATCGGAACGTGGAAGACCTTGACGCCCGTCTTTGGCTCCTGGCCTATTTCATCTTTTTCCACCGACATGCCTTAGGACACCAGGCGGTAAACCAGGCACCGGAGCCGGCGTTCGTGAAGGTTGTGTCAGAATTACTGAACTCCACAGCTGTGTACATATCACGGCGTCTGGAGCTGGAGGAAACGGGCGAGGTTGACGAGACAACAGCGGAGACGCCGCCTCTCCATCCGTTTATCAAAGAGCAGCTGTTCAGCTTGGTGAACCAAAACCGGATCACAGGACTTCTTTCACAGCTTCAATCTACCCATCTGTCCCAGGGGGATTTCGCAGATACCGGGTCTGATGCATATCGAGAGGCCAAAGTCCTTGCCACGTACGCACTGACTCTTCTGCGTGTGTTCCCTCGGCGGGGCGATGATATACGGATGTGGTTGTACCTAGGATCCGCGACCTCGAGCTATGCCGCGGTTGGTCAGCCTGGCCCAAGGATACCGGCGATCAAATACTTTTGGAATGCTTCTCGGTCGGGCAGGATATTCGCAACCATTAGCCAGGACTCCAACAAAGTCTTAGCATTATTGAAACCAGTGGACGAGACGAAAGACGCACGGTGGTCGACTATGTCCCAAACCGAGAGGGATGAGGAATGGATGATTATTCTGTTGTTCCTGGAACTTTACACCTTCGTTTTGAAAGTAATGGACGATGAGGAGTTCTTCTCGAATGAATCTTCCTTCACGGCTTCGTCGAACACCCATGTTTCGTGGACCAAAGAAAGTGCGTTGCCCTTGAAAGATATCAAGGACCTGACGGTGTTCTTGAAAAATCTGGCATTTACTTTGTATTGGAACTCGGCGGACTTGAACGAAAAGGAACTCGTTCAGGGTGCCGCAAGCAACATTCGCAGCTACTTTGGCTCCCTCGCCGCGCCGTCAGATTCAATCACTAGTGTGAAGGATCTTGAGCTGAAGAATAAGGAGAAAGGGCTTCCTGGAGTGACTGGGATTCCCATTGACTACTTCAAGGGTCTAGTGACGGGCCTCCTGCGAATGGTCCACGAGCGCGATTCGAGGCGCAAGTTTCTGCCCGACGGCCATTGGCTGATGACGAACCGCTTCGACATGGAAGGCTTCATCCCTGCCGTTGTGGCGGAGGAGGAGAACCGGCACCAGCTCCAGGATGAGGACGAGGAGGAAGACCCGGACGACCTAATGGACGATTCACTCTATGAGTCTTCACTGGGACTGGTAGGAACCGGTCGTGCTCAGCAGACTCGCCGAATTGAGGCCCTCCGGCGACGGCAGCAACAAGCGGCTCGTCGGAAGCAGCTCCAGGCCGTAGCGCCCCGCCTGGAGATCCTGAGGAACATGCCATTCTTTATCCCCTTTCATACTCGCGTACAGATCTTTCGCGAATTTATCGTCCGGGACCAGCTGCGTCGACGACGAGGCGTCATCGACCCGGACCTCTGGCGTTTGTCTGTGGCCCAGGCTTCCATGGGGCGAATGATCGAAGGACGCCCGCCACCGGTGAACATCCTCAACCGACACCACGCCGATATCCAGCGCGAGAAGGTGTTTGAAGATGCCTTTGAGCAGTTTTACGAGCTGGGCGAGGGGCTCAAGGAGCCGATCCAGATCACCTTTATTGACAAGTTCGACACGCCCGAGGCCGGGATCGACGGTGGCGGGGTAACGAAGGAGTTTCTCACGAGTGTTACCAGCGAGGCGTTCAAGTCGAACAGCGAGCTCAACCTTTTCGAAGAAAATGACCAGCACCTGCTCTACCCCAATCCCGCAGCCGTCGAGCAGCGCCGGGAAGCCCTGCGGCAGTTGCGGATCCCTGAGAACAGCCCCGAGTGGAACGACCACGTCCGCGATTTGCTCCGGCGGTATGAATTCTTAGGACGGATCATCGGAAAGTGTCTATATGAGGGGATCCTGGTGGACGTCAACTTTGCCCCGTTCTTCTTGCTCAAGTGGGCCCTCACAGGTGGCATGGGTTCGGCCCAGCGGGAGACAGCGTATCGTGCGAACCTGAACGATCTGAAGGATCTTGACCAGGCACTTTACCAGGGTCTGGTAAGTGGCGCGCGCCCCACCCTTGTGTCGTGATTGCTAACCAAATCAAACCACAGCTGAAACTGAAGAACTACACTGGAGATGTGGAGGATTTTGCCCTGAATTTCACCGTGACCGACACGATTCCCCTACCGGACTCGACCAGTCGCACCACCACACGCGACCTGAAACCCCACGGCTCCGACATTGCAGTGACGAACCAGAACCGTCTGGTGTACATTTCGTACATTGCGCGCTACCGTCTCCAGGTGCAGCCTGCGCTGCAAACGCACGCCTTCCTGCAAGGGCTGGGCCAGATCATCCAACCATCCTGGCTATCCATGTTCAACCAGGCGGAGCTGCAAACCCTAGTTAGTGGAGAATCCGGCGACATCGACGTCTCCGATCTGCGACGGAACACGCTCTACGGGGGCGTCTACACCATCGGGGACGACCGACAGGAGCACCCGACGGTCCAGCTTTTCTGGGAGGTCATGGAGAAGATGAGCAACGAGGAGCGACGCAACGTGCTGCGATTCGTGACGTCGACCCCGCGCGCGCCCTTGCTCGGGTTCAGCCATCTCAACCCCCTCTTCAGCATCCGCGACTCGAGCGAGGACCAGGACCGACTCCCGAGCACGAGCACGTGCGTGAACCTGTTGAAGCTGCCGCGCTACACCAACGCCGACACTTTACGTGAGAAACTCCTTTACGCGGTGAACTCGGGCGCCGGGTTCGATCTGAGCTGAGGCACCATGGATGTGATGGATCATGAGAACTGGACGATGATGGAACGATGCACATAGACCGCCGACCACGCATCTGATGTGAATGAATGGCGGGTTGCATAGCTGAGGCGTTTTTGATTTGGCGGACGGCTGACGAATATATTTTCCCCCCCCTTTCCACTGACGTTACGATTCAATCTGTCTATTTCCTTCTGATCTTGTTCTTTTCTTGTTCTCTTTCTTTCCCCTGTTCTTTGACGGGGTGTTGTGTCATGTATGCAGGGGCCGGTCAAACCTTCACCCCATCGGATGCATTCCTGAAATTGACGATTGTCTTGAGGAGGCTATGTAAATACGGTCTTGAAGGCAATGCGATGAAAATAACATTCTTTGAGATTGATCCCTCCTTTCCAGCGTACGGAGTACTCCATCTTGTCCGTTCAGCATGACGCGTGGGGATACGATAAGCGCCAGTCACCTGACATCACACATTGATAAGAAAGAAAAAAATCAACGAGAAGAAAGAGCCCTGGATGGAGACCCACGATCATCTATACCCTGTCGGGTTTAGTGCCTGGCTGGGATCCAAGGAATCCGAATGAATTTTTTTCCCGAGTTCTGGAAAAAAGAGGAAAAATTCGAAATTGCAACCACGGATGAGAAGAAATAGAACAGAATTTCAAACGTAGAAAGACAGCGAGAGCAAAGACAGAGGCCTGAGGCAGCAATTGCAGTTTCTTTCCCAGTTTTTCTCTTGAAAAAACTCACGAAAACAAAGAAAATCAAGCAAAAAAGAGAGAAAAGAAAGAAGAAGGACACTAAACCGGATTCGGCATTGCTGCTTCTCATCCAGAATTCTTTCTTCTTTTCTTCTCTGTTTCTTCTTCTTCTTCTCCCTTTTCTTTCCCTCCACGCTCTTCCTCCTCTTTATATTCCCCTTTCCTTTTCTTTTTCGATCCTCTATCGGAAAATTAAAAAAAAAAAAAAATACAAAATAAATACAAAAAAACCCGGAAAACTCTGAAAAAATATCTCCAAGTGTGGACTTTCTAGCCTATACTTGAATCCCGAGACTTTTTTTCGAATCGGCGCCGGCTTTTCCTTGGACTGTGCGGTGTGTATTTTTGTGTGGAAGATTTTCTCTCTGCCGCCTTTTTCCTCCATTCCTCATTCATCCGCCTTTCCTTCTCTCCCCTCCCCTCCCCTCCCCCAATCTCTGCTTCTCTCCCCACCAATTTCCCAGTCTTCTTCTTTTCTAGGACGTTGTGCTTGGAAGAGTTGACTTGGGTCGTACGTGTTCTGGTTGATCTGGTCGTGAGATCGTCCGTGACTGATTGGGTTTTTCTGGCAGTGATTTCATCGGCTCGGTTGCTGTATCGCACACTGTATGTGTTCCCTCGCATTCTTTGGTCTCCTTCCTTCTCTTCCCCCCTCGGTCGCTTCGGTGGGCTGGTCTCTCGATGATAGTGTACTCTCTCGTTCCCGTCGGTAGTGATGTTTGATGTGGTGCGCCGTGGGGATGGAGGAGATTCTCATCGAGCAGTGAAAACCCGTCGAACCAAGATCCATCCCATTGAGGTCCGCGTTGATCCCTGGCTAATGAGATTTCTTTTTTCAACGACAGTACGAATCATTAAAGAGAAAAGAAAAAAACTAAGAAAATCTTGATCAAAATGTCCGCCGAAGTTGCGACCACCCCCGCCGCTGACAACAATGTCAACGGCACCCCCGAGGTCACCGCCGCTGCTGCGGCTGCCCCCAGCGGCGAGGCCTCCGGCGTCGAGACCCCTTCTCAGCCCCACTCGGCGTCCCTCTACGTCGGTGAGCTCGACCCCTCCGTGACCGAGGCCATGCTGTACGAGCTCTTCTCGTCCATCGGCCAGGTTGCCTCCATCCGTGTCTGCCGTGACGCCGTCACCAGACGCTCCCTGGGCTACGCCTACGTCAACTACAACAACACCGCCGACGGCGAGCGCGCCCTCGAGGATCTGAACTACACCCTCATCAAGGGCAAGCCCTGCCGCATCATGTGGTCCCAGCGTGACCCCGCCCTGCGCAAGACCGGCCAGGGTAACGTCTTCATCAAGAACCTGGACAGCGCCATCGACAACAAGGCCCTCCACGACACCTTCGCCGCCTTCGGCAACATCCTGAGCTGCAAGGTCGCCCAGGACGAGTTCGCCAACTCCAAGGGCTACGGTTTCGTCCACTACGAGACCGCCGAGGCCGCCAACAACGCCATCAAGCACGTCAACGGCATGCTGCTCAACGACAAGAAGGTCTTCGTCGGCCACCACATCTCCAAGAAGGACCGCCAGAGCAAGTTCGAGGAGATGAAGGCCAACTTCACCAACGTCTACGTCAAGAACGTCGACCCCGAGGTGACCGATGACGAGTTCCGCACCGCCTTCGAGAAGTTCGGTGACATCACCTCGGCCACCCTGAGCCGCGACCAGGATGGCAAGAGCCGTGGCTTCGGCTTCGTCAACTACTCGACCCACGAGAGCGCGCAGGCCGCCGTCGACGAGATGAACGAGAAGGATCTCCGCAGCCAGAAGCTCTACGTCGGCCGTGCCCAGAAGAAGCACGAGCGTGAGGAGGAGCTGCGCAAGCAGTACGAGGCCGCCCGCATGGAGAAGGCCTCCAAGTACCAGGGTGTCAACCTGTACGTGAAGAACCTCACCGACGACGTCGATGACGAGAAGCTGCGCGAGCTCTTCGTTCCCTACGGCACCATCACCTCCGCCAAGGTCATGCGCGACACCACCGTCGAGGGTGAGGAGTCCGCCGAGTCCTCGGACAAGGAGAAGGAGTCCAACAAGGAGAACGAGAAGAAGGAGACGGCCGAGGCCGAGAAGCCCGCCGAGGAGAAGCCCGCCGAGAAGGCCGAGAAGGCCGAGGAGAAGCCCGCCGAGGGTGAGGAGCAGGAGCCCAAGAAGGCTGAGAAGAAGGGTCTGGGCAAGAGCAAGGGCTTTGGTTTCGTCTGCTTCAGCAGCCCCGATGAGGCCTCCAAGGCCGTCACCGAGATGAACCAGCGCATGGTCAACGGCAAGCCCCTCTACGTCGCCCTCGCCCAGCGCAAGGATGTCCGCCGCAGCCAGCTCGAGGCCAGCATCCAGGCTCGCAACACCATCCGCCAGCAGCAGGCTGCCGCCGCCGCCGGCATGCCCCAGCCGGTATGTTCCTCCCCATTATAATCTCCTCATCGTCTTTGTTGTCGACAGGACTAACCCTTAATCCAGTACATGCAACCCGCCGTCTTCTACGGACCTGGTCAGCAGGGCTTCATCCCCGCTGGTGGCCAGCGTGGTGGCATGGCTTTCCCTCCCCAGCCCGGTATGATGATGGGCATCCCTGGTGGACGTCCCGGTCAGTACCCCGGTCCTTTCCCTGGCCAGCAGGGTGGACGCGGTATGGGCCCCGGCCAGCAGCTGCCTCCCAACTTCCCCCAGGGCATGCCCATGGGCCCCGGTGGCATCCCTAACGGTATGGGCTACCCCCAGATGGGTGTGCAGTTTGGTCGCGGTGCTGGTGGCCGTGGTCAGGTCCCCGGCATGCCCATGGGTCAGGGTATGCGTGGTGGCCCCGGCTTTGGCCAGGGTCGCGGTGGTATGCCCCCCCAGATGGGCCGTCCCCAGGGTGGTCGCGGACAGAACGCCGGCCAGCCCGCCGCGGGTCGTCCGGAGGAGGCCGCTGCCGCCGCCACCACCAGCCAGAACATCGCTGCTATGCCCGCCCCTCAGCAGAAGCAGATGCTGGGTGAGGCCCTCTATCCCAAGATCCAGTCTCAGCAGCCTGAGTTGGCAGGCAAGATCACTGGTATGCTTTTGGAGATGGATAACGCTGAGCTGCTTGGCCTGTAAGTTTTTTTTTCTACCGATAATCATCACTGATGCGTGGATCATGCTAATATTGTCATAGTCTTGACGATGATGAGGCTCTCCGCGCCAAGGTCGATGAGGCCCTCAGCGTTTATGACGAGTACATGAAGAACAAGGGTGATGGTGAAGCGACGGCCGAGGCTAAGCCCAAGGAGGCTGCCAAGGAGGCTTCCACGGAGGAGAACAAGTCGTAGATTATATCTCAACGTGTGATGAAAAGCAGTTCGGCGTATGCCGTCCTGCCTCCTCGGGAGATTTTTCGGACTCACCGATCGCTTTTTTGATGATGACCTACCCTTGCTCGAATTAACGATGATTTTCTTACCACTTTATCTTATTCCCTTTTTTTTTTTTTATCTCCCATCTCCATTTTTCATCATCATTTTTCTTTTTTCTTTTTTTTTTTTTTTTTTCTACTTTTTTTTCCGTTACCTTCTCTCCTGATCCTGATATCCCTCGGTTTCCAAGAGTTCTTTGTTTGGTATTACCAGCTCGTATCGAGTGATCTTTTCGAGCTCTGTCTGACTGTATATGTGCACAGTATGAGCCATGCACAGTCCCAGGACAGACGGCGATACCACTTGAACGGATCGATCGATTGCATGAGTGGAAGAAGGGGGGGAAACTGCAGAGTCAAATGGGATCGGAGATTTAAAAGTTGTTCGGATGTCACGGGTTTTCCTTTTTCTTTTCCTTTTCTTTTCCATGCTATGTTCACGTTACGAGAAGGAGGAAGTTATGAAGTCTCCCCCCCCTTCTATCTTCTTGTCCTACGCCTCTCCCCATCCCTACCCAACCCTATCCTCTCCTATCCTATCTCATCCTCTACCCTCGTATCCTGTACTTTGCTTGAGACGAGTGTAATATAGACTTATGGCTTCCTCACGGATTGATCTGTATGTTGTATCGTAGATGGTTTTTCTTATATCGTAGTGGACAGAATTACACTGTACAAGATGAACCTGCAGGTGGACTCGGACCTTGCAACATGGCAGGCTAGAGGTAGTCAGCCAGTCAGTCGGTCAATCCATAGTGTCTACTGAATTACTGGAACCCTTGATTCAATCTCAGCGACAGATATCATAGTGAACAGATACTTTCCGCGGGGTCCTGACTTATATCATCCAGCTCTATCTCCATAGTAAGTAGTAGGTGGGTAGCTTTTCAAGATGAACTGCAACATAATACGATATGGGTACATATGGGTACCAGAGCACACTGTTGATTGTATGGTTTGGTTGTTGGTTGGTGGTCGGTGGATATAGGGCTAAGTCTCCACCAACGGCCGGGTAATGGATTAGCCGCCTTCAATTAGAGTATACTCTAAGAAGCAGCCAGTATATTAGATCTATACCACATAGATCTTCTAAACTAAATCTATTCCGTTCTCGTATTGACTTTTCTCTTTTTTAGACAGGTATATGCTCAAGGTAAGGTAGCGTGATTCTATGGGGGAACTTCAATCGAGATAGTATGTCGTACTGGTATAGATGGGTTGTTTGAAATACTCATAGCGTCATAGTATGTTTGTAGTTGAGTGGTGTTTCCTTTTTATTGGTATGGTATTTCTTCTACTATCGCTTCTATGTGAACATTCATATCTATGGTATATACATGCATCATCTCTACATCAACTTCAAATCATCAGCAACCACAAACGGCGCCAACGTCTTACTCCGAATCTCCTCAACAGTGACACCCTCAGCATGCTCCGCCAGCGTCAGCCCCTCAGTGGGATGGACCTCAAACACGGCCAAATCGGTAATGATCTTCCAGACGCAGCGCGGTCCCGTCAACGGGAACGTGCACTCGGGCAGAATCTTCGGATTGCCCTTCTTGTCCGTATGCTCCATAGTGACAACGACGCGGGTCTTCTCGGGGTTCGCAACCAGATCCATGGCGCCACCGACGCCCTTGACCTTCCCGGGGAGCATGAAGTTGGCCAGATCGCCGTACTGGCTGACCTGCAGCGCGCCCAGCATGGTCAGGTCGATGCGGCCTGCGCGAATCATGCCGAAGCTCTCGTGCGAGCCGAACACGGATGCGCCGCTGTTGAGCGTCACGGTCTCCTTACCAGGGTTGATCAAATCCGGGTCGGCCTCGTCCGCAGACGACGGGTACCCGCCCAGCCCGAGGATGCCATTCTCAGCCTGCAGGATGACCTCCACGCCCTCGGGCAGATACGACGGCGCAATCAGCGGCATCCCAATCCCCAGGTTAACGTACATGCCATCGCGGAACTCCTTCGCAGCGCGCTTGACGATCCGCTCCCGCCGCGCCGTCACCGCAGCGTCCCCGCCCTTCAGCATCTCGGCGGGGTCGCGCGCGACGGTCAGCTTCTCGATCTGCCGCTCGCCCTCGCTCTGGATCACCTTGTTCACGTAGATGCCCTGCAGGTGGATGTCCTCGGGGGCGAGCTCGCCGACATCTACGATGTGGTCCGCTTCCACGACGGTGTACTTTGCGTTCTTGGCCATCGCTTCGTTGAAGTTGTTCATTGCTTTGCGGAACTGGCAGTTGCCCAGCTTGTCGGCTTTGTGGACTTTAACGAGCGCGTAGTCGCCGAAGATGGATTCCTCGAGCAGGTAGTTCTTTCCGTTGAATTGGCGGGTTTCTTTGGGCTGGGACGTTTCGGCGACGCTGCCGTCTTTGTTGTAGCGGATGGGGAGGTCACCGGTTTGGACTATCTCGTTAGTACATAGTTATTCAATTTCGTAGTAAATAGAATCCCGTAGTAGGTAGAACTTCAAGGAGGGGTAGAGAGAGTACCAATCGTTCCATAAGCAGCAGGGGTATAAAAAGCAGGCACACCAGCAGCGCCCGCAGCACATTTCTCCGCGATCGAGCCCTGAGGCGTCAACTCGAGCGCAAGATCACCACTCAGATACATTTTCTCAAACACCTTGTTCTCGCCGATGAACGAGGCGATCATCTTGGAGATGCGGCCCGCTTCGAGCAGCTGGCCCAGGCCCTTGCCCGGCATGCCGGCGTTGTTGGACACGACAGTCAGGTCGGTGATGTCGGGCCGATCGCGCACGGCGTTGATGAGGGTGTTGGGGACGCCGGAGAAGCCAAAACCGCCGCAGAGGACGGTGGAAGAGCCTTTCATCTCTTTGATGGCTTCTGGCGCGGAAGCGCAGACTTTGTTGATGGCGCTTTGGGAGGCTGTTATTGAGAAGGTCCGTCGCCAGAGCGGACGGACCGCTGTGGAGAGGACTGGTCGGGTCATGGTTGGTTCAATGGATGAACATTGACTGGAGAAGGAGGGAAGGGGAGGAAGAGAAAGATATACTTTATTATATTATATTATCCATGTTGAATCACCGACAAAGCGATTATCCGGGCCCTGCGAGTCGTGAATGCCGCCTCCCGATGCCGAGGACGGGCCCGACATCGGGTAGGAAGATCTCGGGATTTTGCCAACTCAAGGGACGATTTACCGGGTTGATTGATTCTCTACCTTGTAAGGTTATGGTTTGGGAAATATCAATCAAAATTGTTGTAGTCCGGAGTAGTTCATTTCAGACTAGCACTGCAAATCGATCCTAACGATCACGGTGGGGCGACACTAGTTCTCCACTTTATACTACGATGTATCTCGTAGTATCTACTCCGTACTGTATATAAGTGTGCCATGATCAATCAATATACTAATACAGAGTCATCCTTATATAAACGAATATACGAACATGTTTAAGTTTGATCTAATTATAAATCTCTCCAAGTTGACAGTCGCCGCTCTCTGGGACATTTAGAATCAACCGTAGACTCCAACAGGAAGGAAGACTACTAACAGCTCTCAGCATAGAGGGGCCGTTGCATGGATGTTTCAATTGATACAGTGTATACCGATATCAATCCTTTGAGTATTGCAAAAGAGTACAATATAGTTAAAGATTCTGGGAAATCAGTCAGTTCAAGCCTTCCCAAACTGCTGTTCGGCTTGTTGGTGCAGTGGCTAACATTGGATATATCATCAAATGGGTTCCATCAGCAGCTGTACTGTGTCAGTCAAAGGATCCCTGAGAAGGAAGGAACGAGTGAGAATTGTTGACTTGCTGGCACCTTCTGCTTCTGCTATGAAGCACATATTGAACCCTTCTATGAAGCATATATTAGACTTGGAAGACATTCATCTGATGACAATCCCTTAATCATCGACGGACAGACCTCCCTCGTATCAGCTGATATGCCCTCCTCTAACCTCGTTCTCACTGGCGGCCAAGGGCAACTTCATCACACGGCACAGCTCAGGGATCGTCTTTGGAGGAACGTGGCCAGCAGCGAACTCGACAATATCTTTTTTATCCCCTCGGCATCGACTGACCTTCAACATGGTCTACCGCAGGATACACGCTATAAATTAAATAGGGAATGCCGGCAAAACATCCAAGCTACCCTTGGAGAGCCATTCGGCGCATTCCCTCCATTAGACGTCCTAAACGATGGGTTGGACCTGTATTTTCACCATTTTGATCCTTCAATCCCCTTTGTCCATCTTCCAACGTTTTCGGCAAAAAGCGCCTCCCCAATGCTTCTGTACACAATGTGTCTCATTGGCTTGGTCCTGCTGGGGACCCCAGAGGCTCTCGTTTTCGTCCGGAGGAGTTATTTGGTACGCGTCGGTCCTGGCTGAATGGAACGAACGCTGATCATTTCTAGCCCTTCTTAGACAGAATCAAGGCTGAATTGGCCAACTGCTCTGCCTCTGCCGGTAATGACAGCACACCGAGCACCATATCAATCTTTGCAACCGCCTTTCTTTTCCTGAACCTCGTGGTGTTTGCAAACGTGCCCCCCGCCCCCCTTCTCTCTCTCTTTGTCTTTATTCCATTTTGTAGAAAGTAATAAGCTAAGCTTGGCATCAGAAGGAACATCTCGACAAAAGCGCAATGCTTTGGGTTGATTTGATCTCGGTAGGTGGTCCACTTCTGCTATCTCGCCCTAGTCAACTAACATACTCATAGATCGCACAAAATCACGGCCTTTTTGTTGCTCCCACCCATGAGCGTATACTCAACATGGATATGTGGAAAGCATTCCAGGACAGCGATGCCAGTTGGAAGGCCTGGGCAAGAGTGGAATCTGTAAAGCGCTGGTGCTGGCGCTCTACGAGCTTACTGTGCCCGAGCCCGAGGTGCCCCCGGCCGGCAGCACGTCCATCGAACTGCTGGACGATCTTCAATAGCAGACACTGGGCACGGAGTGCTTCATCAGCATCGTCGAGCCCGAACCGTTCGACAACCTGGCAGTCAAGTTCATCCGCAACGGCGGCACGATGTCTATGCAAGGTGCGCCCCTCTTGCGCGGTTGCCTGTCGGCACGACTCGTTCTGGAAAAGTTTGAGAGTCTTTTGCAAAAGTCGGGGAAGTGGAGCATGGGGTATCTTTCGTACAGTCTCCGTCTCTTCCGTGATGATCTTCTTGGCACTGAGCTATTGTCTTGGGATATAAATGTCATCAACTAAGATCATGTCTATTTGTAGTTGGGATATCAGAAGACTGGCCTCTGGACGAGATCCCGTACTAGTGTTTCAAACCGTTTCACTCGTTTTCACCGGCGTGCTCACTGGCTAGCAGGTCCCGGGGTTTATATCAATGATACATCATTAGCCTTGATAAGTATACATACAATGAGACATACAGACACTTCTAGTAGTAAGGCTGGTAGAACAGTCCTATTCCCATCAAGGACTCAGAATGCCAGATGTCCCTTCTAGAGTGTTTATGCTCGACGATACATTCTCTCCATCACGGCGTATCATCTCATTACAGTCCATTACACAAGAAGCACAGGTTAAGCCAAGAAGACCATCAAGAAGGGGAGTTCAATTTACTTGATATGTATACTTCGAAGGAGGTGTCACGTGACATATCTATATGTCATCTGACAATTCGATCTTGCAGTTCAAAAAGTATCACATATTCCGGGTCGATAGAGACCAGCCAGACTAATCTGGGTTTGATGACCAGACGCATCGTCAGGCGCGTCATCAAGTCACTTATAGTTATAGTTACTTACAATGACCGTCTTCCTGGTCAATCGGAATCGGCGCCGACCCCGGCCGATCGTCGCCCACGAGCCGGCCTTATCTTAGTCGTCCTTCCTTCATTTACCAGGTTGGTTTGGTTCTACCTACACCTACCTGGCACTTCTCTTACTTTCTACGAGGCAATGACCCTCTTTATCCCCCGATAAGGAAATAACTCATCAACTATGGTCGCCCGTCCGTGTCTTTCGTTTTCCCGACGACTGGGTGTCGCCGCGCGACCCCGCTGGTTCTCTTGTGCGCGACCTGTTCAGGCGGATGTTACGCATGCGGTATTTCTCCTTTTTTTTGTTATATTTATTTACTTTCTTTTCTTTCAAGTTGGAAGAGGATGCTAATAAGACAAGGTTGTTGGAGCAGGTGTGGTTGGACTTGCGGTGGCGCGGCAGCTGGCTGCGCGGGAGGGCACGTCGACTGTTCTCCTGGAGAGACACGATGCCCCGGGGACGGAGACGAGTAGTCGCAATTCAGAGGTACATATTCAGTCAAGTAAGAAAAGAAGACAAAGAATCTCTACTAATAATATCTAGGTCATCCACGCCGGCCTATACTACGGACGCGACTCGCTCAAAACAACCCTCTGCATCCGCGGCAAAGAATTGATGTACGACCTCTGCGCTCGCCAGGGCATCCCCCACATCAACACCAAGAAGTGGATCGTCGCACAGACAGAAGAACAATGGGCAGCCGCACAGCGGGTGCACGCACACGCGCAAGACATTGGCGTCCCGACGCGGCTCGTCGGACGCGAAGAGGCGCAACACCGCGAGCCCGACGTGCAGGCGCTAGCGGGCATTGTGGAGAGCCCCACGACAGGCATCGTGGACAGCCATTCGCTGATGACATACCTGCAAGGAGACTTTGAAGACCGGGGCGGCGACTGCGCGTTCCTGACGCGGGTGACGGACATTGAGGCGCTGAACGGCGGTCGCGACGGGTACCGCATCACGGCGCAGTCAGGCAGCGGTGGCGGGGAGACGACGTCCATTGTAGCCGAGACGCTCATCAACAGCGCGGGCCACTTCGCCTGCGCCATCAACAACATGGTCTTGCCTGATGACCGCCACCGCACGCCCTACTACGCCAAGGGCACGTACTTCTCCTACGCGGCGTCGCGGCCCAAGACCTCCGTGCTGGTCTACCCGGCTACACTGCCCGGCCACGGCGGCCTCGGCACGCATCTGACGCTGGATATGGGCGGACGTCTCCGGTTCGGTCCTGACGTGGAGTGGGTGGACAGTGCCGAGGACCTCACGCCCAGCCCTGACCGTCTGCAGCAGGCGCTGGCGGAGATCCGCGCCTACCTGCCGGGCATTGACACCGACGCTATCGCGCTGGATTACTGCGGGATTCGGCCTAAGCTGGGCCGTGGGGGTGCTGTCAATTCCGGGACAGGGTTCCAGGATTTTATCATCCAGGAGGAGGACGGGTTTCCGGGGTTCGTGAATTTGTTGGGAATTGAGAGTCCAGGGTTGACCAGTTCGTTGGCGATTGCTGAGCGAGTGGAGAGGATACTTTATGGAGGTGGACAGCCTTGAAGACAGCTATTGTATATAGAGTACGGAGTAGAAGTTGCTGTATTACCTATCTTTCACTAGATGCTAGGCAAATGCTTACGAGGGATAAACTACCAATAGAAATCAGATCATAATAAATCAAAAGAAATCAAATCATATAAATTAAAGAAAAAGAACGATCGAGATCGCTGAGCTAAGAAGAGTGGAAGCACACTATTGGTAACCAAGGAGAGGATTCGCCTCTGACATCACGACCTCACTGAATAAAAGCACACTTTATCTACTATATCCAACGCTTCGATCTCTGGTCCACGTTTTTGTCTTTAGTTATTGTATGTGTTTTCAGTCTATCATTATACCCATCTTACTTCACAGGTAGTTTTCTCTCGTTCTATACAGCTATACGTCTACCTATCTACCTATCATTCTCTTTTCCCATATCTTTATCTACCTTTACATGGGCCCCTTACTCTTGACTCAGTATAAAGACAACAGCAACAGCAACGGCAACTGAAACGATCAAAAATACATAATAACAAATATCCAAAATGCACAGTTCAACAAAGCAACAATCACCTCACTACACTCCCTACTCCAAACACCCTCACCACCACCACCACCACCACAACAACAAACCCACCAACAACAACAAGAAACCCACCTACAACAGATGCTGGGACTGGCTCCTAACAGGCGGCAACGCGCACTACGCACGCAACCGCGCAACATTCAGCACCTACCGACGTGCGCCCTGCAAAATCTCCCACAAGCGCGTCCTCGGCATCGGCACCGTCGAGCTGACCGTGCAGCGCTCCCCGAGCGACCCGCGCCCGCACAAGCTCGTCCTCCACGACGTGCTGCACATGCCCGGCGCGCGGTGCAACGGGCTCAGCGTGGACAAGTACCGCGAGGAGCACCCCGGGGAGGATCTGCGGGAGGTGATGACTGACGGGGGGCAGGAGATGTTGCAGGCTGTGGGCGGGGAGAAGGAGGAGGCGCTGTGGTTTGCGGATGAGTACTGTGGGTGTTTGAAGGTTGTCGTTTGGGGGAATCCTCAAGGGGAGAGCTTTTTGAGGGGGCCGGAGGATGGGAGGCTTTACGGGGTTTCGGTTATTGCGGGGGAGAAGGAGATGGAGGTTTTAAGGGAGAGGGTGGCTGTCAGGGGGTATTAACTTCTTTGGTTATCTTTGTTAAGGTTGATTGTTAATTTTTGTTGTTGAAAAGTTGGTTCAAGCGGTTGATTGTTTGGATAGAGTTCATGAAGTGATCTGGGTTCTGAGGATGATTGTTCCATTGTATATGGGTACTATCGTTGAGGATAGCTCGAGTGTAAAAGAATATCCTATCTATGGAAAGACTACCACTCAGCTACAAAATAACCATGACTTTTGCGCTTCGTCAGTGATTGTGACACTTCATCGTCAACGTTAAGTACATCTTGGTGCGTGCTCTATACGAATGAGGACGAAGGTCAGTCATGTACAGCCTGCGAGTAGACGAGTATCTCGTACACATGGGCGGCATAGTAGACCTTTTTGTTGCAGTTAAAAAGCTCGTAATTGAACCTTGAGTCTCTCCAGGGAGGACAATAGTCTGACCAGGCTCAAACAAATCTTTCGTCACCTCCTTGTAGAGAGCCGTGAGCGCTTGCGAAGAACATATACTCAATGATATTATCACTTTGAATGTGATATTCGCGGGCTCGAAGGTTGCGCGGCAGATGGGACAATTGAACGCCATGGAGCCAATTAGTGGCGGTTTGGATGTGAGAACAGTATGGGACGCTCTCTCAGGTCAGATGTCTAATGGGACGTTATCTCTAGACCATAAAAGATACCATGACACTTAGGTTTGCAAACAGCCCTATCTCGGTGCGAACTCTCGTTATAGCCACCTTCTTGGTCTCTTTGGCTCCGTAGACTCCAAGGGTCCTGTGTACTCCTCAACGCCTTGTTCGAGTCAATTGAACAACTATATGTCGTCTGATCTGCGGGTTTCCTGTGGAAATGAGCTATATGTCGCGATAGAAAAGGCTAGAGGCTAGGTGGAGTACATGAATGATGAATTGGCGGGGCGGGGGGGGGGGTTTGCACCAAAGTACTGAACCGGTATTTGGTCAGGCTTGATATGGTTGATATCTCAATAGGGTGACTGCCCGCTTCCGTACAATTTCGACCGAGTAAATCCAATCTTGGTTTTCGTAGTGGTCATAGACCGCATCCAAGTTTCCTATCACTTTCTTTAAAAAGGAGCGATCTATCGGGAGCTCACCCGCCTCGGTCTTGCGGAATGCAACATTGTAATGCTGGGCACGAAGTTTGCCAGCCCTGGTGATATGTTGCTGGTATGCTCTTCTCTCTTTGCAGCGAGACCTGAATAAGGAAATATTCTCGTCTTCTCGGAGGATGATATGATGCGCCCCAGGGACGGCAACAACTGCAACAGTTCCGCTCGGTTTGTTCCACTGGTTATGTTAGGATATCAGTCATTATAGAGCCTGACCGTGGGCCGATCAGTTTTTGGGTCTAGTAATCAGCGCAGAGCGCAGCCTACACTGTGGGGAGCTGTCCAGAGCTCGCTTTGTTTGAGGGAAAACTCTCCAGTCAAGTAATGAAATATGCGTTTCTATATCCGGGATAAGTTTCCACAATCCGGTTGGTTCTTCCAACCATCTCTGGAACAGGGCATCAGCCTCTATTTCCTTTGTTACTCCGTATCAGCTATGAAAAGTCCTCAACCGACGGCACTGGTGTCGCCCGCATGTACGCACCTAGGCATGTTGCTTCTCAGATAAACATGGCTAAACCACAAGTAGATAGATACAGGTGACAAAAGCAGTTTGGGCTTTCTCCTGCTCCGGTTGCGAAAGGATATGTATATCCTTGTCGTTTATTTACCCAAGAATTTCATGGTTGGTAGGCTGTAGTTCTGTGAATGTAGTAAGTAAAAGAGGCAGGTAGTGGAAGAAACTGACATGCTGAATGAGAAAGGAGACGGTAGAGCGAATGGAGGTGAAAGTGGATTATTATGTTAGCATTCAGAGGATAGGAAATGAGAATGAGATCCACAGATATAACAATGATAGGCTTGATCATTCTTCGTTCAGGCTTGAAGATCGTCTTTCAAGGGCTGATATTAAGTGATAGATATAGAGTCAATCACTATGGAGCATATCACTATGAGATGTTATGACACAACTTCATAAGAATGTTTTGGAAATACTGTTGGTATTCATGTAGCCAGGCTTGCATAGACTAGAGCATGGATGAATGACTTCTAGCTCATGTCATTAACTCGATCATTTTTTACAGTGAGTGATGCCATCCTATCAAATGCGAATGGCCTTCCCTAGCTAGTTCAGTGATTAGCTTTGTATGATTGAAAAAGGAATACATCAACAGAAATTCCCATATAATGCTTGACAGTCCATATGTACAATATTCAGTCCACTGTACATAATCCGTTGCTCTATTACGAGATTATAATATATCCCAATGTCATCCAGTCTATGTACACCAGATCTCGGTGACAGATTCTTCCAAGATCTATCGTTTTCCAACTCCCTTGAGCATCTCCTCCAAATGCTGTTGTCGTTAGTACACATCAACTGCCTGGAATACACATGACATACCTGCTTCTGCTCCGTAGCCAACTTCCCTTGGGTATCCTGCGGCGGTCAGCATCATTTGGGAACAAGGAAAGGACGGTCGGGAACATACACTAATGATGGTCAAAATCAACGAGTAGTTATTGGAGAGGAACCGCTCCCGCCGCTTGGCGTCGCCGCCAATGCGGCTCAACTTCGCCAGCAGAGTGTCGAATTCGGCTGTCAGCCGGCCGAGACTGTTCGACACTGGCTCGTCGTCGCCGGCTTCGCTGCTCAGTGCCAGAATCCCGTGCAGGAGCTGTCCGAACCGCTGGGTCAGGAAGTGCGGCGCCGACGACCGGTTGAGGTCGTCGCCTCCGGCTAGCGACAGTGCCGCCACGGCGCTGCGGCCCGTGTTTGTCCCCACCCGCTTCAGCGACTCGCAGTGGTTGTCCATCAACACCTGGAACCGCGGCCACAGCTGCATGTTCACGCCGTTGATGTACGAGTCGGCCACGGGGACTTTTCGCCGCTGCAGCTCGAAAGCTGCCTGTTGGTTCAGGCGCACGCAGATGAGCACACCCAGCGAGTCGTTGGTGTTCTCGATCAATCGCTTCGATTGCTCCTGGCCCAGAGTGAAGACGGGATTGAAGACCTCGGTGGCCTTGCGAGAGATCTGGTGGAATGAGAGCGTTGAGAACATCTCTGTCATGAACGAGTATTCTGCCGACACGTTGTCCAGAAGTGCGAGGTTGAAATTTCGGAAGGGTACTTCAATGCCGTGGAATGAGGCGTCCTCTTCGGCCAGATAGGACGACATCGCCATGTGGTTCCCTGTATGGAGAATGTCGATTCTCCGTCCCAGAGAGAAAGGATCGTGCGCAGCGCCTGCCCGACCACCCGGAGCGAGGTTCCCTGCAATTGTTAGTCTTGATAACCGACAAAAGATCGACACACGAACCTGATTTGTGAGCAGACGGGTCTCCGCCGAGAACGTCATTTCGATCGCTGGGGTATACTTTCACCTTCTCCAGGGCTTGGAGATAGCGAGTAAAGTGGGTCAGATAGTACCAACGCATTGTGTTGATGTAGGCCTGTGTAATCTCCCCGGCCAGCGTTGGGTGGGCTCGTGAGAGGTAGCTGTACAGATCCTTGAACCTAACCAGGCGCTGTTGCTGGATGATCTGGGCGTTGATGTTCGGCGACCTCAATGCTCGGATTTGGGAAACAAGATAGTCCCGGATCCTCTCCACTGCCTATAGTCTTGGTCAGTCCATGCCGTATAGAGTAGCTCTGAAATGACAAACCTTCTTCTTGACCTCCGTAAGCAACGGTAGGACGTCATCGATGGCCTTGGTACTGTTGGAGCTGGAGACCTTGGCTTCGATGCTCGTTGTCCGTGCTTCGAACTCATTCAGCGCCTTGACCCAGTTGTCGTCGATGGGCCCCTCCGCGATCTGCCGAACCGCCTTGGGCGAGATGCTGATCTCCTCCACGGCGGGTCCCAAGAGCTGCTCGACGTGGCGTCGGTTATCCAGCATACCATTCAACTGGATGGAACGGGCCTGGAGAGACTCAATTTCCGCCGATACCGCTCCCAGTTCGCTCTGAAAGTCTGACAGATACATCTCGACCGACTTGGATACTTCGTCGCACCCGGTGATCGCCGTGTGGAGCTCCTGGAATTTGTCTCGTTCCTGCTCAAATTGCTGCAGGGTCTGCGTCCCGACATCGCTATTCATGATCTTTCTCGGTGTCTCCTCCTGCGCTGCGAATTCCTCCAAGCTCAAGCCCCCAAAGTCGATGTCTTTGACTAGCCGCGACGGCCTCTCGTCGGACAAGTCATCTTTCTCGGCTTCCGCCCTCTGCTTCCCCAGGATGGAATCCAGCACCTGAAGGGGATCTGCCACATCCGACAGACGAGACTTTGCAGCGCCGTGTTTCAACGTCGATCCATCGTTGGCACGGGGGAGTGCGGGGAGAGAAGTGTTCGAGTCGTTGGGGTTCAGGAGAACCGAGAGAGACGATCCTTGGCGGCTCGATGTGGAGCGATTGTTCTGCGCATACGGGGAGGGACGCGAAGACGGTCGTCGAGGGATGGGAAGAGGCGAATTGCTGCGACTGTCGACCTGAGGACTCGAGGGACTCGAATGGCCGGAGATGCGGTCAAGCCACATGATGGGAACTCATGGAGGGGAGAAAGGCGGAGGGATTGGGCGTAGGGATCAGCCGGAAACCAAGGAACATCCGTGTACAATCAATAATAAGCAATTATCAAGAGTCACTGGCAATCGAGGGCAACAATTTCGAGGCTTATGGATTGTGGACCATTGACGCATGGAGATACGGGGAGTCGATGATAAGTGAACTGAACACTTACTACGTAAGCCTCAGGCACGATAATAGATGTCCCAGAATGGTTAGCTTGATCAATCAGTGTCGACTAACCGGATCTAGAATAGTGCGCGTTGATGAGTAAGAAACTGAGTCAGCCGACGAGTGCGGGTGCAAAACCACCGAGACTAGTCCTAGAACAGTCTAGCTCCGTAAAGGTAACCCCGCCACAACAAAATTGCCCTCTTTTTTTTTTTTTTGGTACAATTTTTTTTGGCGGCAGCGATTGGAAGAAACCGATTATTTCTTTCTAAGGCTTGTCGATTTTTCTCTCGTTCTCCCCTCCTCTCCCCTCTCTTAAACCTCCTCCTTCTCCTCCATCTTCTCTTTGGATCTTGTTCCATCTCTCCTCACTCTTTCCCTTTTGAATTCTTTTTAATTTTTTTTCGTTTTTTTTAAAAAAAAATCCTTCGTCATGGCTGATCACGTATGTATAAATTCTATCCCACGATATCTTCCCTTTCGCATTTTCTGCGTGCACTCTGTTGGGTGCTTCCGGCCCCGCACCTCAAGATCCCCTCCGACCTACACACACTCATGGGATCTCTGATCATCTATGCATCTATTTTTCCCCCATGTGTCGCAGCATGGGGTCAAATTTTCCGTCGTCATGGCTAATTTGGTTGATTGATGCAGGGTGAGACCTTCGAGTCCGCGGACGCTGGTGCTTCCACCACCTTCCCCATGCAGTGCTCTGCTCTGCGGAAGAACGGTCACGTTGTCATCAAGGGACGTCCTTGCAAGATTGTCGACATGTCCACCTCCAAGACCGGCAAGCACGGTCACGCCAAGGTCCACTTGGTCGCTCTTGACATCTTCACCGGCAAGAAGTACGAAGATCTGTCTCCCTCCACCCACAACATGGACGTCCCCAACGTCGCCCGTAAGGAGTACCAGCTGGTGAGTCGTCTTCCCCCCCCGCCTGAGTCGGAGATTCCGAACGGTTCAATTGACATGTCGCTCTTAGCTGGATATCACCGATGACGACTTCCTGTCCCTGATGGATGAGGCCGGCAACACCAAGGACGACGTCAAGCTCCCCGAGGATGACGTTGGAGAGAGAATCGCCAAGATGTTCCGTGAGGAGGAGAAGGACTGCAGTAAGTGATCATGGACTCCCTCTCTACCTGTTGGTTCACATCGCTCACTGTATACAGACGTCATCGTCCTCACTGCTATGGGTGAGGAGCGTGCCATGGATGTCAAGGAGGCCCCCAAGGGCAACTAAACGGCTAGAACCATGAGCCATTTCCTAATCCGTTAACCCTTTCGTGTTTTCATGGCCGAACTGCTATTTCCCCCCCGTTAGCTTTGAGTGGATAGTGCGCGACATTTTGGGTGAATAACCTGGTCGTATCTTATATCCGTCCGTATTGCCTTGGATGTACGCTGAGCTTGCGGAAAGAGTTGTGGAGTTAGCGGCACGAAGCGTGTTTACTTTGTTGCCCGAGAAGTGGATCTAAGTTCATCACTCTCACGATAACTTGACGAATGAACCCAAAAAGAAACAAAAAACACACACAGAGTACCTAATCTAGTAAACCTCACTGGTTGTCGCATGATCTGGTGTAAAGCGGTCCTCCTGTATCTGTATCTCCTGTAAATTCTCCATTAGACATGACAGCTGCAGTTGTAAAATCGCCTCAATTTGCTATGCATAATCGGTCGATCGGAAAGTGTGCATATCGATCCATGCGATAGATCATAATTAAGGGTGCATGCATATATTCAAGAGAGTCGCGTGCATTGGAAAACTGGCATGCCAAGACGTGTCGAGGGAAAAGAAAAAATAGAATGTACCATAAAAAAAGGTAGAAGAATCCGACAACATCGATCTTTCTGTTATCTACCCGCGCGTTGCGAAGATTCTCCAAACTCTTCGCCTCCCGGTCTCGATCCCCCATGACTCCCGTTAGACCATGAGCTATTGCTGTTTGGGATGGAAGCCAGATCCCGAGGAGTTTGCGGGCAGGAAGGGTGCCGTGAGACTCGATACTTTATCGAGAATGGCCTCTGGTACTGTCGGCGAGGTCACCAACAGGAGGTAAGTCTTCGCCGCCTCGCCATCGCCTGCTGGATCAGCGGCTCACCAGTTTGGATGACAGGGCATGCAAATTGGGGAAGACGCGGATGATTTTGGCACACAAGGCAAAGTGACTCGTCTGAAAAAGCCTGTAAGGGAGAAGCCACCCAAGAGTATGTATATATATCGGTGCTGTGGACGCAGTGCTCGTCGAATTTGGCACAACCCGATTCTAATAAAATGCAGCATACAAGGGGAAACATGCATATCTCCTGTTTCTGCATATCTATCAATTGATCCTCTGGAAGCAATGTCACGCCTTGGTCCAAGGCCGAGGCTTTCCAGCTAAATTAGAGGTGCGTCCAGTCTATACATATAAATATATTTTCCACCTCCATCCGGTCTCTATGGCTCAATCGGGAACTGCGGCAGTCGCAAGGGGCTGACAAAGCAATGTCCAGAACATCGTCCGCGATCTATGGGCGCTCCGTTTGGAGACCCTTTCGGACAAAATCAATACTTTCTCGGAGAAAGATGAACCGGAGTTCTTCAGCAGTTCCCAGCCTGCGGCGGCGACAGAAGCAGAGAAGCACACCGAGGCTCCCAAAATTGGGTCGAAGTACCTCCAATGGCCCCGCCTCATTGATAGCATCGCCCTTTGCTATTTGGCGGCTTTGCTGATGAGAATCCCGATTAGTATCGCGGATTTCCACCGGTGAGTTTCCAGTGTCGCATGGACTAGATAGGAGTTGCATTGTCTGACTGCATCAAGGATGCTCATGCGGGGGGAGGTCCCGTTTTTGAGAATTATATTGGCGATCCCCCGGGAGATGAGGGACAGATTGCCCCAAGAGTATCTTTCGCTCTTGGAAACTACCGTGAGAACGCCCGGCTCAATCTACCAGGTCGATTTTTGCTAACAAATCGGCAGAGATTGCCCAAAGCGGAACATCTTCACAAAGCCGCTCTGGACCTTTCGGTGTGGTATAGACACCAGTTTGGGATGGAGTTTCCTGGGCTGAACCTGCCCCCTCTTCTATATCGCTATATAAAGCGGCTTGCGGTACCAAGTATGGCCAGGTATAATACATGTCTTTCTTGAGTTTAGCTGACATCCTTTGTAGTTGAGATCTACACGGGAGTGCACAGATTAAACACTATAACAAGGTTCCCTTTTGCCTTCCCGGAGCGTGTCACTGGCAGAGTCACGGCCCTGCATCTACCAGAAGTACAACTAGCCACACTGATTGTCATATCGACCAAACTATTCTTCCCTTTCGACGACATCAAAAGATATCCCCAGTCGACGCGGGAGCCCAGCTCCCAGGTTGTCAATTGGGAACTGTGGGCCCAGGTTCAAAGGCACTTCGATGCCCGAGAGACCTCAGGGGGGCGCATTGGAAAGGGCAAAGAGGTTCTCGTAAACGATAATGACGTGTTCAACATGTCACCGGCCCAGCTAGACGAGTATATGGATTGGTACGAAAACTCCTGGCTGGATGTTAGTCGCGGTAAGAGATATTCCCAAAACTTTTCCATATGCCTCTACCGTGAACAGCAGCACTGACTGACTTCTCTAGGAAACTCAAATTTCCTAGCAGATCTCTTCCCCCTCGGTCGGTTCCGCGGGAAATCCAGACCGCCGAGTCAGGCAGAGCCTGCTGATACTCACGAGGACGAGGAAGAAGCAATAGAATCAATGATTCAAACGGTCTCGAGTCAGCTGAAACCACGCAGGGCCATCAGAGCTCCCGACTCAGATATACTCCGGCCCGGCGCAGAGTATCAGCGGTATCGCCTGGACTCGGACCTCTCCGACGAGGCTGAGCCGTTTTATGAGACCGTCGCCAAAGTCACTGGAATATCCCTATCGACCCTTGTACGGGTCGTTCATCAGACGGAGTCGAAAATCTCTCGGTGGGTAGATGATCAAAGACGGGAAAGTAACTTTATGGAGTCGTCGGATGCGTGGCTGGAGGGAGATGATCCAGCTGATGATCAAAGCCTGCCTGAGTTGGAGGATGAATCTTGAGCCGTACGGCCTATATAGTATATGGTGTCGTTTACTTATTAGACGTAGCTTCTTGACGAAGCTTGATTATATATCTCATAAATTTACTACCTTTTGTGCTTAACGTAGAAATAATTGTATTATTTTTATTGTTTCATATCGATATAGTTGAGAAGCAGCTACGCGAAGGCACCGAGAGCCACGATTCTCAACCTCCCACCTCAGCCTTGACCAGGCCATTACAGGGAATTACCAGTATTGCTACAATTTCCAGATATTATCTAGTGTGTTCATACAAAACCCTTCAGTATTGAAAATCATTCTACTCAATCTTCGGTATCTTCATCCAATCCAATCCAATCATACCTATTAATCATGTCTCCTCAAAAGGGTATTGAATGCTCAGATGGATCTAAGTTATCATCCCACATAGAGTGTATGTTGCCACCGACATTCCAACAAGAAGCCCGGGTAGCTCAATTGGTCAGAGCGTGCGGCTTTTACGGTGCAACAGCATCTCAAGTAAACCGCAAGGCTGGGGGTTCGAGACCCCCCTCGGGCGACTTCTTTTTTGTTTTTTGTTTTTTTGACCCATCCATCTATCAGCCCACCACTCTTCCTTCTTGTTTACCATTTTATTCTTTTGATAAAAATATCTCTCTACCGCTTGATAAAACTAATAAAAAATTCAGTCCTCTCCGAAAAATCATCGGGTTCTTAACATGTCAATTGGGTAGGTTGACATAGCTCTTACAGTGTTCTGCCAGTGCGATTGCCAGTACCTACATGGTTCCTTGCAGCTCTGATAAGTGACACCGATACTTAGAAAGGTACAACAACTACAATGAGATAATTTCCCAGAAGAAAGGATTCATATTATGCATTACATGTCAATCATACGCCTTCAGCCCCGGTCTCTAATCAAGATGACACCAGCCAATTGAAAGTCGAGTTGACAAGAGCCCAGTTCAAGTATATTAGGCAGTAGACGCCTTAGTATAAATACCTCGCCTTTACTGGAGATAATGAAACTACGGAGTTTCTCCAATCGACCTTCCTTGGATGCTACACCAGAGCCCAGACTCAGACATGCGGCGCATACTCGCTCGTTAGATCCCCCAAGACAAGGTTGCCATCACTACACGCGCATCGAAATGCATCAGTCGAAAAGTATCAGTCGAGATGGCACCGGGCAGACCAGCGTAGCCATGAGTCGGGTCTGCGAAAGCGTTGGTCCCACGTATAGAAGCCGGCCAAAAGACTACCCTGTCATACAAGAAAACGCCTGCCGTGCTGTCGACATGTTAATCAAGCCGCAAGATAACCAATCCGGCCGCGTCTATGCCGCATGGAAGGCGATGCGACAGGTCTCGAGGGCTCAACATATAATGGGCGATTTTCTTGTCCGTTAACCATCAAGAAAACTATCATAACCCAAGAAACGATGCGCTGTATATAACAACTGCACTCTTGTCGCTGCGTGCTCGTGTTCACGTTGATATCATGTGTCGGAGAGATGTCTAGTTCGGCGGATACCAAAACGGCGAGGTCAGTCGACTCGATTAGGCAAGTTGGATGGATCATGGGTCCAGCCCGTACGGCGGAGACACAGTCAAGTCGCCGAATAACTAGATAAGAAGGAACGAAGCAGCGACTAAACTTAGAAAAGAAGAAATGACGCTATCAATCCGGGGGATAAGCTTCGGGACCGAAAAGGGAAAGTAGGGTTAGGGTAACCGCGCACGGCCTTAGTCATCGATGCACCTTTGCTAAGCGAGAAATCCTCAAATTGACATCGTCTCATTCCGCCCGCGAACTCCCAGCCGATCGTCAGCCAGCAACAAACGAAAAGCCGCAACCAGTACGTGCAGATACCCCCTAATGTCGATATATTGTTGTCGCTGGATGATTTGCTAACATGGACTTTTTTCGCGCGCCCTCACAGTGCAGATGTAGGTCTTCCTCCAATATTACATACCACCATACTTTCCCCCCCGACCGGCCATATCGATATGGCTAGCCACCGACCCGGCCGACACCCCAAGAAAACCAACAGGGAAACCAGTGATTGAATGAGCGGTGAACTGATGGATTGGATAACAGTTTCGTCAAGACCCTGACGGGTAAGACCATTACCCTCGAAGTCGAGTCGAGCGACACCATCGACAACGTCAAGTCCAAGATCCAGGACAAGGAGGGCATCCCCCCTGACCAGCAGCGTCTGATCTTCGCTGGCAAGCAGCTTGAGGATGGCCGTACCCTGAGCGACTACAACATCCAGAAGGTACGGAATTACCCTAGGAATTGGGAAGGATCAGATGGGATATATGATAGGATGGGCAGTCTCCACGGTCGCATGGGTCTCGAAACGTCCGGACCTATCGTGTGAGACCAGGGGGGACCGCATCGTCGCTATCATGAAAGAGATGGGATTTTGGAGTCTAGATCGGAGGATATATAACATTGGGTTTGAGACCATTGGCTGACCACACCAATAGGAGTCCACCCTCCACCTGGTGCTCCGTCTGCGTGGTGGTATCATCGAGCCCTCGCTCAAGGCCCTCGCCTCCAAGTACAACTGCGAGAAGAACATCTGCCGCAAGTGCTACGTACGTTGGACCCCTCCAGAACGGAACGACCCGTGAGACAAGACACCCGACCAGCCATACTAATCAATCCGACAGGCCCGTCTGCCCCCTCGTGCCACCAACTGCCGTAAGAAGAAGTGCGGCCACACCAACCAGCTCCGCCCCAAGAAGAAGTTGAAGTAAACGATTCGCATCATGTTACGGTTTTTCTACGTTGCTGGGAAGAAGAGTCGGACGGGTTTATGATGGTCCGGTTGCAGCTCGGGAGGTTTTCATACGATATTTGAATAAAAGAAAACATGATAGCCAAGTCAAATGGTGACGGCGCCTCTCAATTGCAATCAAGCTCTTGTAAAACATTCACACAAGTTCCACAACTATTCCCTTGGAAATCGTATATTGGCCTTGGATATTATGGACACCTATTCTCTTCCCAATTCAAGTGCTCATTCGCTGCTGTTCAAGTTGACCTAAATTGATAGCCGTGGAATTACGTCGCTACATAGTTTTCGGGTGGACCACGATCAGCAACATGGAGCAACGTCAATCTCAGCTAACAGGACCTCACCCATGTTTTAACAAGCCCCGTTTAACCAATGGCCAATTCACACTATCTCCATTCCCTCCACGTGCGCCGTCTCCGCCCTCATCATCATGAAAGACCAGTGCGACCAATCCCCTACAACTCATCCACATGCCCTATCCCCCCCAGACAACACCAGCAAGCATCCCCAAATCCAGCCCTAATGTCAGAGCCTCAAGAAAGAAAACCGGCCCTAAATCCCATTACATAGTTGATAAACTAGAGGCTACATACTATCTAAAGAACCCGTCACCACCCAGCGACAGCCGGAGCAATCGCCGGGAAGATACATGCCTAGGCCCAAACAAGGGTGTAGAAGTGCTCGTGTTTAGAGGGACAGGAGCTGCGCATCTCCGAGGAAATGGCAGTATGCAGCTTGGAATTTTTTTGTAGAAAGTTAGCGGAAGCCATTGAAGAGTTGGAACGAAATGCAACGCACCAGATTTTGTCCTTTTATTGTTTTTGTCAGTCCCGCGATCCGGAGCTTTTGCCGATGTGCTAACTCGGCATTATCAAATATCTCGACGACAAGATTTGAGTTGGCGACTATCCACTAACCAAGTATCAGGATTATGAGCGGACCGGGGATTGCTCCCTCCAAATGCGCTCCGCTTAAATGGGCGGAGATATATATAGCCTGCCATAGAGGCCCCGGTAGATTCTCCGTTCGATGGGGAAATTTATAGAATAGGACGTTGTCGCAATAAAAGAGACATGTTGCTTGGGTATGAAAGATATAGTGACACTTTTGAGCTCTGTAAAGTATATTTCCTCCGTGTGACAGAGGTATATATATGTGTGATATATGAGCCACTATTCATGAACCACTCAGCAGAGTCGATCTCTGATACCCTTCTGGCTGAGCGGTATGGTGGCCAACGCGCGAGTCTAATTTTTCATATGAACACGAGTGGGTATGAAGTAGGATGAAGAGTGAAGGTTTGAAGAAGAAAATCAATAAGAGGAAAAGGATGTAGTAGTAGAGATATATATATCATGGGCTGGAACTATTCACTGCCTCGCTTAGAATCAAAGTGTTACTAAGTACTAGTGATATATATCTGCCATGTCACTACCTGCTAAGTACAGACTAGCTTTTGCCTTTCTGCAGACCCAAGACAAACACTACAGTAGATATACAAGGCTGTGACATGGCTCTTGGACATGCTAGATAGTGAGCTACAGCAGCTAAACCAAATGGAAAAGCCCAAAGACCTAGTGAAAATGGCGCTGTTTAGGAAGAATACGATTAACCTTTAAAATCAAGTTCGTAGAGGTACATACATACACCGTAACGGATAAATCTGCCACACAAAGTATAAAGTGGGAATAGGACAGAAGAATCGAGAACAAGAACGCAAAACAGAGGGTGATACTGGCCGAATCGCTACCGGAGCGAAATTAAACAAGTCTACCAACCTTGAACGAAGGGATAGTGCAATTCTGTGACAGAAGTTGCACAATAGTCCAATCCTTTCCTTTCTTTCTCCACTTCTCTACATCATCATCATCCTTTGTGGCTTCTCACCGTCCTTATTGTCGCCTTCATTGCCCTTGTCCTTGTTCTTTTTGGAGACGGGGCTCCCGTGGCTGTGAACGTCGTTAGCATATAATTAAGCAAGCGCGTCGGATGGGAGAACCTACGCAAAGAACAGAATCTTAATAGCAATGGCGAGACCCGCATGCAGCACAATGACTAGCACCAACAGAATCTTGCTAGCCTTGGCATCCGTGGCACTCAAGACGGGATACAAGTTCCGCAAGAGGAAGAAGACAGTCCACCCGAAGCCCACGCCGACAAGCGCCCAGTTCAACGCCGTCAGCGGACTCCAGCTGACCAGGGCGACACCAATCCACACGAGATTGGAGTATCCGTACAGAGCCCAGCACTCGATCAGGTCAGCCGTAGAGCTGCCGAACCAGCGCAGCGCGCCCCACAGTGCGATAGGGATGAGGCCCGTGTAGCCGTAGACGAGGCCCGCGGCGCCGGACAGCAGGGTGAAGTCGTACTCGAAGTGCTGGTCGTCGTTATTGGACAGCCACTGCGAGATGGTGCCAGTCAGGAACAGGATGACGACGACGGTGGTGGCGATCCAGAACGGCCCGTACAGGTCCGCGTTGCCCTCGAGCACGTCGAGAAAGTTGCTGCGCGGGTACAGCGTCGCAACGCATCGTCGCAGGACCTCGTTCGTGTCCACGTCGAAGAACTGCGAATAGTAATGCAGTGACCACCAGCTGACCTTGGTGGGTGTGCCGCCCGGCGACCTGTTGCGGTTCCCGCGCGAGGAGCTCCCTCCGCCTAGGAACGGCGCCGAGTCCTGGTGCGCTTTGGCGGATCGTTGGTCATTCTCGAAGTCTGTTGAACATGTAAATCAGTAACCCGACCTCCTGACAATTGGGAAAATGTCCTCGGCGAAGAGGACGCGATCTGGCTTACTGGATGGGTGGAATTCGAGGTCCTCTTGGAGATCGGTGTGTCCGAGGTCTCCCTGTGTCCTTTAGTGTTAGATGACGACGCCTAACGATTGAACAGGGATCCATCAGGGGATGGGATTCGTACCTCGGCGTCGACGTCGACGACCACGTCGTAGCCGCGGTTTGCCATTTTGGGCGATCGTGAGGGGATCTCAGTTGGAGAAAATTGGATGGGGAAATGGTGGAGGGACAAAGAGTGGGTGGAGTTGACTTGCGTCGGAGCAGCAAAGAGTACACCTCAGCGGCCTCATCCACACCGCCCGCAGTGTATCATGATACTGCCGTTCATTTCTACTCCACGTGAACATAGTGAAATAGAGTAGGCTACAGTACTTAATGCAGGCTAACCATAGAGACCTGGAAATCGTTCTCTCACTTGCTTTCCATTTCACACACTGCGAAAGATTCTTTTGAAATGACCACACGTAGAGACAGAGGTTGGTTTGGCAGCAGCTGGCTGGGTAAAACCATACAGTTTGCGAATACATGCAGCTCATGGAAGATCATCGAGAAATTACAAGAACACGAAACGATCCTTTCAGAAGATGAATAAGTATTTTCGGGACTTTATTCAGAATCCATTGGCGTTTTCATATGTGAGATCATTAAGAGCTCAACTCAGGCCATTATGAAGATTCGAATGCAGTACGGTTTCATCTTTTGTCTTTCTAAGGCTGGCTAACAAGATATAGGGTTCCAAATACTTCTTGCTCCCCAAAATTTATCCAGAAGGCAGAACGGGATATCTGTGGTCGAACATTGCAAGAGATCACAGCCCTTGTGGCGCTGACCAATGCGAAATGTCCATGTACCCCGAAATACTTCACATCGAAGCATACAAATCAGGATTCCGACCCCTGGGTCCCTGGTGGCTTTCTAGATTATGTTGTAATGGAGAAACTTGAAGGAATAACTGTCTCAGAAAGATATTTCCGTGACTTAGGACCGGAGGAGCAGCAAGAACCACGAAACGCATTCAAATCATCATATCTGTGAGTCATTATTAGTGTCCTTTTCTTCTATAGCTTATATTGGATCATTTTAGGGAATTCCAGGAGCGTGGCTTTCACCACTTGAATGCAAACCCCTCGAATCTTATATGGGATAAGCAGAAGATGAAATGGTCAGTATATCTACTCTTTCCGACTAGTTGTGTATCAGGTTTATACTTACATGCTGTTATAGCTATATTAGTGACTGGGAAGCATGGGTTAGAATTGCCCATCCGTGGAACGACGCAGAGTATTCTAAGTGGAGTCTAGAATGAATTTGCTTGGTGTGATAATGGTTTTATTTCTATCATCTTGCAGTAACATCTACAATTTCTATTTTGAATCCGTTAGTTATATAATCATTCAATGAAAATATTATACATAAAATAAAGATAAAGTTTTATCTTCTATTGTTTCTATACAGATATAAAACATCTAGAAATCCGTTAAATCAATTCGGAAAAGAGAATTACGTTGTTTTGTATATTTCTATTATATTACAGCTTTGATTAGATGTGAAGCCAGACCGTGAAGTTGTCTTTCCTCTGCATCCATTCGTTGTCGCATTTGGCAAACCTCAAGGTCCCTAGAAGTAGCCGTGACCCTGAAACGCCGCCTTGAACCGATAAAGGTACGACCAGATGGGTCCATCCAGTCCCTTCCGGCGGATCCAGAATGACATGGCCCCAATGAAGATGGTGACCGCCACGGACCCAATCGTCCGTCGGTTGTACCATAGGAACTCCAGTGTCTTTTCCTTCCGCTCTTGGTTTCGTAACTGGCGTGTTTGTTGGTCGAAGAGCTTCAGTGCCTCATCGACCGTTTGGCGGTGGGACAGTTCTCGAGAGGTTTTGAGTACACTGCATTGGGGAATGGTTCTCCATGCGTTGCAGGGTAATGACTCCGGGGGGCATGTCTGGAAGAGCTGCACGGCTTTCGTGATCAGCCCCTCGAGGTCCAGCGGGCAGGGGAGCTTAGACAGAGTAAAATGGAGCATTTCCGGCTCGTCGACTGATATCTCCAAAAGCTCCTTTCGGCGAGAGATGATGATGGCGGCAAAGAGGTAAATCGACTCAACGGGCTCACGCGCCAACAGAAAGTCAAACAGCCGGGCGATATCACTGTACTCTTGGATATCGTGCGCATACAGGGTGAGAGCGGCTGCCAGAGCGAAGAAAGGCTGAATTCCGGCAATATGTCGTCGCAGAGCTGGGTCGGCCTTTTCAATGATTGCAGGAATGAGATGGAGATGCTTGATAGAGGGTTTCAAGGACGGTAGCATGTAGTCCCGGATTCGGAAAAGAGACATCTGAGCCACCGCCGGTGCGGCTGTCCTCCCCCCAAGCACCAAGAGAAGGACTTGAGCGATATCGTGATAGCCTTGGAAGTAGCAGAGCATTGGATACTTGCGTAGGACCTGTCTGATTACGACTGATAACTCGTCTTTCTTGCGGGCCCGTTCATCTTCGGCACCTGCGCGACTCAGTTAGCCAATGAAGCCTCTGGGTCGATAGGCGGTTGCCTACAGTCAGGGTAGTAAACAAATGATCGGTTCACGTCTAGTTGAATTTGGTCCTCATCAGCATGGGGTGGCAGGTCATCCCAGTCCGAAAAGTCATGTTCAGGGTTCGTTCGGTCACAGTGAAGGAGGAGAGGCCCTTTGATTTGTCAATTTTCGTCTTCCATGCTAACAGCATACTGAGCTCCCTTACAGACGGATTGGCGGATTTCATCACGGAGAAAGCCGCCTTCCGAGATTGCATACGAAATCAGTGCATCGTAATCGCGCAGATCGCATGCACGACGAATGGCGACCTCTTTTTCGGCTACACGGGCTGCAGCCCGGTCGTCCTCTGGGTCCATCGGTGGGCTGGATTGTGTTGACATCTTTTCCGATGTCATATCCAGATCCGAGGCAACATCGGTTACAACATCGGTTTCGACGTCAATCTCGGCGTTGCTTTCGGGCCACCGTTGGATGACGGGCCATTCAGCCATGGGTAAGATGGAATCGTAAATATTGGGAATCCGGGTAGATGGGAACGATGAGATCTATCCCTGGGTTGACGATATTAGGCAGCACTAAAGTGAAGCAACAAATAATCCAATAAACAACACGCTGTATTCACGACAGCCAACTCAAACCTTCAATCTCGTTGGTTATGCAGATGCACGATAGGTTTGTAAGTATATAATAGGACCACCCCATAGGCAGGAATGCAGTAGCTAGTGGGTCCGGATCAGTTCACACACGACAGACAGATAGTCGATAGTACTGATCAACCAGGGTCTGTTTGTCTACCGGTCAGGAAGTGGGCTTAGAAGAAACGCATGGACGATTTAGCACAAATGACATGCATTTGCGGCTGGGCAGCATGTGGAGGAACCGATCGGGCAGAGAACCAGGTTTCGTCGCGGGATGAAGACCTGATGAAGCGATAGAACAATTTAAACGAGGTTTGACCCCCTCGTATAAGATAAAAAGATAGACAAAAACCCAGAATCTGAAGTACAACGAAGGTAATCAGACATCCGACGTTGGTTTGCGACAATGGAAAGATGCGGTCGAGTCCCGTGATTTGCTCCATCTTGTCGTTTCTTCTTTGGACGACTTTGCCGACCGCCTGCAGAGCGACAAACGACTTACTTAAACCAGTCCACCAACCCCTCCATGGTTGAGATATTATGTTGGACGATGATCGGGGGTCTTGATTGATGATTTTCTACAGCTTCTCCCGTCAGACTATTTCTCGTTTTTCTCATTTTTCTCTAAACCTGAGCTAGTCTTATGACGAGGTATCATTCAGGTGCTTTTGGTTTAGGTGTTGGTCCCCTCCTTATCAACTCTCCTTTACGATCCCCCTCAACAAAAGGACAAAAAAAGTCGGAAAAAGAAAAAAAAAATCAGTTGAAGATAGGCTGCAGATTCTCGACCAAAGCTGTGGCGGTGGATGGTGGACACTCAAAACGTCTAGCACCGTCCTTCGATTCGTCCATCATTTCCATTGATTTCTTCGTCGAGTCATGCTAACCCCGGAATTGTTCTTCCACTAGCTTGCATGGTCCTTTCTGGGATCAGTTTGTGAGATTTCTTTCAGCCTATCGATTTATTTATAGGTACGACTTTTCAAAAGTGGAACAGCCGTCAGGCTGTGCTTGCCAATCCGTACTGTCGGAGCCACTGAAGGACGGATTACTTGCAGGTGGCTCTAGCTCGCCTACATAGTGTAGGTAGTTCGCTCTCGGCTGGGTTCATTCCATCCATCTTTTGTGGATTGAGTCGACGAGCCAGAGACAGATCGTCGCTGGAACGATCGGATCGGTCTAATTGGCGGATCAGCATTGCATTGCTGTCTTTCGATTGCAGTGAAAAGCACCGTTCCGTCATTATCAACACCTCCCAATCTATTCTTCTCAACCATACCAAGATGGGACAGTATGCCAAAATCACTTTAAGAATGAACTTGAGAGGACTTCTTCCTGGGCTCGATTTCTAATCAATTGATTCTTTGCGTTTTGCCTATACTGTCGTCACTGGCGCGGCAGACTACAGCGTTGGGGAACTCATCGCTAAAATCCCTGCTTTCCTTGTCCTCTTAAATCGCTTCATTGGAACCCCAGAGTTTCCCCACTTCTGCGCCGTCTTCCGGGACATTTTTGGACCACAGAGTCATGGCTCAATCGAGAACTAGCCGGGATTCCGGTACGTTTTTCGCCAACCTTCTAGCGAACCGACGTAACGCAGGAGCAGCGGAGGCGAACTCGCCGTTGAATAGTAGAGCCAAGGTTGGGTTGCTCACCCGTACGCTTATCCCAAGCCCCATCATCCAGTGGATTCTCCCGGCACGCCTGCGAAGCAAACTCCAGAATGACGTCGTGTTTGTTGGGGAGCGAAGCCTCCAGATCAAAGAAGCAGTGTCCGGTGTTCACTTGGAGACTGTCACGTCGAAGGCGGATTTCGATGCCAATATTATGGCAGCCAAGGCCATCAACGTGAGCGCAGAACTACCATGGGAAGCTCAGATGAAGCTTGAATCCGGCACAGACCTTCCAAAAGACCTGCCTCCGCAAATTTTAGTTCTCAGCCTCGCTTCCAAGGAGCTGGTGTTCCTGTATTATTCCAATTTGGACGGGCGATTCATCCACTATCGTCGACCTTTACCGAACGATGTCAGCACTTTTGAGCGATTTGGCAGGAATATTGCCGTCGAACCTAGGTAAGTCGCTTGAAATCGACCAAGGGTCCTATTTCTGAGAAGCATCGCAGGTCCCGTGCTGTTGCAGTCAGCGCGTCATGCGATTATTTTGGGGTCTTCGTCCTGAGAAAGACCCCTGAACTCCAGGCGCAGATGTCCATTGACGAGCTAGATCCGGTAGCAGAGGTACGTTGTAGTTGTCACAGGTTGGTTGCGATGTACTAATCGGCGAGTGAATCTCTGCAGGAGCGTTTCTTTCGTGTTGACGGGGACATTCTCTTCATGGAATTCTTATACCCCAAGTCTGAAGATGCCGGGAAAATCATCCTGCTGCTTTTGGTCGCCCAAGATCAGCTCACGCACGCGATATGTTACGAGTGGGATGCCAACGAAGCCTTCCGGCATGCGACTCCTAAAGTGACCAAACGCCTGCTGGCTTTCGAGGATAGACTGCCCACCATGCTAATCCCGTTAACAAAGACATCCTCCTTCATGCTCATTACAACGACATCGATGGCGATATACAAAAACAGATTAGATCCGCGGCGACAACCCAGTAGGTATCCACTTCCGAAGCAGGACAGTAAATCCCAAAGGGCACCGCTGTGGACTCGGTGGGCAAGACCCCTCCGTAATTGGCTGTACAACCAGAAACACGACGACATCTATCTCTGCCGAGAGGACGGGGAGATATCGTATCTGGGAATCGGCAGTGAAGGGGAGGTGGAGAACCAAACACCTCTGGGGCAGCTCTGCTGTGATGTTGATGCAGCATTTGATATCCTCGACATCGGTCATGAGGGTGGAGACCTGCTTCTGGCTGCGGGAAACACGGGCGACGGGGGCCTGTTTATCCAGAAAGCTCGCGATCACCCTAGGTGTGTCCAGAAGTTTATGAATTGGACGCCGGTCACAGATTCCGTCATCGTGAAGCCTTCGGGACAGGATGAATCAAGCACAAACATCCCGGAGGACCGAATGTTTGTATGCTCCGCGTCATCTTTCGGGCGCGGTGCCGTCGTGGAATTGCGTCATGGCATCGAAGCGCAGATTGGGCTGGTCATCTCCTTGGAGGATATGCTCAGCATGGGAGATATATGGACGATGGCGGATGGCATGGACGGGGGCATTTTCGTTCTCACGTCCGACCCAGTCTCTTCCACTCTCTTGCACCTGCCTGCTGATTTTGGAGATGAGATCTCTGCAATTGATGAAGCAGACTCTGGGCTGGACTTTGGAGCCCAGACTTTAGCTGCAGCGTGCACCAGTTCCGGCGTTGTCATCCAAATTACCGATAAATCGATACATCTCGGGGCGATTGCTGAACCAGCAGCCAATTCCCGTTTCGATTTTGGGCTAGACCAGGCCATTGCTGTCGCCGCGGTCAGCACTCATGCCTCCCTCATCGCTACTGCTGTTCGTACACGAAATGAAGTGTATCTCATTCTGAAACGGTTGACCGCAACCAATGATGCCCAATTCGGACTTGTTGATATCGGTCAACCTTTGAGAGTCCTGGACGAGCCTGTCTGCATGTCAATCGAAACTTTTAATATTGGGGTTTTCATTTTTATCGGATCAGGCAACGGGAAGATTTCGGTCTACCGCGTACAGGAGAGCGTGTCATTTCTTCTCGAGATACCCATAGACCTAGAGCTGGGTGAAGACATTTCAAAGGCAATTGACAGCCTTGCAGTAGTCACTGTTGCGACTGATGGGCCTGCTCAAAGGCACATGGTGTTATGCGGTCTACGAAGCGGTATACTGGTCCCGCTTGAATTAGGCTTGGATCCTAATAGCGCCACTGCTCCGATTGGTAGGTCAACGAACTCCCTAACTAGCTTCTTCCACTGATGAGTCCCCGGGTAGTGCTGGAACAAGCCTCGCCACAACGTCTAGGGCATACATCGGTCAAAGTTCAAAGCAGGGGAAATTTCGCTCTATTGACTTGTGGGCATGGTTTCTGGCAAATGTCTTGTAGTCAAAGCTCGGGCAGATCGGACTGTATTCTTCAAAAGATCTGGATCACGGACCAAAATAATGTGCGTTTTCCCAATTTACCTTTCTCGAGGATGATGTCTAACGTTCTTGTAGCCCGCTTACCACCCAAAGAGCGTGCATAGTTTTGCACTCACGAGTATCACGGACCCCGAGACGGGTAGCTTGTCCGACAGCCTATTCTGTATAGCAGATGGGCAAGTCCTGATCTGTACCCTGGATCACGAAGCAAGGACTGTACCGAGGAGGATCGATTTGCCTGGCAGTGCCAACAGACTGGCGTACTCGCCGCATCTCCGAAATTTAATAGTAGCATACACCCGGACCGAGTATGACACTGAGTCAGATCCTATCCGACGCTATACTCGGCCATGCATTGAGTTCGTGGATCCCGATTCACAGCAATCCGTTATCGATATCCTCGAGGCCCCGCAGAGCGAGCCTCGGCCATGGAGACCGCAGGGCACTGCGGGAGAGAAGATCAGCTGTATCCTCGACTGGACGCCGAAGAAGGGCGATGAGGAGTACCACATGATCGTCATTGGGACCGCCCGTAAAAACCAACCTGATCGAGGGCGGGTCATTTTTCTCCAAGCATCTCGGAGCCCGTCCAATCCCACCCAGATTGAATGCACGGTCAAGTACATTCACAAGTTCGAAGGCCCGGTGTATTCCATCGCCCCTTATGGCGATTCCACTCTCATCGTTTGTACCGGCCATGAGATCGTGCCTCTGGAACCTAAGTCCTCCCAAACACGATGGGTGCGGGCCGCCAGGTTTCCGGTGCTATCACCAGCGATGTCGATCACCACCCGAGAGCCCTATGTATATGTGTCCGCGTCGCGAGAGTCGCTGATGGTGCTCAAGGCTGCGGATGACCGACTGGTTCTTCATGCATTCGATCGCCAAAAGCATGACGGGCTTTCCCATATCCACCTTGATGGCGAGATGAAACTGACCCTGGCCTCGAGCCGAGGGGGACGAGTCAGTATATTGACCGAGGAAGGAGTCGCTGATAATGACAAGGTGATGCCCATGGCGCTCTGCGAGGCACACCTCCCGTCCTCTGTGATGAAACTTGCCTCGGGGTCCAGCCGCTCAGCCTTATCCCCCGAATCCCGCGTCTACTACGGCACGGTTATGAACGGTACCGTCTATAGCTTCTTAACACTGGGCGAGAATGAATGGCGGTTACTCCATCTGCTACAGGACCTGTGCGTCCGAGACCCCGTCGTCTGTCCGTTTAGCCCCAAGCGGAAGCAACACAGGCACCCGGTGGGCCACGAGCCTCTCGACTTCCGGCCGTCGCAGATGCACATCGACGGAGACATTCTCGCTCGACTGGCGCCCCACGGGTCGAGTCGCCTCACCCATATGCTGATGAGCGAGTCCTCGTCTCCCGATCCGACCAGCCACGGAGAGACCTGGACCCGATTCCACGAGTTCTCCCTGGCAGTCCTTGGAGAGGAGACGAACCCCGTGGATGCGGTGATGGGGTGGTTAAAGAAGATACTACATGTGGAGTTCTGAACATAGTACATTTCCCCCCTTCCCAGCTCTGATCATCTCATGTCACTGTATATCCCCTTCCTTTCGCCGTTATTATTTTATATAAAACAATCCAAGATCATCATATCCCGCTGGTAGAAATCCGGAGAGAAAGACATTAATTGGCTCTCGCATAAACGGGTGCGGTAATCCTCCCCCACCAAAGTCAAAATTCTTTTTTTATTTTACGAGAACCAAGATTACATACGCCAAACCCAACCGCTTTATCTCTTCCACTCTCTCTCTTTCTCCTCTTCCTCCATCTCTTCCATCCCCCTTCTCCCCCCACACAGATCGACTCAACTTTGCGGGACAGAAAAGGTGCTTGCCCCTCCTTTTCCCCTTGTTTGTGATCCATTTTTCCCCTCCAGCCTAATCCGGCTTCACTGCTACGGTTAGAGCGTCATCTATAACTGCGAAGAGCGGAAGAAGCTAATTTCGTCGGACTGTTTGTGCACCGCCCACACAATTTTTGCATGATCTGTCTAGACGCAGTCCAGCGCACTTGATTTGGATTCCATGCTAACGTAGAGTTTTTTTTTTTTCTATCTTTCAGGGATCCGTTATTGTTCCTTTTCCCCCCCATTTATAAGCCTCGAATCTTTCAGTTGAAAGAGAGGCTCGTGATCGACATCGATCCGCACAACACCTGTTAAATTTGAAAAAGAACAACACCGCCAGGAATTACCCACAATGGCGCCCAAGAAGAAGGGAAACAAGCGGCAAGAAGAGGACTGGGAGGCCGAGATGGGCGAGGCCGCTCCCGGCGCCGCCAACGGTGGTGGTGAGTCGCCGGCCGCCGAGGAGAATCCCGCTGGCGATGAAGAAGAAACCGGCGGTGGTGGAGGACTGCTCGCGGCCCTGCGCAAGAACAAGAACAAGAAGGCCAAGAAGGGGAAGCAGGCGAACGACTTCGTCGAGGGAGAGGATCCCAGTGAGGGTGCCGACTTCTCGAACAAGCAGCCTGAGGAAGGCACTTTCGATGACGACGATGTCTTTGCTGGCAAGAAGAGTGCCAAGGCGGGCAAGGTGACGCCGACTGTTGTGGCTGAGGAAGAGGACTCCGGGTTCCGGGTGAAGTCGAAGAAGGAGAAGGAGAAGGAGAAGAAGGAGAGGGAGAAGCAGCGGAAGAAGGAACAGGTTCGTTCTTTGGATTTTTCTTTTTTGTCTTCTCTATCCCCCTCCCCTGCATCAGATCGCTAACGGGTGTTTTTACTCCTGTCTAGGCTGCCTTGAAGAAGAAGTCTGCCCCTGCCGAAAAGCCTCAGCCTGCCAAGGCTGAGAAGAAGGATGAATCCCCCTCCCGCGCCCCCGAGCCTGCCCCGGCCGCCGCCGAGACCAGCGGCAAGAAGAAGAAGGTCCCTGCCCACTTGGCTCTGCTTCAGAAGCAGCAGGAGGCTCTCAGAAAGCAGCGCGAGGAGGAAGAGCGAATTGCCGCTGAAGAGAAGGCCGCCGAGGAGGCCCAGCGGAAGCTGACCGAGGAAGAAGAACGCCAGAAGGAAGCGATCCGCCAGAAGAAGAAGGAGAAGGAGAGGGAGAAGAAGGAGCAGCTCCGAAGGGAAGGAAAGTTGCTCACCAAGGCCCAAAAAGAAGCACAAGCCCGCAACGAGCTGCGTATGAAGCAGATGCTGGAATCGGGCGTCGGCAAGGTCGCCGGTCTTGAGAAAGACCAAGTCGAGAAGAAGCGACCCGTCTACGAGAACAAGAAGAAGAGAGGCCCCAAGAAGCAGGAGGATGATCTGGAAGCCGCTGCCGCCCGTGCCCAAGCCCAGCGTGCCGCCGAAGATGAGCGACGGAAGAAGGAGGAAGAGGAGCGGAAGGCCAAGGAGGCCGCGGAGGCCGCTGCGGCGGCGGGCGCCGCTGGTGAGGAGAGCGACGTCGAAGACTGGGAGAAGGCCGCCGACGCCGAAGAGGTCAAGGACAGCTGGGATGCCGAGTCTGACGAGGAAGGAGAGAAGGCGGCCGCCGCTAACGGCGACGCCAAAGCAGAGGCCGATGCTTCGAAGGAAGACGAGGAAGAAGAGTCCTCGGAGGAAGATTCCTCCGACGAGGAAGACTCCGATGACGAGCAGTCTGCCGCGCAGCGAGCCATTGCTCAGCGCAAGGCCGAGGCTGCCGAGCGGAGGAAGAAACAGCACGAAGAGGCCCTGGCTGCTCGCTCCAAGGACAACCTGCGCTCCCCCATCTGCTGTATCCTTGGTCACGTCGATACTGGTAAGACCAAGCTGCTGGACAAGATTCGCCAGACCAACGTCCAGGAGGGCGAAGCCGGTGGTATCACGCAGCAGATCGGTGCCACCTACTTCCCCGTCGACGCTCTGCAGCAGAAGACCCAGGTCGTCAACAAGGACGGCAAGTTCGAGTTCAAGATCCCCGGTCTCTTGATCATCGATACGCCCGGTCACGAGTCTTTCTCCAACCTGCGGTCTCGTGGTTCGTCGCTCTGTAACATTGCCATCCTGGTCGTCGATATCATGCACGGTCTCGAGCCCCAGACGCTCGAGTCGATGAGGTTGCTCCGTGATCGTCGCACTCCTTTCATCGTCGCCCTGAACAAGATCGATCGTCTGTACGGCTGGAAGAAGATCGACAACAACGGTTTCCAGGAGAGTTTGGCCATGCAGAACAAGGGTGTGCAGAACGAATTCCGCACCCGTCTGGAGCGCACCAAGGTCCTGTTTGCCGAGCAGGGATTCAACTCGGAGCTGTACTACGAGAACAAGTCCATGGCTCGCAATGTCTCTCTCGTCCCCACTTCCGCCCACACTGGCGAGGGTATTCCGGACATGCTGAAGCTGCTGACATCCCTGACCCAGGAGCGTATGACCAACGCTCTGATGTATCTGTCGGAGGTCGAGTGTACGGTGCTGGAGGTCAAGGTCATCGAGGGTCTTGGTACCACCATCGACGTGGTTCTTTCGAACGGTATCCTGCGCGAGGGCGACCGAGTTGTGCTGTGCGGTCTGAACGGGCCGATCGCAACCAACATCCGAGCGTTGCTGACCCCGGCGCCTCTCAAGGAACTCCGTCTCAAGTCGCAGTACGTGCATAACAAGGAGGTCAAGGCCTCGTTGGGTGTCAAGATCGCGGCCAACGATCTGGAGCACGCTATCGCTGGTTCGCGACTGATGGTGGTCGGACCGGATGATGATGAGGAGGACATCGAGGAGGAGGTCATGTCCGATCTGGAGAACCTGCTCAGCAAGGTGTCGAAGGACCAGCGCGGTGTCAGCGTGCAGGCCTCCACTCTGGGTTCCCTGGAAGCCCTGCTGGAATTCCTGCGTGTGTCCAAGATCCCGGTGGCCAACATCTCGATCGGACCTGTGTACAAGCGTGACGTGCTGGTGTGCGGTACGATGCTGGAGAAGGCCAAGGAGTATGCGGTCATGCTGTGTTTCGACGTCAAGGTCGACAAGGAGGCCATCGCCTACGCCAACGAGATCGGCGTCAAGATCTTCACCGCCGACATCATCTACCACCTGTTCGACGAATTCACCAACCACATGGAGCAGCTGAAGGAGCAGCGCAAGGAGGAAAGCAAGCTCCTTGCCGTCTTCCCCTGCGTGCTCCAGCCCGTGGCCGTCTTCAACAAGACCGATCCCATCGTCATCGGTGTCGATGTGCTGGAAGGCAGCCTTCGGATGCACACGCCTCTTGCAGCCATCAAGACGAACGGTGCGGGTGTGCGGGAAGTTATCGATCTTGGACGAGTGTAAGTTTCCCTTCTTTTTTTATTATCACCTTTCCTTCCATGGTTTGATATTAATCTTTCCCAGTGTCTCCATCGAACGTGACCACAAGGCTGTCGCCGTCGTCAAGAGAGGTCAGCCCTCGGTGGCCGTCAAGATCGAAGGTTCCAACCAGCCGCTGTACGGCCGTCATCTGGAAGAGAAGGACCAGCTGTACTCTCACATCTCGCGTGCCAGCATCGACACGCTGAAGGAGTTCTACCGCGCGGAGGTCTCGATGGAAGAGTGGGGACTTGTCAAGAAGCTCAAGCCTGTGTTTGACATTCCTTGATCGGCCATGTATCTGTCGGGGAACGGGCGAGTAGACAGGCGGACTTGATCTGTCTGTATGTCCTCCGGAGGAGAAGAGAGGCCGAGTGCACCGCATGGGCCTGGGCGTGTTATATTCCAGCTCTTGTAGAGCGGATACATCGTGTATGACATGAATGATAGATGAGGATAAAAAAGGGGAAAGGGCGAAGCACAGGCCACGCAAGTCAGGAGAAAGACTGACAACGACTGTATTGACCTGATGGGTAAAAGAAAAGTTGGGCTGTACATGAATTGAAAGGTGTGAGATGGTTGTGGTCGATACCTCTTAGCTTGTGATTAGTTGATTTATTTATATTGTTTATATGAGTTCAGTTTGTAGTGTAATGTGTACAGAGTACCTTGTGTATGTATAATAACTGGATACCTGGATTCCAACACATATCCTTACTACTATCCCCAAGAATACTAATATACAGTCTCAACATGCCACCCTCCACTAACAAATACAGCAACGATACCAACCACCCTAAGCAACAGAATTTCTCAAACCAAACCAAAGCCCCTCCAAGAAAAAGAAGAGGAAGAAGAAGAAGAAAAAAAAGAATCAATGCTCCCACTTCTCAGCCTTCCCCCCCTTCTTAGCCCACTCCGTCCAACTCCCCTCATAAACCCCCACCCGGCTAGGATCATACCCAGCCTGCACAGCCAACTGCGCCGCCGTGCGCGCCCTCACCCCCGACTTGCAATAGAACACGACCGGCTCACTGCTGCTCTGGCCCTCGCCCATGCCCGGCTTGGGGAATCCAAAGCGCGTCTCGAACTCCTCGGGCGTCAGGAAGAGCGCGTCGGGCTGGGACCCGAGCGGGACGGACACCGCCGAGGGGATGATGCCTGTTGCGGTGAGTTCGGCGGGTTCGCGCACGTCGACTAGGATTGGGTGGGGGGTGGATGGTTCTGTGGGGAGGGAGGATGTGATCTATTATAAATATTTTTTATCGTTGTTAGTTTGGTTTTTTTTTTTTTAGATGTGAATGGATATATAGTGTTGATTGTATTCTTATGATAAAATCATACCTCTTCAAACCCCCACTTCTTCAAAGAAGGACCGCTATCGCTCTTCCACCGGATGGAGGACACTTGCTGTTGCGCAGGCTGGATCACGCCGTATCCGCCTCTGGAAAGAGAGGAATATCCCCCTCTAGCAAGGGATCCATATCCCCCTCGAGAAAGAGAAGAATATCCACCTCTCTTCAATGCGGCAGACGCAAACCCCCTCGAGGCAGAACATACCACCGAGGAGAGGGGGGCCTGCTTTGCGATGACGCGGGAGGCGAGGGCCGTTGTGGGGCGGATTGGTTGGATCATGTTTCTCTTTCTTTCTCGTTTATCTTATTGTTGATTGATTGATTGTTGTGTGCTTTTGTGTTGTTGTTGGAGGAGTTGGGAGGAGTTATTCGGTAGAGTCGAGTGGGTAGGTAGGTAGTAGGTTGGTAATAGTGGAGTGAAAGTGCCGAGGCGGCGGACGTCGATGGTTTTGTTCAACTTAGCTTGGTGATGTCAGATGCTTACTTGGTAGTTAGTTTACTAGGTTTGACTGGTGGATTGACCGCTTGCTGGATTGGGTATACTGTTGTTGTTCAATCATATTTATATTCATAGCATGTTCAATGTGGTTTTTCATACACTTTTATTTTATATTTGAGTACATCTTGGCGGTCGTAATGTTGGCATCAACAGGGGATTATTGTATAGGGTCAATATGGTCGGTTGAATGGATATGACTGGTATTATCAAATATATATATTTCAGCTGTTTACTACTATCAACTACATATTTACTACACCAAACTGCCAATAACAATTACTATTAGTTCTAAGACATAATGCTAGACGAAAGGTCGCTCCCGTAAGCCGACCTCTCCATGGATCGTACAATTCATATACTCCAGGCGGACCCCATCCATCCATCACAAAAGCCCCGTTGTTTCCACGGGGCATGATACAAGTAGGTATAGACACGAGAAGGGAAATCAAAATAAGAATAAAAAAGGAGAAGAAAAGAGAAGAGAAGAGAAGAAAAAAAAGAGAAGAAGAGAAGAAAGAAGAGAAAAAAGAAGAGAAAAAAAAAAAAAAGTTGCGGTCAGTCTATCTCCAGGATAGAACAACACTGGAGGACTAGAACCTCGTGGGGACTTTCTCTTCTTTTTTCTTTCTTAGTTCAGAATTTTGAAAAGGTTTAAGCGCGAGGACGGAAAGTCAGCAGGCAGTCATCCTATTCCAATGTTAGTATATATATATATATATATATATTGAGAAAAAAGCGGCAGGAAATAAAAAGGTATGCATACCTGAGGGAAAATCGTGGCAAACACCTTAATCTCCTCCGACAAAGGCGTCGGGGTGTGCTCCCAGTCCATCTCCAAACTGGCCTTGCCGATCATCGCCATCAGGTTCAACGTGGCGTAGGTCTGACCCAGGCAGTAGTGCGGCCCCGTGCCAAACACCAGCCAGTTCTTGGGGTGCTGCTCGGCCGTACCCGTGATCCAGCGGTCCGGGTCGAACGAGTCGGCGTTGGGGTAGGCCTCCTCGTCGTGCGTGGCGGGCCACACCGACGGGATGATCATCGAGCCCTTGGACACGGTGATCTTCTCCGTGATGGGGAAATCCTTCTTGACCAGGTAGGGGACCATGATCACGGGCGGGCGGTACCGGAGGGTCTCCTTGACCACGGCCTTGGTGTACTGCAGGCTGTCGAGCAGCTCCATGGTGAGCGGCGCCTTGAGGTCGCCGTTGCGCGCGCGCACGTTCTCCTCGCGGACCTTGTCCAGGACGTCGGGGCGATCGGCCATGAGCTGGAACAGCCAGGTGGAGGCGGCGCTGGTGGCGTCCTGGGAGGCGAACAGGAAGGTGAAGATGGTCTGGGCAATCTCAAAGTCGCTGAAGTCGCGCAGGAGCTGGGCGGGCTTCTCGTTCTCCTCGCTGGGGACGCCCTTGGCGAGCTTCTCGCGGTAGCGGGCCGAATCCTGCTGGGACTTGACCCAGGCGTCCATGATGCACGAGACCTCGCCGCCGGCGGCCATGCGGGCCTTGCTCTTGGCGGCGCAGTTGGAGAACTCCTCCAGGACCATGTCGGAGGCCTTCTTGCCGTACCAGGCCTTGGTGAAGGGCAGGATGAAGGGGAAGTTGACCAGCTCCAGGGCGGCGGTGATCATGTAGTAGTCATCGGCGATCTTCTGGACGGCCTCCTCGCTGATGTAGTGACCGACAAAGGTGCGGCAGGAGACGGCACACATGAGTTCGCGGAACTCGGGCATGAACGGGACGGGCTTGTGCTGGTGAGCCTTGGAGACGTTGAGGAAGCGCGTGAAGTAGTCGTTGTAGACCTCATCCATGCGGGGCAGGTAGCAGGACAGCGCCTGACGCGTAAACAGGCCATTCAGACCCTTGCGGTATTCGACGTGTTCCTTGCCGTCCAAGAAGACCCAGTTGGTCTTGCCAAGGAGCTTGTGCGCAACATCGACGACACACGGCTTGACGTAGGCGGGGGAGTTGAAGATCTTGCGAGACATGTCACGGGAGGAGGCAATGACGACGAACCTGTACGATCTTTGGTTAGCGATTGCGCGTCACGATCGCGGTGTGGAGGGGGGAGGAGGCAGCGGCGACGACGACGACGACGACGACGACGGCGGGAGTCACATCACATACTTGTGGAAGACGGAAACACAGCTCAACTCTCCACTGTCCCATTTGGCCTTATACTCGGTGAATTTCGGGTTGACCGATTCGAGGAACGGTCCCATAAAGGGCAACTTCCATGTCGGACCAATGATCGAACCTTTGAGCCAGAAATAACGCACTGCGATTGGAGAATTGGCGGATCTTAGCGGTCTACCCTTTTATCACGCGACAGACAATTGGGGAGGAGGGTCTGTCAATTCCGCGAGATCATCGCGGCGCAGGATTTCAGCACCGTAACTTCCATGACTTACGCTGGTCATAAATGATGGCACCCAGGAACAACGTCACGATGGCCTTCCAGACATTGAGGCCGCCTACAAGGGACGCGAGCAGACCGGAGGGCTCAAAGAGTTGAGGGGAGACAACGGCATCAGCCGAAGGGGAGACAAAGCTCCCGTTGACAGCGGACATTTCAAAAACTTCAACCGATTGGAGGAGTCAGTCCGACGAGGGGGTGTCAAGGGGAGAGGGAGAAGAAGGCGGAGGAGGAGGAGGAGGAGGAGAAGGAGATAACAGGCGAGGGAGGAGAAGAAGAGGAGAGGAGGAGAAGGAGGAGGGACTCAAGTAAAGCAGAGAGGGTCAAGAGTTCCAGGGGAAGCCAAAAAAAAAAGGACGCTAGTATGCTTGGAAAGGAATTGGCGAGACGGGTTGATTCTGATTATTATGATTCTTATTATTATTATTCTCTTCTTCTTAAAAAAAAAAAAAAAAAAAAAAAAAAAAAAGGAAGATCAGGGGATGGTAAAATAGAAAGAAAGACTCGTATTGCGAATACGACGGCGGAGCCAAACAATCAGATGGAGTCGCAGCACAGGAACGATTGGTTCGTTCTGGAAAAGATTGTCCGTCTCCTCGGTAGCATCTCCACTCTCTCTCCTCTTTCTTCTTCTTTTTTCTCCCGTTGTTCTTCCACTTGATCCGATGATTGTGATTTTATTTTCTTTATTTCTTCGATTGAGTGCTGTATACTCCGGAGTATCACGTCGTCGTCGTCCCGCGGAGATAAGTGGTGGAATCATGACGGTTGACTCTTCGTTCCGCGGAGAATGTATCCCACTCCTAATTACCTCCATCCAACCTGGGTAAAGAGACTGAAAAGGTCAATCCATCAACAGAATCATTCAGATCAATAGATCATAGGGTAAACTATAGACCATGACATGGTTCATGGGACTCAATGAGTACGGAGGAAATACCGGTAATCCCAATACCAGTGTTGACCCATGGTGATGACAGATTACCTAATTCATGAATTCATTAATCTCAGACGGTGAACCAATCAGCACTTCAAGGATCATGCACTGCACGGATGGTATACTCCTGCATAAGTGCTTTCTGAGGCTTTCGTCGTTCATTGATTCTTTCTGAATTATTCCCATGGACTAGACCAGACTTACCCCAATCTGATATAGAGATGGTAGGATGGCTACTGGAGGAGACACCTCGCCTGTCAAGACCAGATTTACGAGGGGAAACTATGCTCCTACAATGCCACATACCATACCACACGGGAGGCACAATGGGTCTGTCTGGTCTGGACCCCGAATCAACCATCATCAGATTGATTGATGGGGATGTACGTGGCCTGAAGAAGAGATCAATGATGATATTATCATACTGGTCGGAGGACGGCATACTTTTCTGCCGTCTGTCACGGACCAAGTGGAGAGGGGAGGAAATAATAACAATAAAATTCAAAAATCAACATAATAATTATGATAATAAATAAAATACAATACAATAAAAAGGTGACTCGGTTCCTCAAAGTTCCGACCGGATACTGGCGGGTTGGTTATTTTAACTTACGGGGTCGTGCGTCGAGTCCATTACTAATCCATGCAGCAATCAATCAATCAAATCATCCTCCCGTGCAATTGCCGTTTCCCCACAGTCGTCTTGATAGGTAGGAGATGCGGATGGACGACATACGGATGAATAGTAACTAATGTACTAGGTGGTAGGTAGATAGATAAATACGTAGGTATACATGTGGTACACCCCATATAGATGCTCAACCGGATCTCCCACTCAACGACCAAACCCAAACCATCCCCGTCGTCCGCCCTTCTTCTCTTCGGCACCGCTCTCCTCCGCAACGACGGGTTGCGCAGCGGTCAATCCCTCCCGCGGGTAGTCAATGTAGTTCCACGCGACGTCCAGGAACAACGGCTTCACTGGCAGCGGCTGCAACTGCGGGGGGTAAGGCACCAGGTTGTGGAGGTCGAGCTCATCGCCGGGGTATTCGTGCATCCGCTCCACCATCGGTCGCTGAACGCCCGCCTTCGACTGTGCCTCCGTGGACAGATTCTCGAGCGTCACCAGTCCGCGGAATTGGGCGACAAGGGCCCGCAGGGTGGTCTCCAAAATGTGGATCTGCTGGGGGGAGATGTCCAATCGCGGCGGCCCCTCCACGTCCATCGAGGACGACAGGGGCCCGGCGGATTCAGAGGTGAGCGTCAACGCCTGCGAGAACAGCGCCAGCGCATTCGTGGACTTGCCAAGAATCGCGTGTGTTCGGCCCACAGCAAGACATCTGCAGGAGGAAGAAAATATCAACATTAGCACCGATCTGCGTTGAGAAACGGGGAACGGGAACTCCGTACCTTAAAGCGCGGAAGTAGGAACGCTTGGCCCCCAATTCCTGGACAAATGCAGAATCCGCAGCCACCCCGGGCAATTCAAGGATGAAATCGATGCTCTGCAGCGTAGAATCGTACAGCACGACCTTTTCCCGCAGTCGCGCAAAGGTCCGACCCTTGGACTCTTCACTTTTGGCGGACGGTTTCTTACTCTTGGGGGCCTTGGCTGGATCCATCTCGAAAGACACGCCGTCCTGGTCACCGCACAAGACGCGGTTGCGCCCAATGCGCCACCCGACCAGACCGTAGTTCACGGCGGTGCGTGTGATCTGCAAGTTTTGCATTCTCTTGTCGCTCGGATCGACGCCTTCGCTGGCAAGATCATCGATAGCGGTCTTGGTGGCATCGACCGCATCCTGACTCGCGATCATGACGTTATCGTACGCAGCCGCCTTGTCCTTCGAGGAAGCCGAACTGCCAGCAGCGTCGGCCAGCCACGGCGCAAGTCGCGATTCTGCCGCCGCGGCGCTGGCCAAAGCCTGTGAGATCGTAGCATCTTCCAGGCCAACAGTCCGAGATCGCCATGTGATGGTCTGAGGCAGCTGCTGCACTTCTCCGTCGGCCGTTCGTCTGGTCCCCGCGGCATCTTCCGTCAGGCAGCTGGCATCCACCTTCTCCACTTCCGCCCGTGTCTGGGCATCCGACGGGAAATAACTGATCGCGAGGGAAGGAATGGGCTTCGAGCGGGGCAGTTTGAGCTGGTAGGCTGCATATCGAAGGCTGGGATCGACCGTGCCCGCGAGGAGATCCCGGAAGGCATCCTTCTTCGCTTGTTGACCCAGCGCCGCATACACCACCCTGGCGACGGAGTAGCTCTGCAGACATTGCTCCCATTTCCGCTGTTCCAAGGCGAGTGCTCCCGCGAGAGAGGCCAGATATGCGCGAGCTTCGAGGAGGTCAAAGTCGGTCGCTCCCGACGTCGGCTGATCCTGCAGCACCTGCACCAGTTCCTTTGCGTAGCCAGTGGCCTTGTTCAGCCGCGAGATGATATGGCGTCGGGCGGATCCGACGATGCCTTTGGCGGAGGGGTCGGCGGAGTGGGTATTCTTCATGTGCATGGCCTCTGCCCACGCCCGTTCGGAGCTTAGCAGTAGGATATGGACGTAGCTAGTATGGCAGTAACACTGTCAGTTCCAACCCAATTGATACACAATTCAGACCCAGAGGAGAAGGAGAGCATACGCCACGTTGCTGCCCACGTTCTCCGCGGTAATAGGAGATTTGGCCGTATATTTGCGGCCCTTAGGGGTGGTCAACCCCAGCTTCTTGCGCAACTTGTGCAATTTGCGGGTGGCATGTGCACGGTAGGCATCATAATTTCCCACCACCAGGCTATCCTCCCTTTGAGTGAAAATAAAGTCGGTGATATCCATGCTGTCCAAAGATGAGGAGAATATCTGGTTGAGTTTCTAGGTCAAATGATGGTACGATGATGGGCGGCCACCTGTTAGGGCGGGCGGAAATGGCGTGGTGTCCTCGGTCAAACGAATGCCCGGCTCCTTCTCTACTTTTCTATCATCGACCGAGCTAAACTGTCGGCCCTGCCAAATTTTTGCTCCTTGGTCGAAACACAACGCGCTCTGTCGCCCACTGTCTCTATATTGTTTGGTTCTGGTTGTTGATACGGTGGTATTCGCCAGATAGAGCTTCAAGTGTCCAACTTTCTTTTTTTTTCTGGATCAGTTGGTGTGCCTGTCGGACGATCTTGTGAGCTTTCGATTCCCCTCCCACGACTCTCTCCGCATCCGTACGTTTTTCGTTCCGCGTCCTTCCCTCCCCCCCGACTGGGACCGTCTGCGACTGGAGTTTTTGGAGCTGACATGGGGTTTCACTTGATCCATTTGAAGTTATAGGGAACGATATGATACCGGGCTTCGTCGAATTTCGGTGATATCAGGGTTTGGCGCCTCATCGTTTGATGGTAATGCTGGAACGAGCTGCGGGATGCCTTGAGAGCGCGGGCCGGCGTTTCTTTCGGGATTCGAATGGCGCCATTCGAGGTTCAAGGTCGTTGTCATCCAGTTTGGGGAATTGCAGCGGGACGGGGGTGGAGGGCTCCCACAGTCCTCTGGCCGCCTTGTCGACGAACCCCCATCGAACCTCGAGTCCTTCACATGCCACTTCCCGTGGAAGCAGACCCCCGGCGGATACGCGGTCTTCGTTTCTCGAGTTCCTCTACCCACCGCATACCCAGGAATTTGCCGTGACTTGCCTGCTACGATCCCCGAAGCGACTGGGCCCCCGACGCAGAAGACGGAGTATCCCGGGACTTTCCAAAACTTATACCACCGCGGCGACTAGCCTTGATCATGTCGATGCAGAAGGAACGTCGGATCATGGTGTCGACACCCAAGCCGAGGATGGAGTAGCTCGAACACCCGCTGAAGTCAGTCTTGCCGAGCTACTACTCGATGAAACGACAAAGGACTACGACCGCGCCTGGTCACTTTACATGACTGCCGGCGAACCTAGTACTGCCAAGGCAGCTCTCATGGAATACTTATGTTCATCCAGCAGAGAACTTGACAATGGACGGGTTGGTCGCCTGTTTGAAAGCACCCATGAGGAATCGCGGTCCTCCAAAACATACTTGTGGATGGCAAGATCCTACTGGGCGGTTGGGAAGCCTCAGGAAGTGTCCCGAATATGCAAGCAAGCCTCGGGTCAACATCGCGGGGTCCTCTGTTTTGACTTTGCGCTCCCAAATCTCTTGAAGCATGATCACTGGGATCTACTGCAAGAGCTGTGGCCGTTACGGCCGCCGTCCTCGACTAGTAAATTGTGGGAGGTCATCCTCCGCAATGTAGGTTTTTCAGAGCTGGCAAAGATCATGCTTCACCTTTCCGAATACCTGCAGGGGCAGGGCCCCGAAGTCCCAGCGCGCGGCTTTGCTCGCTTTTGTCTCGATCACCTCGTCAATACTCGTGGCTTTGTCGAGAATACTGCGACAGAACCCACTCTACTTGTCTTGCGAAACTACAAGGAATTAGGGCTGCTGACTCCGATACATTACTTCGACCTGATCCAAACGCTGGACACGTCGAATGATCGGCAAACACTTGAAAGGGCCCTCGTTGTGTATCGCAACTTTCGCTGGCTAATGCCCGGCATCAAACCCCCCCGAAATCTTCTAGTTATCATGATTAAACGCCTCCCCCACCTCGGGACGACTTCCGGCGTGGAGTACCTATTAGGGGAACTTGTTCGTTTTCATGGAAAGCCAACCGAGGACGCATACCGACATGCAATGCTTGCATTTTCGCGAGCGGGAGACGTGGCTACCGTGCACCAAATTTTCGACAGATTCCTCTCGGATCACGGGAAGCCGCGGAGCCGAACGCTCATCACTCCACTCCTTCATGTCAATGCAAGGGTTGGCAACGTGCAGGAAACGCAGCGCCAGTTCGACAGGATCACCCACGAATTCGGTCTCGTACCAAACACGGTGTGCTGGAACACGCTCCTTGCCGCGCATGCCAGATCTGGTGATCTCCGCGGAGCCTTTGCCGTTTTGAAGAAGATGATCGACCAAGGAGTGACGCTTGATCCCCATACCGTGGGCACTCTGATGGGGCATTGCTCCAAGAAAGGCGACATTGATAGTATTCAGCACCTGCTCCTCCTAGCCAAGAAACACCGGGTAAGGGTCACCACTCCGATGATCGACACAATTGTGGAGGCCTACTGCGCCGAGGGAAAACTGGATCTGGCCGAGGGCGTGGCGGAATCGAGTCTGAGTTTGAACATTCGAGGTTCGCGGACTCGGATGTGGAATGTGCTTCTGTGGAACCATGCCCGCCGACTGGACCTGGGAGCCATGTCACGGATTCGCTCACGTATGGATGAGGTAGGCATAGAACCTAATGAAATGACCTATGCCGCCCTCATCCTCAGTTTGTGCCTCGTTGGACAGTCAGATGCGGCGCGTCGCATTTTGAGGACCCTTCACCGAAGCCGGTACATCCAGGTCACGGAGTTTCATTACACAATAATCTTACATGGCTACGTGAAAGAACGCAATCGCGACATGGTGACCGTCCTCTTCCATGAAATCCAAGAACGCTTCGGTGAGGTTGGATTGAGCGCGAGACTGCTCGTTCTCAAAAGCCAGCTCCAGCGGGATCTGGAGACCCGAGCGGAAGAGGGTGAAGCTGGTGATGCGTCTCGCATGCGGCTCCGACATGCCGAGAAATTCTTCAAGGAGACGATTGCCGATATCGGTTCGAGCAAGTTGTCGACCAAAGAGTCCCACCCGGGCGTCCCCAAACAGGCAGTCAGTATGGCCTTCCCCTCGAAATACTATGAGTATATCATCAATGCATATGGCACGAGAGGTGCCCATGAGCGCGTCAAGAGTTTGTTTGACGAGTATATTCACCACCTACCGCGTCCGGGGCCTCTGAAGAACGTGGAGGACGTGGCCCCCTTTCGCTTTTTGTCAATTCTCATGGTTGCTCATCTGAAGGCGGAGCAATTTAAGGAAGTTGAACGTTGCTGGAAAATGGCTTTTCCGCGGGCTATCAAGCTAGCCAGTCGTCCGGAAGTTGAACAATGGCTTTCTGATCAGCTGCCGACTGGTCCTTCCAGTCCATCTGTTCCCACGGCTAGCGCGATGGAGCAGGAGGACATCTCACCCAGCTCCGTGGCTCTACAGGATGACGGGTCACGGAAAAGCTCGATTCTGCCCGCGTGCCGGTTCATGATCTCTCGGCCCTTGGATCTATACATGCGGTCTCTGGCTTATAGAAACCAGACCCACCGGATATACCAAGTCGTGGCTGAGGTGCAGGCGGCGGGGTTCACTTTGACCACCTATGACTGGTCCACCTACGTCCAGGTGCTTGCCGCTTCCGAAAAGCTTTCCGACCAGCTCCATGCGTTCGCCACGTTTGAAAGCAAATTCATGCCCAATTTCCCCGGATGGAGGTATCTGCACCGGGGGTATGGTCTGAAACCGAAACATGCGCCTTCAACCACTGTTGCCATTGAACACCCGACGTCTATACTCCCATCTCATCTTCTGGGCAAACGCGGCAGACGGTACTGGAGCAAGATACAGCCTGACTTCATGCAACCCACTTACGTGTCTATGGTTTACTTGGCCGCAGCTCTGTTCCGCTTCCGGGAAAGGAGCGTCGTCCACGGAGGGAACGACCTGGAAAAGCTTTACGAAGTGGCACCACAGACTGTCCGCGCCGCCAGCGACATGCCGTACCTGCGTGAAAAGTTCCAAGGCGTGTTGCTTCGGCGTCGCCAGGGACGACCCGACGTGAAGGGCAACGCGGACTCCAAACCTTTCGTGTGGACCGGTGGCGTTCTCGGAACTGGCGGCGAAGCTCGGCTTGACTCGAGCTCCGAGAAACTCGTGAAGCGCTCGATGCCCGAACTGAACCGGCCGCCTCAATCTACTACTCCAGGTGACGGGTCGCCCGAGACACCGCCTCTTGCAGACGAAGACGATGCCGCGCTCGAAAACGTCGACTTCGTCCCCGCGCCAACAGAAAGGGTCCTCGACCCTCGGCAGGCACACGATCTCGACATCGAATCCCGACTCATGCACGGGGACAATGACGAGTATTACGACGATGAGGGAGTCCAGAAGTCTCTCGCTGTAAGCGCCGACGACGACGAATTTCTGGATGACGGATTTCTCGGCGAAGAAGATGACGAGTCTGATGCTCTGCCTACTGATGAGGATGATCTGGAAGACAATTACTTCGACAAGGAAGACGCCGTGTTTGCTGATGAGGGTGATTTGTCGTCTGATCAAGATCTCAACGAGAGACACCAGGGGTCGGATGCTCCGACTGTGGATGAGGATGGTTCATTGGATAGTGAATTGGTCGGCGATGAGAAACCTCGGGATTTGGGTGCTTCGTCCACGAATCAAGATGCTGTGGACGACCACAAGTCCATGGACGAACATGAACCAGTGGACGAGCACGGATTTGTGGACGAGCACAAACATGTGGAAGAGCACAATCCTGTGGCAGACGAAGCACACGGAAAGCCTCGCTCAACTCTCAAGGCCTAAAAGGATTATTGGACGATGAGGCCCTCGGGATGAGCATCGAAGCGGGGGTCAAGTGACAAAGTCGGTGACCCCCCATGGTTGCTGAGGACAGAACCGAAACGATGGAAAGTGAGACCAGGAGGACGGAGCACAAGCTCTCAATCAGGAGGGTAAAGAAGGATGAGCGGATAACCATGTACCATGTACCCTGTACCATGTAACCCTGTATATAGATATCGACTGTACAATAAACTGCATATGTATACATAGAATTGCCGAATTTCGGATTTGACCACGAGCCAGGAGTCTAACTTGGAACTATTGAAGCCGTAGCCTGTAGTCTAAGTCTGCCCCAGGCTCTCCATGCCCAGTCCGAAAACACGTGCCCAGGTACATGCTGACTCATCTAACCGCGTCGCGTCCCCGTCAAGACCCACGCGTTTCAATTCTACCCGATTGGGACAGCGCGTTTCTTTCACTTTGCAGATTGAATCGACCAACACCGCTTCCGCATCCCACTGTCTCGATCAAAAGCATCACCAACCCCCACCTCCCCGCGCATGGTCTACTTCAATTGAGGACTATAGGCCAAAAGAATTACGATTGTCGTCAAGACCAGGTGGTCCATCTTTTTTTCAATCATATTTTGAACGTCGCACTGCGAAAAACCGGCACCATGAGCGAGCGTGAAGAGGTCAATCAAGACCAGGTGCGCGCAGCTATCGAGTTTCTCGATCCTAGTATGTCTATCACCGGGAAGGATACAGAAGTGGCAGAGAAGGATTGAAAGAGAAAATAGCTAACTCCATTACTTTTCACCAGCCGATGCCAGAGCGCGAAGGTTCGTCGAGATCCAACTTTGATTCCATCCCTTTCTCCCCGGACCAGAAAAAACGATCGAGAGAAGCAATGTGTCTGACTAGCGACAAAGTTACCGGGCCGATATCGTGTTGATGCTGAACCGAGGGTTGCGCCGTTTAGTAGTATGTGCTTTCTGTGTTTCCAGGCATTGCGAGAAGGGATAGGTCACTAAATGATATTTGCCGTTTAGGTCAGCATCGATGAGATCCGCGCGCACAATCGGGAGATGGCGGACAGGTAGGCTGTTATGGAAATGGAGACAGGGCTGCAGATGGCTGATAATTGCAATGTAGCCTCCTGACAACCCCGTTCGAGATGTCCCTTGCCTTTGACAAGGCCCTGAAGAAAGTCATTGAAATGCTGGATCGGCCGGCGCGGGAAAAGGCTGACGATGTGGTATGTGCGCTCGGTTTGGAAAAGAAACTCGGGTGTACACCTGCAGATCCTAACGAGAACAGAATTATTACTGTGCATATGTGGGAGCGTTTGGGGAGTTCTCTTGCAATCCCCGCACCTTGACGTCGAGCCACCTGAACCGCATGATCTCCCTCGAGGGAATTGTAACCAAGTGCTCCTTGGTCCGACCCAAGGTGATTCAGAGTGTACATTATGTTGAGCAGAAGCAAAGGTTCCTTGCGAGGAAGTACCGTGATCAGACGATGACTGCCAGTGGAGTCACGAACCTGAACGTTTATCCTCAGGAGGATGACGAGAAGAACCCGGTGAGTGGAGAATCTTTTCTAGGGCTATCATCGGTAGTGACTAACATGGACCTCTGTTCAGCTGATTACTGAATATGGGTATTCTTCCTACATGGACCACCAAACCATCTCAATCCAAGAAATGCCTGAGAGAGCACCAGCCGGTCAGCTGCCTCGAAGCGTGGACGTGATCTTGGATGATGACTTGGTGGACCGGGCCAAACCTGGCGACCGTATCCAGTTGGTCGGAATCTACCGTTCCCTCGGAAACAGGGGTGCTGGATCTGGATCCTCGACCTTCCGTACCCTTGTCATGGCGAACAACGTCATCCAGCTGTCCTCGAAGAATGGAGGAGGCATCGCTCAGGCTCCCATCACCGATACCGATATCCGAAACATCAACAAGATTGCGAAGAAGAAGAATGTCTTCGAACTGCTCTCGCAGTCTCTTGCTCCTAGTATCTACGGAAATGACTACGTCAAGAGGGCAATCTTGCTCATGCTACTTGGTGGTATGGAGAAGAACTTGGACAACGGTACGCACTTGCGTGGTGATATCAACATCCTCATGGTCGGTGATCCTTCAACCGCCAAGTCTCAGCTCCTCCGTTTCGTCCTGAACACCTCTCCCCTTGCCATTGCTACCACTGGTCGAGGCTCTTCCGGCGTCGGTCTGACAGCTGCCGTTACCTCTGATAAGGAGACGGGAGAGCGGAGGCTGGAGGCCGGTGCCATGGTTCTGGGTGACCGCGGTGTGGTCTGCATTGATGAGTTCGACAAGATGAGTGACGTCGACCGTGTGGCCATCCACGAAGTCATGGAACAGCAAACGGTGACGATTGCCAAGGCTGGTATTCACACCAGCTTGAACGCCCGTTGCAGCGTTCTCGCTGCTGCGAACCCGATCTACGGCCAATACGATCCCCACAAGGACCCTCACAAGAACATCGCTCTGCCGGACTCTCTTCTTTCGCGTTTCGATCTGCTCTTCGTTATGACCGATGACATCGAGGACGCCAAGGACAGGATGGTCTCCGAACATGTGCTGCGTATGCATCGCTACCGCCAGCCCGGCCTGGAGGAGGGCGCCCCCGTCCGCGAACAGCAACATCAAAACTTGGGCGTTGGCCTCGACGACGGCAACAGCCAGAACCAGCCCACAGAGGTCCATGAAAAGTTCAACGCGATGCTCCACGCCGGTATCGCCAACTCGAACCGCAACAAGAACAAGAACATCGAGGTCATCAGCATCCCCTTCATCAAGAAATACATCCAGTACGCTAAATCGCGTGTCAAGCCCATCCTGACCAAGGGCGCCGCCGACCACATCATCACCACGTACTCGGCCCTGCGCAACGACGAGCTCTCCGGCAACCAGCGCAGAACGTCGCCCATCACAGCGCGTACCCTGGAAACGCTGATCCGTCTATCCACCGCCCACGCCAAGTCCCGTCTGTCCAGCCGCGTCGAGGAGAAAGACGCAAAGATGGCCGAGTCGATCCTCCGCTTTGCCATGTTCAAAGAAGTCGTCGAAGACGAGCGCCGCAAGCGCAGAAAGGTCAACACCTTTGACGAGGACTCCGAATCCAGCGCCTCCGACTCGGACGACTCGGACGACGAAACCCCAGCCCAGCTCTCAAGCACCACCCCGCGATCAAGCGGCCGCACCGGTCTCCGGTCCCACGCAACGACGGCCACCCGCTCCAGCGCCAACGAGCCAGACGATGTACCCGACGACGACGACCTCTACGGCTCCAGCCCGCGCGGCCAGCGCCAACGCTCAAGCCAGACGCAGACGCAGACACAGAGCCAATCCCGGATGTCCGTGGCCTCGTCGCAGCCCGCCTCGCAACTCCTGGACTCCTCATCACAGCCGTCCCAGACGGTCTCCGGCGGCCCCAGCCAAACACCCTCTCAGCCGATCCAGGCAGACCGCCTGGCTGTCTTCCGACAGGCCCTGGGCCCTCTGATGGGCACACTGTTCAACGGAACCGACACCGCCAACGTGGAGCAGCTTATTGGCGCCGTCAACACAGCACTCCGGGCGTCGTCACAGCCTGCGTTCCAGCATGCGGAAGCCGTCCAGGCTTTGAAGGCTATGCATGATAGAAACGAGTTGATGTAAGATTACCTACTTTCCTCATTTACCCACCAACCTGCCTATCCTCATCAAACCCCGAGCATATAACTAACATAATGATTCTTCACACTACAGGTTCCTCGAAGACGACAACACCGTTTACCGGATTTAATCAATCATCAAAAAATGAAAAAAACGCACGACACATTGAATCAATCATAAAAGACACACCGGTGGACGGACGAATGACGGACGACCATTTCTATTATCACTTCTGTTTCTTATTTTTCTTATTTTCTCTATGATGAATCTGTCTACACATGTTTGTTCTATTACACAAGACGGGGACTGGCGCTTGGGAGTTTGATTATTTGATTGAACTACATTACATGTTGTCTGTTTTGAGGAAATCTAGGTTCGCAATTAATGCATTCAATCGATATAACTGGTATATCTAGTTAGTTACACGTGTACGATTATGATGCAATCGATCTTTGCATAGTTATACAAATACACATATTCATATATTTCACATACACACAGAGAGAGAGAGAGAGAGAGATGTTGATAAACAAAGACTGAACCCTCCCTACCAAGTGTTCTCATATCATATGATGTGCTAGATTCCAAACCTTGATCTTGATCCCTTGCGGCGGACATTTCCTCCGGTGCATATTACGTACATGGACATAGACATACACGTACACATACACATACACATACCCATACACATACATACAGTGTACAGCTCATCTTCTAGCTACTGCGTGTCCTGACAGGCGGGGTACTCGTTGATATAGTTCAAGGAGATGATGCTGATGGGATGGGGTGTAGTGTGCCTTGCAAAACACGATAGAGACGTCTCTATCTAAATCTTTGTTGAGATGTCTGTTTTGTGTCTAATGCGAATAGTGAATAGTGAATAGTGAAATGTGAAGTGTAAAATCGAAATGCAATAGAAATGATAATGCAGAGAAAAAAAAGAGAAGAAGAGAAGAGACGATATATTAAAAATGCGACAAGAGCTCAATAGAACAAGATAGCAACGAGATATCGCAATGGCAAGACAGTCACGCCCAAATATGTAAACGGGGTATAAGTTCAAGGAAGAAATATAGTAGGTAGGTTATAAGAGGGAGGTGGATAGTAGAATGGGAGGTAAAGATGAAAGATTTAAGATACAAACAATCAAGTCGAAGGACTAACATCCTTTGACTTCTCTCCCGGGGTTCCGACGAGGGAAGAATCGTCTGATGACATGGACGGCGTGTGCACACCCTCCCGGATCTGAGCCTGCGTCAGTGGAGACAAGCCCCGGGAGATGGATTTGGAGTTCCGCTTCTTCCGGTGTGGCGGCGTGTGTTGTTGCTCCGGCGTAGACACGTTACTTCCGCGACGTGGGCGGCCGCTGGCGGAGGACCGGGACGGGGGCCGGTCATCGAGATCGACAGGGGTGGTGCTTCGCGAGGGTGTGCGGGAGTGCGATTCCGAGCGCGTGCTGCGCCGGATGGGGGAGCCTTTGGAATCATGGTGGGCATGTCTGTGGGCGTTGGAGTGGTGCTGCAGGTGCGGATGGTGGAGTGGCTTGTTGAGCGTGGCGGCAGCCAGCCGCCGTCGTTCCGACGCCTTTCTGCCAATCCACCAGAACCAGCCACTTTCCTGCCGGGCCAGCTGGCGCTCCTTCTCCCGGAGTCTCTCGCGGAGATGTGCCCGACGCTCGTTTTCCTTCTCCCAAAAGTCGGTGCGATAATCGTCCCAGTTGCCCCGGAATTCTGGGGAGAAGGACTTGGGCAGGAGAAGCAGCCGGATATAGTCACCTCCCGGACTGAGGTCCTCCTCCACCAGACCCGAGTCCGGCTCCATGTAGGACGGTTGGAAGAACTGCCGACTACTCCGTTTTTCGGATGCCGGGCGGTCGATGTAATGGTAATCCCCGACGGAGGATGGGAAGAAGGGAGACGACAAGGGAAACAGGAAGGACGCATAGGAGAACAGCTCCTGCCACCAAGGACCTCGAATGACCACGATCTTGGTGTTCATTCCGCGCAGGCCGCGGTTAGCGATGGAGAGCCAGCGTCGAGGCCACCGGATGCCACGCTCCCACTGTCCCGTGCCCCAGACCAGCAAGGCCGTGACGAGGCCCCCGAGCAGGGCAACCTTCTCGCCCGTTTCCACGACCCAGTAGACGGAGCCTCCTACCCCGCGGCCATCTTCACGCGGACGGAGAAACAGCGCATAGGCGAAATAGGCAATCCAGGACGCCAGCAAGAGGAGGAAGAACGTATTCTGACGGCGGCGTTCTCGCAGCGACAGGTATTGAGCGCGAAGAGAGGTCTCCAGCACTAACAGGTTGAGGTAAATTTGGGGTGGGGAGGAAGGCAACGTGGACAGCGGGTCCGGGGTCGACGCATGTGGGAGGGAAGTCGGATGTTCAGGCGCATGGTCTTCCGCACCGGATGACGGGGGCGTGGGCAAGAGTTCCGAGGGAGTCGAGGAGGGAGCTAATCGGTTGCTGGGAGTTGGAGACCCTTTGACCAGTTGGTCCAAACTGGGAGATGCCATCACCGGAGGACTTGTTCAAGGAAGACAAGAGGGAGATCTGGATGGAGTTCGGGCGATCGTAGGGGGGGAGGATTATCGTCTCGGAAGAATCAGGAAGAGGAGTTAATGGCCCTTGCGGCCCAATACCACATCAATGCATGGACGTCGAATCGTGAGGAATGAGGTGGTCGTCGGGAGGAAGAATTGAGGGAGGTTGAAGAGAGTAGAAAGAGCAGAGAGCGCGATGATGAAATGAAGTCGGAGAGAAGAATGGAGAGAGAGATATAAGGTTGGGGTATGGGAGGTGTATTATGACCGGTGATTCTGGATCCAACCGGGGGCAGTTGTTGGTAATACGGATACGGCAGTATAATACCCGAACACCGTCATCGCTTTCTTCTCTTTCTCTCTTTCTCTCTTTCTTTCTTGACTTCTTCTTCTCTTCTCTATATCACTCCCTCTCCCCATGCGACTGTCTCTCTGCCCCCTTGATATCTGCACTTTCTGCATGATTTCCCCATTTTTGCTACTTATCTCTCTCTAGAACTCGATCATCCTGATCCCACTGGATTCGCCACGGCGGTCTCCCATTGGGCCGGGGTTAAACGGTGTTTATTATTTTTCCTCCGTCCGATCTGTCCCTTTCCAACGCTGCCTATTTTCTTCGGAATTTTTCCTTGTATATAACGTGTCTTCTGTCTGGTTGTGCGTGAGTGGCAGATTATCCGCTCTGTCACTCTGGTCCCCATCGTGGCAAAGTGTCGACCGTGCGACTCCCCTCCTTGAGCTTCCAGGTTCCCCGACCCTGGTCCACACGCTCCTTCACGATCCCGCGACGCTTCACTTCTTCCTCATCTATGACCTCTGAATCGTTGAATTCCGGAGACGATCTGTCAGGTCAAGGAACTCCCATGTCGTCGCATCAAGAGAACGTCCCGCATGCCGCGCGCGGCGCGGCCGCCACGCCGGCGCCTTCAGCGTGGTTCCCCCTCGGCTACAGAGAAGGCTTTAGTCAATGGGTATGTCCCTGATTTGCCAAACCACGTGTCAGAGTCACTGAGGTGGTATCTCAACATCCAGTGGGCGTGTCTCCCGGCTGCCGCAGCAGAGCATAAAGTGCTATCCTACCTTCCCTATCTCCAGCAACAGCCCCCGACCCACCTGCAGACGGGCAAGACGGCCAGTATCCCCAGTGGCGGCCCCGGCAGCCTGCAATCGGTCGACCAAAGCCAGCAGGGTGAGGTGTCGGCCAGCTCCTTCGACGACCCGTACGGCCCCCGTCTGTGGCGATCCAGCATGGTCGAGCTGGCGGGCAAGAACCGCGCGTTGAACGAGTTCTCCGTCGAGCGAGTCGGGGAAGAAGCTGACCAACACTTGGTGATGCTACACGGGTACGGCGCCGGGTTGGGCTTTTTCTACAAGAACTTTGAACCGCTGAGTCGGCTGCGAGGATGGCAACTGCATGCGCTAGACCTACTAGGCATGGGCCGCAGCACGCGGCCCGCCTTCCGCATCGATGCCAAGTCCCGGGAAGACGCCATCAAAGAGGCGGAGGACTGGTTCATCGACGCGTTAGAAGAGTGGCGCATCAAGCGCAAGATCGACCGGTTTACCCTGCTGGGCCACAGCTTGGGTGGCTACATGGCGGTGGCCTATGCGTTGAAGTACCCCGGCCGGCTGAACAAGCTCATCCTCGCCTCTCCGGTGGGCATCCCCGAAGACCCGAACGCCATGCAGGCGGATCTGCCCGCGCCCACCGAGTCGAGCTCCGTCAGCGATCCGGCCCAAGATCCCCCGCGCATCGCGCAGGCAGCCTCGGCCGTCTCGACAGAGCAACAAAAGGGCGACAACAACATCCTCCTTAAGGGCGCACCTCCCACCTCGCCCAACGACCCCCGGCCGCGCCGGATGGTGCCCAAGTGGTTCGCCTACCTGTGGGACGCCAACATCTCACCCTTCACCCTGGTGCGATGGGCCGGCCCACTCGGCCCCCGCCTGGTGTCAGGATGGACCTCGCGACGGTTCTCGCACCTTCCCGCGGACGAAGCCAAGGCGCTGCATGATTACTCGTACTCGATCTTCAACCTACGCGGCAGCGGCGAGTACGCGCTCGCGTACATCCTCGCTCCGGGAGCGTTCGCGCGCAGCCCTTTAATCCGACGCATCCACGGCGTCGGCCGACAGCTACAGCAGCAACATAAGCAACAGAACGCATCATCCTCGTCCTCCTCCTCATCAACGACCCTCGCCCCCGCAGAAGTAACCGACCTATCCCCAGGGTCCACATCCGCCTCCTCCGTCGCCTCAAACCCTATCTCCCAGCCGCGTGACGCATCCTCCGTGCAGCCCGTCGAGCGCGAGAACGGCCTCCCAGTCGTCTTCATGTACGGCGACCACGACTGGATGGACGTCCGAGGCGGCGTCGCAGCCAAAGCCAAGATGGAGGAAGAACGGCGTCGGGTCTTGCAAGACGCGACGCCCGAACAGCGGAGCGCAGATCGTGGTTCCGCCAAGGTCGTCGTTATCCAACGCTCCGGACACCATATCTACCTTGACGGATGGGAGGAGTTCAATCGGGTTGTATTGAAGGAGATGGAAGAGGTGGGTGCGTCGGAGAGGGCGAGGCGCTCTATCGATTAATTGATGGGATCAAACCTGTCACTTTACTGTTCATCTGGTGTTTCGGGGTGCGATGAACGCGACTAATTCTCAAGTGTCTATTGCTTGTTGTTGGTGTTGGTGTTGGTGTTGGCGTCAGTGTTGACGTCGTTGATGTTTACATTGTGGTTGCGGTGCTGATAGTGACATCCTTGTTGTGGATTTGTGCATGTGTTGATATCGTTTGGTTCCTCCCAGCGCACTCTAACTCCAAGAGTGATTTAGCCCACTTTGTTTTTTCCCTTTTCGTTTTCTCTTTTTATGTTTCGTTCCCCCCCTACTCCTTCTCCTTTTTCAAGAAATGCATGATGTACATATATCATATAAGATCATATCGATCAGATAGATAGACGTGGAATGAACAACGATATATACGTGGACTTTTCTCCTTCTGGGTAGGGTTTAGTTGAACTCTAGTGAGTCTCTTTTAATATTACAGGTAGCAAGTAAAATCATACTGATGATCTAGAGGATGATTGAATGGTCAATACATTGTCTAGCGAGTCAAAGATAATAGTAAAACCAATTGGTGATAACGATGGTACAACCCACATGACCCTACATCCATGAACGAAAGAAAAAAAGATAGAAAGGTAGTAACCACAGCCACCATACCGTTAGACAACAACCCCAAGCATTAGCTTACTTCAGGAGGGCGTACACTGAGAGTCTACTCCTGGATTCCTCTTGGATTGGTTACAAGCCAGTGATACAGACGGCCTCGTTGGAAGAGGAATTGCTCGAACACTCGACATTCCGTAGGCCTCAGCGTTGCTCATCTGGGTTGTGAGGGGCTTTTGGTCAGCGCTCACTCGTCGAAGTGCACTGGGGCGACAAAGGAAGAGTCTTTCTGCATCTGAACACTCGCTACTATCGCTAGGATGGTTACGTCCGTTATTGCCATCGAATCTTTGCGGTCCGAGTGCCGAATCCGGGTCTTCAGGTAGGAATGCCCTGTCCTCATTGTTGCTGCGATGCCTTGACTTCAGAATAGGCTGGTGATCTGGGATCTTTGAAGGCTCAGAAGAACCTTGAAGTGGTTGTTGCGTCAGCGCCCAGGGTTTTCTCGGCGCAACAGGCTGCTCATCATCTCCCGGAAAAGCGAGGTCTTCGATGTAGGCGTCTCCACGGCTAGGTCGATGGCTAGGTTTATTGCTGCCATCGAATTTCTGTGCTCCGTATTCCAGGTCCAAGTCTTTAGGTAGGAATGCAGGGGCATTCTCACTGTTTCTGCGCTGCTTTAGCTCGAGATTGAACATGAGTTTTGGGCTGCTTGAGGGCTCAGAGGTGGTTCCTTTGTGCTGCACGTCATTTCCTTGAAGACTGGAATGTTTGATAGAGCTGTCATAAAGGCTATCCCGTTGAGAAGTTGCGTCGCCACCAACTGCAACATTGTTGTGTGATGCTTTGGTTTCCGAGTACTTTCTAACAGGGGTTTCAGACTTTGCGTTTTCGCTAGGAGCTTCGGCTTCTGGCTTGGATTGCGGGGCGCTATCTCTCTGGTTGCATATTGTGTCTTCCACAAGTTTGTAGAGCAATTCGATCATCTGAGCTCGCAACTTCTTAGTTTCATTGCTGGAGCTTTGTTGTTGGACATCATCCTTCGTAGGGGCCTGTCCAGGGTGCACTGGATGCTGGGAGCTGGTGCCTTGACTATGGTCGGTTCGGGTGGCCCCAAGCAGACCGCGGGCACTAATGTCCCCAAAGGTCTTGCTCCTCGGAGAATCTCCACTGCAAAAGTCACCCAAAGAGTTTCCTTTCCGAGCAGCGTCGGCGTTTAGAGTACCACGGCATGAAACAAGACGGGGGGTGTCATTCGTCGTACGTTGATTGTCTGGTCTGGAAAGTCTGCCGCTAGCCAGAGCATTCCTACGGTCTGGAGGAGCCCCACGGCGTGGAGAAGCCCCATGGCCTGGAGGTCTCCAAAGGCCTGGAGAAATACCACTGCCTGAAGGAACACCACGGCCTGGAGGAGCATCACGGCCCGAGGGAGCACCACCGCTTGGGGGAGCACCACCGCCTGGAGGCGCACCATCGTCTGGAGGAGCACCACCGCCTGGAGGAGGATCACTACCTGAAGGACCCGCATTGTCATCATCCGAAAGATCCCCCATGTTATCATCCGGAGGATTCTCATTGTTATCATCCAAAGGGCAGGAACCATGTCGAGGGAAGCAGTTTTTGCAGAACTTGGAAGAATTGAAAGGGGGATCCGGTGGATAAGGGTGCTCCATTATGTAGATCCGGCGATATCGATCACCAGGGCTGAGACTTCTGCCGACAGGGGCCCACCTCCACAAGTCAAGACCACGCCAAAGGATGGAGAACTCGACGCTCCTGGGGTCGTGGAAGAAGCGCCAGACCCACCCACGTTCGAGCGCAAAGAAATGCCACCAGAACCAGAGAAAAAGGCACATGGCGTCCAGCACTCGGCAGACCATTATAGCGATCCAATCGCTGCACACGTTAGACAAGAAGCTCCTGTATTATCAACTCAGGAGTGGTTCTAGGAACGTACTAGAAACGCCTTATGTAGAAATGCATGAGGGGATGCATGGCGTCTTTAAGGGGTGGTGTATTGGTTTCTTGGTTGTTTTGGCCGATTTGAGGAGTAAGAAATGTTGGTTTGATCGTTTGAAGATGAACGAAAGACTAGAGACTAATAGAATGATAGAGTACCAGAGTATTGTTCGAACGAATATGTTTCTTGTGAGTTGGATACCTGCGAAGAGAGATGAGAGGAAGTAGTTTATGGTATTTTCCAAAGAAGTTGAGTGACATTTCACTGCAGCAGGTCCGCAAGACCGGGCTCAGAAGGAAAGAGCGTAGATAGCAGTCGAATGGAGTAAGCATTACCAGCAGACATCAGGGTTTTGCCTGATTTGTATGAACAATTAGGAATATGCGTTCCATGCAGACTTGGTATACAGTCGAACCAATATTTCACTGAGTCGGGGAGAGTCATGCCTCCCGCATATCACCGTTCCCTTCAATAGATGGAAGTGAACCATAGATCTCGACGCCTGATCTGATATATATCAGGATGATTTAAGAAAGGCAAGAACAGTCGTCCGGTTGTCAGAAAGAGGGTTGATCATGTTGAGAACATGCATATGAGTAGGTGTAAGAAGGAAGAAAAGAGACAAGAGATTTGTGTATTGAATTGATACTGGCGGATCCAGACTCTCAACCCTTTACAGAAGTTATATCTTGGATAATGTCTTCAACCACGTGGGATTGGAAAAAGTAAATTGTCAAATAATAAAAACAAAAATAGACCATTTTATTGACTGATAGAGAATATCTACATTATACCCTGTAGTCAGAGACCCACATTACATCATCCGATCCAACCTCGATAAGTTGATAACGCTTTCTACTCCACTATCGTTCTTCGTCTCTTCTTATTCTTCTTCTTCTTCTTCTGCTTCTTCCTCCTACTACCCAACACTATACTTCACATCCAATCATGTCTACACCTAACCATGACAACGACTTCCCCTGGCACCTCGGCGTCCACGACGCCCACTGCCACCCCACCGACACAATGGCCTCCATCGCCTCCATCCCGGACATGAAAGCCGCCTCTCTAACCGTCATGTCCACCCGCGGTCAAGACCAAGATCTCGTCCTGCAAATCGCACAATCCATATCTCCACATAACCCAGACATAAACACGCAAGAAAACCCACCCAAAGTCCTCCCCTGTTTCGGCTGGCACCCATGGTTCGCCCATCAAATCTACGACGATACCAATACCACCACCACCACCACCACCACCACCACCAACCCAGACCTCAAAACAACCCACTATACCCAAGTCCTCACCCCCCCACCCACCTCCCCCGAATTCATCTCCAGCCTGCCCACCCCCAAACCCCTCTCGCAACTCCTCTCCGAAACCCGCACCCGCCTCACATCCCACCCGACCTCCCTCATCGGCGAAATCGGCCTCGACCGCTCCTTCCGCCTCCCCAACCCCTGGACAGCAGAAGAAGAAGCCGCACGCGATCCACACACCACTCCCGGATCGCGCGAAGGGCGCACACTCTCCCCGCACCGCGTGCAAATGGAGCACCAGAAGGTCGTGCTGGAAGCGCAGCTGCGGCTGGCAGGGGAACTAGGCCGGCCCGTCTCCGTGCACAGCGTGCAGGCACACGGGCTTGTCGTGACTCTCTTGCGCGGGTTATGGGCAGGACATGAGCGGAAGAAGCCGTCAAGGAGGGAGAGACGGCGACGGTATAGTGCAGCCGATGCGCACGCCGACAGCGATGCCGAGGCGGAAGGGCAAGAAGAAGAGGAAGAGGGCCAAACCACGCAGAAACCAGCGCAGCCCCTCCCCTTCCCGCCCCGGATCTGCATGCACTCCTACTCCGGCCCCACAGAGCCCCTCAAGCAGTTCCTCGACCCCACCAACCCCTCCGACGTGTACTTCTCCTTCTCGGCCGTCATCAACTTCAGCGGGCCGTCGTCCGCCAAAGTCATCGCGGTCATCAAGGCCCTACCGGACGATCGGATCCTCGTCGAGAGTGATCTCCACACGGCGGGGTCGCAGATGGACGAGCTGTTGGAGAAGGTCACGCGGCAGGTGTGCGAGTTGCGGGAGTGGCCGTTGGAGGAGGGCGTGCGGCGATTGGCTGGGAATTGGCGACGGTTTGTGTTTGGGTAGTGGAGCGTGTGCGAGGTATGGAAGGTTGATGTAACTGTTGTACGCTGTATAGATAGATGTTGTACGATGGGTCTCATGTATAGATAGATATGTTATACAATGAAGTCCTATGTATAGACCTAGACAGACTGGCTAGTCGGGTCGTACAACCAACGGCGTCCCTGCAGAATTTCGCACCCTGACACAAACAACCGCTCCACGCTTTTACCACAAGATATACAAACAAGTGAGACAAAGCTTTGGGCCGCGAGGCCCCAACTCTCTCTATTGTTCTCGTCCAATCCTTCGCCAGACGAGCTATTGGTAAACGGTTGACAACGTAAGAGTAACCACGGATAGGTTATAGATACAATGGAGATCTCGACGTTCCCAACCCCCAGACAAGGCCTGTCGCCCTTGCGGCTGTCAAGCGAATCGGCCGATTCTATCATCAAGTTTCAAGCCGCTCCCCATCCATGTCTTGCAAGACGCAGGGACCAGACCAAAGGCTTTGAAACGTCAAGTTCCATGTAAGAACAAAGAATATAACAAACCACGCAAAGAAACAAAAGAAAGAAATGAAAAACAAAAAGAAATTAGTAGCGCCATCCCTAGAGCCACACAGATGGTGGGTTCATCCAATCCGTTAAAAGATATCCCATAAAAATCCATTGTATCGTACCGCATCACCAACATGCTGTGCAGGGTAGAGCAACCGGGAATGTGGGCCGTCCAAGTCGAAAACTCCCTTCGGAGATTGAGAGCCGGCGACAGGACAATCCGGCCTGCCTACCCAGCCTGAGTCGAGATATCAGACTGCAGCTTGTTCCAGACGATCTCCCGGATGACTCTCCAGACTAAGTTGCTTTAGTAGGATTCGCCACCGGTTCCGTTGTGCGGCTGGCCGACCATGGGCGGGTAACCATAGGCGGCGGTCTCCTGTTCAGACGGATCGAGGTTCGGGTTCATGACACTGCTGGCATTATCAGCGCCGGGAAATCCCCCCAGGGCACCAGCGGTACCCGGACGTGCGCCTGTGGCAGGATCTCCGGAAGCATACCCACTGCTAGTTGGCCGGTTTTGGTGTTCGCCCCTGGCGGACTGGGTCTAGAGATCTCATTAGCGCGGAACGGGCCACGAGTGAAGGGCAAAGATAGGGGGGGGGGGGCTGCTGCGAGATGTTGCACAAGTCTTACCTCGCGATATTTCGACAAATAGATCTTGAGCGCCTCGGCGTAGTTTTCAAAGCCCAGAGACGTCATGGCGAACAAGATATCTTCACCATTGACGGTTTTGCGCTTCTCCTGCTGGCACTTTTCGGAAGCTTGATGGAGAGCCATGTCAGCACGCTTGTACCCTCTTGGTTGCAAGAAGCACTAACCTTCGCTCGTGATGAACGAGATAAACTCGCTCACGCATTCCTGCATGCATTCCTTGGCTTCCTTGGCGATCTTTGCATTGTCTGGCAACGCCAGCTTCATGATGCGGGCCACTTCAGATGGACGGTTAGCATGTGGTGGAACTCTGTGGTCTCTCCCGTCGCCGTGTAAAGGGTTTACGCTGGACCTAGTCTCGGGGGCCGTTCTCAAGATCATTGGACCAAGGGTAGCACATCCGCCGCCCGCATGAACGATCCCCCACGCGCGCAGAGATTATGAGAGCATTGGCGAATAGGGAGATTGGGAAAATGACAAAAAGAGAGGGTAGGCGCAGGGAGCGGTCAGGTGTAGTAGGGCAAAGCCGGCGGTTGACCAGCAGCTAAACTGTAAGGCACGCGCAAATCAGGAGGACAGAGAGAGCTGCAAAAAGACGCGACTAACCATTGGCAATTGGGAGCCATCTGTCCTGCTCCTTCACCTCGAATTCACCCTGGCCCTGTCCTTGTTCTAGCTGGTCCTTGTCCATGTCTTGCTCTTCACCCGATTGAATTTCAGGATCCACTTCAGGTTCCTTCGAAGGAGAGGCCGACGACATGATTTTTAGCTGTTTCTGGATCGCGTCGTAATTACTAGGTTTAGGAAAGAGCGACGGGGTCTAATTGCTCTGTTGGCAACCACGTCAGAGAGGGAGGCAGTGCGCGCGCGATGGGGTTTGCGATCTCGAACGCGACTGGGAACTAGCGCCACGACAAGCCAGGGGTGGGTTGGACTGGCTGGGCAGCGATTCGCTTCACAGCAGCCTGCAGCCTAAATGTGGAGGACGGGCGATGTCAGCACGTGTGGGGGATTGGCAATGCTTCCGCGATAGCTTTGCCCTGCGGACGGCAGCCGAGGGCGGGAAGATCGGGGAAGTGTCCAGTGATGATTAGAGATGCGCTTGGGTTTCTGTTTCTCTTTCTCTTGATTTTCTTTCCCTTCTTTTCCCTTTCTTTTCTTTTCTTATTTTCTTTTGAATTTTTAATATTTATTCTTTGACTTGATGCCCAGCGACATGCACTAATCCAATTTTCTCATATTCTGGAAGAAATTGGAGGGAACCCTACCTGGGGAAAGGATTAGACTTACAACAATATGCAGCACGATCAACTAGTATGCGCGCTCTTCAAACACCGAGAGAGATCTGGGAAGCTGGCGCGGGATGTGAGACGCGGGTAATGCGACACGGAAGTAACCAGTGGGTCACTAGGCAGTGTGGCACGTTGCGCAGAGGGGAAAGGAAGAACAACAACAACACCAGTAATGACGAAGACTCAAGCACTAAAGACCCCGAGGACAGTCAGCGATCGAACCAAATGATTTTCGGGGGGATGAGGCGGGGAGGGAACTGGGATTGGACGAACGTGAAGGAGATTCGATGCAAGTAGATAGATGGATGGAGGTACTCCGTTTCCCTCTCTATTCTTACTGGAGACGGCCGCAATGCCCGCAGACCGTCAATTGGCGAACCAGAAGTCCCTGGCAAAGAGCCACGATCACTGGTTGTTGGTGACGACGTAACTGCACCCAATGAGGTCGAGAGACTTAACAGGGGATTTCTCCTTCCAACAAAACACAGGATGAAAAAGTGATGATTCCAGCTGATCGGGATGTCAAAAGTTCGATGACAGAAGGATAGAAATGAAGAAGAAGAGAGAGAATCGCGATCAGAGAGAGGGAAAGGAAATCCAACCCAAATCTGGACGGCCTCAGGTCCTCCTTTACAGCGATCATACACAATATGATACCGCGCTATTCCTGTTACAGGCAGACTCTCACGTCAGAGACTCGACCATCCGGGGAGGGGTCCGTATTGATACCGTACTGCACGTGATTCCATCCAGTCATCATCAGTCGAGCAATCAATCAACAACAACAATCGCGATATTCGACTTCTGACATGGGTGTTCAACTTGGACTACTGTCACGTTTCAGATCTAGTCTCTATTTACTGATGTATATGGTCTTCTCTCATCAGGAAATAGATCGAACCTCTTCACACAGGCTATCGTCACTTTCCAGTCACGGTTGCGAACAAGGCTAGATGAAACGCTGGAGTGTGACTCTCTGGCAATATCGAGTCGACAACCATTATAGTCGATGGTGAGATCTACATTCTGTACGGAATGGAATGGAATCACCCTACCTGACAGTCAACCGGGCGCTGCAGCGACGCATGCGCTGTCAGGCATCAAGGTCAACCAGATATTGGAGCGCATAATGGCAAAAGGTCGTCATTCTCCAAATCGTAATGTTCACAAGGTACTCTGTACCAAGACCGTAGTCAGGAAATAATGGACCCATGGATGTGATGTATCCTCTTTTTTCAGGCAAATCGCGGTGGGGACCACGATGCAGCCCGATATCAACATCGGCCTGGCTAGCCTGGTGACTCGAGATAGTATGGCCTCCAGCAGGATCATAGCGGAACTGGTTATCTAGAAGAAGCAGGCCAAACAATCAAACAACACCCTGCCGCCATGATCATGAGATATGACAAACAATAAGCACTCAATATAAGAAGAACACCACCCGATAGAGCACGGCATATACACATGGCCCCATCAACTGAAATGGTTGAGGCTAATGTGAAGCGGCCAGTCAAAGAAGTTGGCGGCGGACTCGGATCCTAGCTTCATACATCTGCATTATGTCGATGAGGCCTATATGATCGCAGCCTCGGTCAGGCCAACTGCAGCCAAGAAGTAAATCAAACCGTCTTCTGCACACGCCTTCCACCCCTGTTGATTGGATCCCGGTCTTAAAAGCCAACTCACTCGAACCACAGAGCGTGGCATGCCTGATTGACTAATGCACGAGTATTCCTCCTGCCCCCTCACGTATTGGTCTAAATTAGGCTCCATTAGCAAATCGCAGAGGCCCAAGGGTAACGGCATGTCAAGTTGAGACCGTAATCAAATGACGGGTTGTGCTTTTCACTACTGGCTGATTGGAGAAATCAAGATATGGACACCGGAAGAAGAAAGAAACTATATGAATAAAACCACAGTCTCAGGTCGTTTGATGTTGTCATTAATGGTCTATTTTGATGTCTTTTTGAGCCTGAATTGGTCAGGCATGAGTGCGTCCGACGCCCCAGCGCGCTATCACCGGACCGTCCTTGCTGCACACCACCTTCCCGCCCCATCGTCCCATTACTGTTGTGGATTTGCTGACGTGTGGATAGAGCGTGCTACGGAGGGCATTCCGACTTTGCTCCGTTCGACCCAACCGCAAAAGATCCAGACCCGTCCAAGCCCGCAATGCTGATGGCGGGAATTAGAAAATGGTAGCGGATGTAGTCTCCGAACATGGTCAACAGAGCCCCGAGAACGCCGACTTTTCACGGCCTCCGATCTCCCAATTGCTAGTATGTCCCTCCCCACGGTAGGCAAAAAAGAAACAAAACTGGAAAACAGCGCTCGATGTGTCGTAAGATCGACTAAGGTTGCACGACTTGGATGTGGTTCTTTTTCTGCAGGTACCAAAGGAGTCAGATATCTTGTTTCCCGAATGACAAAAGTATCAATACTCCAAAACTCACCTTCCAATTATCCAGATCAGCCTGCTTGGCCTTGTACTGCTTCAGAAGCTCCGCCAGCACCTGCTTCAGTCCATCCGAGTTGGTCTTCAAGGTGGGCAGAACGTCTTCTACCGAGCGCTCAACCAGGACACCGTTCATCATGCGAAAACATTTCCGTTCGCGAGGCAGCGGTTCGAGAGTCTCGATAACAAGCCTAGAAGTAAGGACGGGTCAGTGTGGCGAGTCCCGGGTAAAGGAGAGAGCGAACAATGCATGTCTGCGCGCGGTTCCCAGTCGCGCATGGTATAGCTCAAAAGAAGAACCTCCACACTCACTTGTGTTCTTCGGCTTCCTGCTCAATGTCCCCGATCTTCTGTGCCATCTGCTGTAGCGTATTTTTGAAGTTGGAATACTGGAGCTGGAGCTCTGCGGGGCGTCGGTGTCAGTAGGTCGGTCCTGGGATGACGGTACATTTCGTGCGATGGGGGCAAAGGCACATACCCTGCTGCTTCTTTTGACTGACTTGGGGCTGGCTCGCCATCTTGCCTGTGTTTTATTGATAACAGAGGGTAGTCTGGTCGGGGTCGGAGCTGGTGCGGGGTGTTGGATGTGGTTAAGCGTCCGTATGTGGCCTCAGGCAAACACAATGATAATGGTCATGTGATCTATAGATCAGGCATTTTCCCAATACTATGATTACTATCAGTGTCTTTTTCTCTTCTTCTTCTTCCCCTTGCTCTTCTTTATGTTTAGTTGGAGATGCTTATTTGATCTATTGATGAGATATTTTCATATGTATATTCAGTATATTCAACCCTCCAGCGTATTCTTCGCGGTTAAACGTCAATCCCCGAAGTATTAGACAGCCTGACAAGAATGTTAGCGGATGGAAATACTGCATTCAACGCTACTCATACATTATCAAACAGTTCAATTTCCATACGTCGAGCTGTGGAAAGTACATCTAGTTGGGAGGTCTAACCCTGCTGGCGCAGAATACTCCGGCTGCAAATCCAGAATATAGCTTAGGGCTAACACCTGGCTCAGGGTGAGGTGGTGCATGGTGAAAGCCGCAAGTGTGAATGATGGTAAGCCGATCTAAGTCTAGCCAATGCCTTCCAGTACCTATAGACAGGATCATTCCAAATGTTACTGTCCGAGTGCGATGATGGATCTAGTATATATCACGTGATTCTATAATGTTTGCACTGTTTGTCCACCATCGGCGATAACGTCGTTTCTCTATCAATAATTCTTCCATTCGCCTCAACAACCATCAGGCACGTTTACTCCTGGTGACCCTTTCGAATATTTTTCTGTATATTTCCTCTAATACCTCTTATTTGTTAAATTTCCTTGGCCATAGAGTACTCCTTCATAATGCCCGAAGACCAGCCACCAGCCAAAAGGCTGAAGAGCTCGAACCTCCCCCCCACACTACGCGATGCGAAGCGCAAAGACATAGACAACTGGGAGACGAACCGCATGTTGACGTCGGGTGTGGCACAAAGACGAGACTTCGACGCTGATTTCGCCCCCGAAGATGACGAAGGCACGCGTGTCCATTTGCTGGTGCACGACCTGCGCCCGCCCTTTCTCGATGGTCGCACGATCTTCACCAAGCAACTGGAACCCGTTTCGGCGGTCCGCGACCCGCAGAGCGATATGGCCGTCTTCAGTCGCAAAGGGAGCAAGGTTGTTCGGGAACGACGGCAAAACCGCGAACGACAGAAGCAGGCTCAGGAGGCGACGACGATGGCAGGCACGGCGCTCGGCAATCTGATGGGCGTCAAGGAAGATGAGGGAGACAGTGCGGTGGCGCTGCCCGTGGAGGACACATACAAGGGCGGGAATAAGTTCGCGCAGCACATGAAGAAGGACGAGGGTGGACAGAGCTCTTTTAGCAAGAGTAAGACGCTCCGCGAGCAAAGAGAGTTCTTGCCGGCGTTCGCCGTGCGGGAGGATCTACTACGCGTCATCCGAGACAATCAGGTGGTCGTCGTCATCGGTGAGACCGGCTCAGGAAAGACAACCCAATTGACTCAATTCCTCCACGAAGATGGGTACTCGAAGTCCGGCTTGATTGGATGCACACAGCCTCGTCGCGTGGCGGCCATGAGCGTTGCCAAGCGTGTCAGTGAAGAAATGGAGGTTGGACTGGGTGAGGAAGTTGGATATGCGATCCGCTTCGAGGATTGCACGAGTGACAAAACGGTAATCAAATACATGACGGACGGTGTCCTTTTGCGAGAATCGCTTGTGCACCAAGATCTCGACAAGTACTCGTGTATCATCATGGACGAAGCACACGAGCGGGCTTTGAACACCGATGTCTTGATGGGGCTGCTGAAGAAGGTACTCGCCCGGCGAAGGGACTTGAAGTTGATTGTCACGTCAGCCACCATGAACGCAGAGCGCTTCTCCAGGTTCTACGGCGGTGCCCCCGAATTCGTCATTCCCGGTCGAACGTTCCCCGTGGATGTTCACTTCTCACGCACGCCTTGCGAGGATTACGTCGATAGCGCAGTCAAGCAGGTCTTGGCCATTCACGTTTCCCAAGGCCAGGGTGACATCTTGGTTTTCATGACGGGACAGGAAGATATCGAAGCCACGTGCGAACTAGTGGACGAGAGGCTGAAGTTGCTGAACGACCCGCCAAAGCTCAGCATCCTGCCCATTTACAGTCAGATGCCTGCAGAACAGCAGGCTAGAATCTTTGAGAGGGCTGCCCCGGGCGTGCGGAAGGTCATCGTGGCCACGAACATCGCCGAAACCAGTTTGACCGTGGATGGCATCATGTTCGTGGTGGATTCGGGCTATTCTAAGCTCAAGGTGTACAACCCGCGCATGGGCATGGACACGCTTCAGATCACACCGATCTCACAGGCCAATGCCAACCAGCGTTCGGGACGAGCAGGACGCACGGGGCCCGGAAAGGCGTACCGTCTCTACACGGAGATCGCATATAAAAACGAGCTGTACATACAGACCATTCCCGAAATCCAGCGCACCAGTCTTTCCAACACCGTCCTTCTCCTCAAATCCCTCGGGGTCAAAGACCTCCTGGACTTCGACTTCATGGACCCGCCGCCGCAAGAAACCATCACGACCTCCCTCTTCGAGCTGTGGTCGCTAGGGGCGCTGGACAACCTCGGCGATCTCACCCCCCTAGGACGGCACATGACGCCATTCCCCATGGATCCCCCTCTTGCGAAGCTCCTTATCACAGCTTGCGAAGATTACGGCTGCAGTGAGGAGATGCTCACCATCGTCTCGATGCTATCCGTCCCCAGCGTCTTCTACCGCCCCAAGGAACGACAAGAGGAATCCGACGCGGCACGCGAGAAGTTCTTCGTCCCAGAGTCGGACCACCTCACGCTGCTTCACGTGTATACACAATGGCGTTCCAACGGCTACTCCGACAGCTGGTGCACCAAGCACTTCCTGCACTCCAAGGCCCTGCGGCGCGCCAAGGAAGTGCGCGAGCAGCTGCACGACATCATGGTCGCGCAGAAAATGCCTCTCATCAGCTGCGGCACCGACTGGGACGTCATCCGAAAATGCATCTGCTCGGGTTTCTACCACCAGGCTGCGCGTGTTAAAGGCATCGGCGAGTTCATCAACCTGCGCACTAGCGTCACTATGGCATTGCATCCAACTAGTGCTCTTTACGGCTTGGGATATGTCCCAGAGTACGTCGTTTACCACGAGCTGATTCTCACCAGCAAGGAATACATGTCCACTGTGACAGCAGTCGATCCACACGTATGTCCCCATTCTTTTTTCCTTCTTTCCTTCCTTCTTTCCCTGCCCATACCCCCACCTCACCAAACCATCGCAAAGTCTTTTCACTAACAAACCTCCAGTGGCTCGCCGAACTAGGCGGCGTTTTCTACTCCGTCAAAGAAAAAGGCTACTCACAGCGCGAACGGCGCGTCACGGAACTAGAATTCAACCGCCGCATGGAAATCGAAAGCCAGATCGCAGCGGACCGCGAGCGCGCCGCACTGGCAAAGCAGCGCGAGGAGGAACGCAACGACCCAGCCCGACGAAGACAGGAGATCGAAGTCGGCGGCGGCAGTCGCCCTACGTCTCGGCCTGGATCAGCTCGGCCGGGGTCTGCTGTGCGTCGGCCTGTTGTAGCTGCGCGTCGGGTGGGTGGTTTGACGGTTGGTTCGTCGGCGTCGTCGGCGTCGGCGTCGCCGGTTGGGAGCCCGCGAAATGGCGTTGGGAGTAGTGGTGGTGGCAGTGGTGGGAGTGTGGTGAGGAAGCCGCAGGTCAAGAGGAAGCCTGGACGAGCTTTCTAGGTTGTGTGGTAGTTATCGTGTATATAGTAGGACAGTGAGAGTTGATAATAATATACCCGGATAGATTAGACAGTATCTTCTATCTTTCTATCTTCCTTTCTCTTGGGTGTTTGTATGCTCTTGTAGACATAGCCCGCAGTGGTCGTCTAGGCATAGAATATAGCATACGTAAGCTAGCCTCGGATGCGAATCCAACCAGGCCTACTAATGGATATATGGAACACAGACAGATAGACATTCGCTTCAAATCTAGGTATACAGATAGCATGCAAGTCAAATGGCAAACATTCAATTCCCACGAGACGAGACGAGACGATCTATAGCCCAAGAATCCGACTAGGAGGTATAAGGTATAACGACAGGACCAAACTAGATCGTCAGTCCCTAAGCCCCAGAGTAGAGACAGCACCCATATCCACCGGGGACGAATAGAAGCAAGCCCACTAGTTAATAAAATTGATACAGAAAAAGTGCAGAATCAAGCTCCCGAAGACGAAATCAGCAAAGGCCCTATTTAAGTCAGTCAGTCAGTCAGTTCCCATCCGTCCTCTTATATTCCGCAATTGCAATCACCCTCTACCCCAGGCAGAAGGAGGAGAAAAAGAAGGCAAAGAGAAACCCACCGCTCATGCGAAATGCCCTCCTCCCCACTCTCGTTCATGAACTTGCCCCCGCTCTTCCCCTTCGCTGCTGTTTTCCCACTCGATGCGGAGCCGGAGCCAGAGCCCCCGTTGGTAGTCTGCATGCGCAAGCTGGCAGTGAGGACGAATTGGCCGACGGAGGCAGAGAAGCCGCTCAGGAAGGCGTTGAAGGGCTGTGATTAGATATGGTGTTAGCATGTGTTCAAACCCCTGCATTCACCACATCCTCCAAAACGACACGCGCAGTATAAAACGACAATACAGAGTAAGAATCAGACATACATAGTTCCCCGCAAGAACACAATACAAGAATTGCACGGCCCCAATCAGCGCCAGGAAGCCCATGAAGGCATCCAGCATTTTCGTGCGCTGCGGCGTGGACGTCAGGTACTGCTGCCAGACATGCTGCGCGATCTCAAAAGCAGAGGAATTGGTGGATAGAGTTTTGGGGCCGGAGGAGAGTTTGGGTGTGGATGCTGCTGCTGCTGCTGTTGTCGTCGTTGTCGCTGTTGTTGATGGGGATGGCGATGCGGCTGGGGAGGCGGCCGCGGTGGAGCGCTTTGATGGCATTGTGTTGTACTTTTTCTCTCTGTTTCTTTAGGGTTATGGGTCAATTCCTGTAATTGAGTCGGTCCGGTGGTTTTCTAGTGTGTGGGTGGTGGGATCGGATTGTTTGGTCGAAGAGGACTACTAGGGAAGTAGATGGGCGATGAAGCTACTGTGTACATTTGGGGATGCTTGGCCGGTTACGTAGTGCGGGTACACGTGACCTGCTATCTACCTCTGCGCATGGAAAACGCCTACACGATGTTCTGTATACTATTATAGTAGTTTTGTCGGAATCTGGTTCTAATGATACAATTAACTGTTTTGTTATTTTCAGGGTATATATAAGCTATAATACAGATCACGTGGATCAGACGGGGTATCAACCAGCTAGCCGATCTGTCGCCAGCCTTTACAACATCACCATATCGTACATCATATCTCATAACAGGTTAACTGGTCGACATTCGCGGAGAGGAGATGTTTTGTGCAGTGGCCCAAAGGTATAGGGCGGAGAGGAGAAGGGGTCGTAACACATGCGGGAGTCATAATCGACGAAAGAAATCTTGTAGAGACATCCGGTCAAGTCATAAAAGATAAAGGCCTAGAAATCAATAGAAAATATCAGTGGGTACCCTGGCCCGGTTACAAAGCATACCAGTCAGAGACATTGCTCGACAGGTTGCCGATGGGATTTTCGGTCTGTGCTTCCTGCATATCCATCTGGAATTCGCGCATCACTTGGTCCCACTCATCCCAGTTCAGTTGGGCAGGAGGGCCGTTCTGTGTGAATTCCATCGGGTCCAGAGAGATATCTGGTACAGGAGGTAGTGTGTCTGCCCCAGTCGATGGCGGTTGGCCGAGAGGGTCTTCTTGAAGATTCAAAGAGGATACGAGGTCGACATCTGGGAACAATTGATCCATCGCATTTGGCACCCCATCTCGGGGATCTGGAACGTCTAACCCTCCGGAAGACGAGCTCCCTTGCAATCCACCTGGCAAAGTCGACGGTTGATACTGCATTTCCGGAACTCGCGGCAAGATTGAAGGCGTTATTGTGGGTAGTGCGGCGCCGACAGGGAGAATGCTGGTGTTCGACGCAATAATGTTTGGACCATACTGACTCTGTATCTGGGCCTGTTGCTTGTCTCGCACCGCGGATGCTCGCTTCATCAGCCGTGAGAGGGGTCGCCAGAGCATGCCTTTCCGCGACTTTGCCGTGCGTACCCAGTCTTCATATAGCGTGCTGACCGCGTACCACGCGCGGTCGGTCAGAGGCCCCTCAGGCCGTACACAAAGCTCCGACAGGATGAAAGCTATCGCATGCCATTGCATGTTCGTCGCGAACATCCAGCCCCATTTCTGTGTGTTCTTGTCGGTTGTTAGCAAACAAGCAAATTCGGCCACCTCAACCGACGTTTTAAATAAATTTTCCCGAGACGCGGTGTTCAGGCTGACTCCTTGATCTGGCCGCGTCATGGGATGGTGGATGACGAGCCACAGCTTGGTCAAAATCAGCCGGGCGACCGTCGCACAGACCCACTGGATCGGGACGCTAGTATCACAGTGCCTGAGATATTTGGCCTCGATGCGCTGGTTTGTCGCGTGGATGAGTTTGCTGCACAAACTCGGAGACAAATGCGAATTGCCGGACGAAAAGGTGGTATTCGGGCCTGTGTTGCTCACCCGCCGCAGGGCAACGGTGATTTCACCGCGGATGAGACAAAAAGTCATGTCGGTAAAGCCCTCGCGCTCTTTGGGTGGCTCCTCCATCTCAGGAGTAATATCGTCGTCGTTGATATTCAGAGGGAGCCGAGTGTCATACATTCTGTCGTGGATCTGGGCATTTGTTCCATGATCTTCAGATGATCGGATATCTAGCATGCAAATGTGCCACCACAGCCGCCGTCGCATTTCCGTTTCAAAGGGCTTCAACCCAAAGTTTGACCCATCGCGATGGATGCCTAGGCCCTGAGCAACGCGGAGAACTAGTGCGGTCATGGACCAAACAAACCGGGTGTCGTCCTCTCGGCGCACGCCGATCAAGAAAATCACCGCTGCTTGCAACAGGACCAAACTTTGGGTGTTCAAAAGGTCCGCTCGGGACAAAGCCTGTTCCACTGCGAACCGATAGCGGCTCACAAGAAGATCGCGCTCTTTGCCCAAGATCGACATGCATTGCTCCGGTGACATACTGACGATGCTCACCAGAATTAGAGCCAGGAATAGGGCCTCGTGGTTTCTGTCTAAACTCTCGGGTTTCTGGGAGGCGTCCATGAAAATTTTCCTGGCGGTGGGCTTGTGCACAACTTGTATAAGAGGCGCAACATTCTCCATGTAAATGTTCCACAACGCCGGGAAGCTTGGTAGTGGAGGATAGAAGCTGTGAAGAGAATGTGCAAGTGAGTAGTAACCAAACAAAAAGCCGTCATGATTAGCCAACGGCCCCGAGGCAGATTCAGGGGATGATGTATCTTCTTCATCCGATGATGGGGGGTCTAAAATGTCCTGTAATTCCTCGATCTGGAATAGAGCTGGGTATCAGAAGGAGCAACGAAAAGAGGACCGTTTTTATTATGCTCAAAAGAGGGGAGAGAAAAGAAGCTGACCTCATCACCAAGACTAGTCCAAAACCGATTGCTCACATAGCGACTCCGACCTTCATCGATCACCAGCCTCCCAAATTCATGGTCCAGGTTCCGTGGTTGCGCCGGTTTGTTTGGATCGAGGAACGGACAAACTTCGGGGTCTCCCGGCGACTCCGTAGTCCCAGGACATTCGCTCGAAGATATGCTGGCATCATGTGATTGCTGCGGCGAGGGAGGTTTTGATCGCTCACGCGAGGCAATGTTCTGGTCATTCAAATGTTCAATGACCCCTTCCAGGCGCCTCAATCGGGATAGTAGCTCCGCGTCGGCGGGACGCTTCGACTTGCGGGGGGCCCTCCCAGGTGGCGGGAAGACGCACTCAATGCCTGCCTTGACGCAATTCGAGCACGGACATCGTTTATTGCAACGGACCTTGCGACGTCGGCAAGTTATGCAACTGCGCAGACCTAGCGATTCCTGGGATGACTTGGCAGCATCTCCGGTGTTTGTCGGGGGCAACCCCGACTGGGCCGGAGGCTCTGTGGGGACATGAGCGAACTCGGGAGATAGAAATGACATGACAAAGTGTAATTTCCCATGCCCACACGGTCCAGCAGATCAGGGAACCGTCAGCAGGTCATATAAGACACGAAAGAGTTTTCCTGAAGCAATGATGAACGGTGTCAGACAGCTTACAGGGTAGGCCACTTCCATTGTTCTGACTACAGTTCGACTCATGCTGAGTGGAGACGCATGTTAGAGGTCTCATTGGTCCATGTGATCTACCGATAATGACTAATCATTGTGTCAGTGACAGGTGACTAAACATCGATCTATTCATCAATTTTGACTTTGATCTTCCAAGGTTCACTTCAACCAATTCAAAACCTCCCAGTGGTTGAGGCAGAAAGATTCGTCAAATACACATGGTCTTTGCATCTAGACTCCCCATTCTTCTTATTGTCCCTTTGAAAACAAAGAAAAGAGGCAAGCCTACCAGGTGTTGAACTCCTTCCCGCAGTATGAAGGCTTATCCAGCATGATGTCATCATAGTCGACCCCATAATCAAAACAACCGCCGTGGCACCGCACATGACCATCAGAAACTGAAGTTGAAATTGGCCCTTGTTGTATCTTCCCTGCTAGCTGTGCTGCGTTGGCCTGGGTTGCAGCAGTGGCTGTGGGTCATGGTAACTCGGGCATGAGTCATTGGCACTGACACATGCCTTTTTTTACTCTATAATCTCCAGGAGTCAGTAAACTTTGACACGGGATTGTTCCGAACCCGTAATTATGATATACGGAGTCGACCGTCTGTACGTTAGGACTTTCTCGACTCCTCCAGAGCGGAACTTGGAAGCCTTAGGCAGCTCACGTTCCCGAGCTCGCTCCGGAGTAAGTACTCGGTAGCGATGAATAAGTCACGCCGTGAAGATACACAATCCGAGCTCTTTGGTCCAAAGTGCGAAAGACGAAAGACTGACTGAGTATCTACAGAGTCATGGTCAGCGGAAAACAGGTGCCCGCTTACTTGTTCCATAGCCCTTTCCCCATTTTAGCATATTTATCACGTGTACGGTCTTCACGGCTTGACTCTAACCACCATTGCGAGGGAATCTCCTCGACGTGTTACACGGACAAACACGGCAGCATGTGCACATGGATCTACAGGGCGTTCTCAATCACCCAATAGAGAAACTCGGAATTAGCACGAAAAGTGCCAGAGGCATTCCGTACTCCGAAGTACTAGGCTGTATCCGGTACTAGTAGCAAGAAAAAGGGGGGTCAGCCCCTCTTGGATTGAATTAACCACATTCTTGGCGATTTGATAAAGTGATGACTGTACCGGATCAGCCCTGAAAAGTAACCTGACGCATGGATCGAGCTGCCCAGTGGAAACATCCTACTAGATGGTGCTTCTCTTCGTCAGCTAGGCAGAGTGATGCCTTGGGTACCAATCCTTCGGGGAGTGACACTATCGTGGAAGACACGATGCAGTGCAGACAAATGCTGAACCAGCTCACAATCTGAGGAGAACTCCGCCACAGGGACTGTCTATGGTGGACGGATTGGCCCATGAAAGCGATGCTTGCAAATGATAATTACGGTGCCCCAGCCGCCTTGTGCACTGCCCTGCGCCGTTGAATGTCGCGGGGCAACAGTGACAATCCATCAGCCATCCATGTCTTTCATCGACTCGACTTAATTCCATGGTGTGGTTTTTATCTCAATTAGGCAAAAATTCCGTCTGTTCTTTTCGGTATCCTTCGCGTTCCACTGCGAGGCCAGCTGGAACCATGCATAGCCCGCTGTTTCAAAGTCAGGAGAGTGGAGGTCAAAAAGGCGTGTCATGTTGTCATGTGCGTTCCTGCGTGCTCGCCATCTCACTTCAGAATGGTTGAAGTGTCCGACTAGGGCGAATTGGTAGACAGTCGTCAACTTGTCAATTGCCTCGTGGCAGTGTTCGACGGGAATGATGTTGTTGACCACAACCCCCTATCAACTGTTGTAAGCGAAATGCGGAGCACATCCATAATCCTGGTTCGATCAAGTCCCATGGTTCGGGCAGTGGGTAATCTATGAAAGGTATGATCAAGTGCATTGACGTTGACTAGCGCTATGGGTCGCAATATGGATATCCAGCCTGTCTCGATACTGACCAGTCGATAGTAGACACTAGGTAGAACTCTATGGGCGATTTCAATCTTTTGGCTTATAATTGATTAGGCTTCAGTTGAGGCGCGACTATGTGAACTATTGATCTTTGATTTTGTGGGGAAGTCACTATGCAGAAACAACAAAACCTCACCTGTTTTGGCATCCTGTCACTATCTGGGTGTGTATTCTTTGTCTCTTTATCTTCTCTCTCTGCCTCCCTCTTCCGTCCGCCCCCCACGAAAATTTAATCTGCTGAGAGGAACCGTATCAATGCAGAACGAGAATTAGGTACTGACATAGCCACTCTGTTTGTCTTCCTTTCTAAAAACCATGTCTTAAATTATTCTATTCCCATTATCATTATTATCTTCTAATCCTTGTCCCTATCATTTTAGTGACACTGTTCGAGAACTCCAATTTGGGGGCCTTGGAGTTAGCCCCTCTGGATCAACGTGCCTGCTCCACCCTCACCATTTGTTAGAAGACAAGTCTAGTGGGGGACATTGGCAGTGCAGTAATCTGGGAAGCCGATTTTCAGTGCCGGCATGGTCCAAGCATTGGAAGAGATACTGTCAGGCGTGAAGCTGATCCTAAGGGGGAAGGTATCGACTGAGACGATGTACAGAACAGGGGGAGTCCAGTCCGGCACAAGCCCAAGACATGGCAAGATCATCATTAATGATAGTGGACAACCAGAGTGGAGAGATTGAAAAACTACCTGATGAGGTAATTCAAAGCGGATTCCAACATTCTAGGGCACAATTTCAGCTCGCCTTTGACAAGCGTTTGACCTAAGATGTTGGACCCTGTCACTGATCCAGATTAGTGTTGCGGGGAACCGTCCAACGGATTTCAATGATTCGCCAGGTTTTGGGGGTTCCCTGGTTCCTTCGGGTTTCTTTCTGGCTTCTCAATCTCTTTCTCTTTCCCTCGTGCTGTTTTGTCTTCTTCCTACAATGAGCTACGTCAACCATGTCCTCTCTAAGCTCTCCTTGAGACCGCCCCCAAAAGCCGCGCGTTGGAGCCGCAGGCGCCCCGGACGTCAAAGCGCAACGCCGGGCGTGTATTGCAATGCCTTCTAGGTCCCTCTGTCTCTCGGCTATCACGGCGTGTTTCTCCGTCTATCTGCGCCTCAATCAACCCTGTCCCCCTCCCGCTCTCTCTTTCTCTCTTTCCTCTCTATGTCATATCTCATCGGTCTCCTGAAACCACCCCCTGACGGTCAGGGTCTCCGGGCCGATCATGCAAATTGTCCCAAGGGGGTTATGCCGTCCACAGGCTAGCCGGGATCACTCATTCAAGTTTAGCGATTCTTCACTGACCTCCTCCCCGACCTGTACCGATTACCACGTTTGGTCAAGCTGAAGGGGTGGGCTGCTCTAAAACTAGTCGGACACCATGCTCCACCGGTCAGCTCTCTTGACATCTCCAACCACGATGACGGTAGGCAGCTGAGCGGCCCTCTCGACTGTTTGTAAAAGAATAAAAGTTAAATAATATAAAGAAAAAAAATATTAATAATAATTCAGACAGGAATTTCTCCAAATGAGGAGAAGGACTATGATGATCGAGGATCACTACCCGAACACTGGTTGATCCATAGCAACAATATACCTCTTGATTCCATTGAGCCTTGTCGCTCAATCCTTCACTCGATGGGGCCGACTCCACGCCAGCGTCGACGATGCGGACGACTAGTAACTGCTGGGTATCCTAGTGTCGAGCTTTCCTGGCCCCAGCGCGTTGGGTTATGCAATGTTATTCGGACAGGGAGTTGGAGAGACGCCTTTGCCCGGTCGGATTACTAGTTGACATGGTCGTACGGAGTTGTGTTCCGGCCATGGAACTGTGTTTGGTTCTACACAATTGGCCCCCAACCTTCTCAACCTTACGGAGTACCTACGGCGAAGATCTGCCCACCATCTATCTGCCCACCATCATCGAGCCGTGTTCTCATTTCCTGGGCATCCTCCCTTGGTCAATATAATACCACTCTTGATCCATCGTATCTGCCTTCCCAACGATAAGATCATATCGAACATTTCCTGTCCTTCCTGTCGTGGTCCTGGTTCTTTTATTATTCGTCCTCCGCCCTCCACTTACCCCAGACTTTCTCTTCCTTTCCCGGAATCCTAGAATCCTCTCTGCTTGAATGTGGAGTGGATACAAGACCAGACCCATCTTGAATTCTTACCTTTCTGTTTCCTTCTTCTGAAGTATTGTCTTTTCAGACGGGGGAAGAAAGCGGCCCTAACCACATTCCGGTACATCCGAGACACAGCGGCTAGAGCGTATCCGAGTGGACACAACCGAACACAATGACATCCACAACCATCATGGGTCCGGAAGACGCCGACGTCGTCCAACCTCTCACCGGCCCGCCACAATTAAACAGATCATGCGAATCCTGCCGAAGCTTGAAGGTCCGCTGCTTCCCTGATCCCAAGGCTCCCGATCAGTGCCAGCGATGTGCAAAGGCCAAGAGGACGTGTATTTTCGTGGCGCCGCAGAGGCGACGGCCACGGAAGAGGACCGACTCACGGGTGGCTCAGCTGGAGAGGGAGATGCGGCAGATGCGCTCTCTTCTCAAGGGCCGCCTACACACAGACGAAACCAGCACGGCCAGCGACGACAGTGAAGAGGCAGAGTCGATCGAGGGCGATTTTGGAGCCAACGGAAGGGAATCGGTTGCCAATGACTCTAGAAACATATCGGACTCCTTACGGCCAACGAACCTCTCTCCTGGGGTGTTATCCCCCCTGCGTCGGAGCACTTTGGACAGCCGGTCAATCTCTCCCGCGAGCTTCGATTATGCATTGACGGAACACTCCGCGGAGGTTCCCATGCGAGAAGATGTGATTGACCGGGGCATCATATCACTGGAAAATGCCAACCAATTGGTCGCGCTTTTCAACACAGAGCTCTCGGCTTGCGCTGGGATGATCCTGTGTCCTGCCGACGCAACGGCCGCCCAACTTCGCCACAGCAAGCCCATTCTATTTCTGTCCGTGATCGCGGCCGCTGCTCTTGCGGTGGACGCCGGGCTGGCTGCCATTCTCAACCGTGAGATGGTCCACCTATATGCCGAACGATTCTTCATCAACGGGGAGAAGTCATTGGAGCTAATCCAGGCCTTGCTGGTGATGACCATCTTCTACTACCCACCCGACTCCCCGCTGAAACTGCAGCATTGCCAATATACCCACGTCGCATCCACCATGGCCCTGGAGATCGGGTTGACCTCGCGACACCAGATCAAGTCCGACAGTAAGAAGGGCGGCAAGTCGAACAAACGCGGATACAATGAGCATGTAGCTGAACAAGCACGGGCGATGGTGGGGTGCTACCACCTGGCATCCAGGTATGGATTCAACTCGTGGAAGATAGAAGAAGACAACGTTCGCTAACTGGAAGCAGGGTCGCCATGAAAATGCGCTGTCCCAGTATCCTCCCTTTTGACGACTGGATGGGGGAGTATGTCAACTATCTCGAATGTTCGCCCAACGTGGCAGACCGACAGACGGCCCGGTGGTTCGAGCTCCAGAAGATCGTGGATGAATCCATGGCCTCTTTCGGTCTCGACAACACCAGCGCCACGATGCCGCTGGCGGAGACGCGCATTCAGGCTGTGCTGCGGTGGTTCGACCACCGGATGCAAGTCTGGAAGAACGAGGCCCCGACGGAGTTGATCTCCAGTAAGTTCTCTTTCCAGTCAGACACCTCAGGTAGCGATGACTGACGCCATCCCACCATCAGTTCCCGTGACCTTCGAATACCACTATACCAAACTCGCCGTATATGAGATCGCCGCAGGGGAAGGCTTCCGGGATCCCAGTGCAGTGGACGGGCCGTATGATACGCTTCCACCGTTAGAGGCCGTCGGACAGGCTTCGGGACTTCCCCTGAGTGCACTTCGGGTGGACTTCACCTTCAAATGGATGAATGCAGCCCAGGAGATGCTCGACTATTTCCTCAGCTGCGACACAACTGTCTTGCAAAAGCTCCCCAGCCTGGTGTACACCCAAGTGGGGCTTGCCCTGATGTCCCTCCTGAAGGTATACTTCCAGGTGCGAACGGGCGCACTGGGCGAATTCATCACGCCGCAGTCGGTGAACATCGAAGCCTACCTAGACGCCATGATGCGGAAGCTCACCGACGCCAGCTGCGGCGGACAGTACCGCGTCCCAAGCCGGTGGCGAGGCGCCGTCGTCGTCAAAGCCTGCGACTGGTACGAGGAGTTCCAACGGCGCCACTCACAGCGCGAGCCGAACGCCGTTCCCCAGGTCAGCGTCAGCGCATCGACGCCCCCACCCGTCCTGCACATTCAAACCTCCACGGGATTCACCACGTCCCACGCGTCCCACTCCAGCGAGTCCCTGGTCTTGAACCCCGAACCCCCCATCTTCCCGGCCGTCGGCGGGCCCTACGGGGCTCCTGCCCCCGTCATGAGCCCGCTGTGGTCACCCGAGCAGAGCGACCCCCTGCCATTTGTGCACCCGGAGCAGTTCACGGAGTACCCGCACCAGATGGTCCCCCCTCGCTTCGTGTACGACCATGCACCGCGGTCTCCCCTGGAGGAGAGCCCTCACGGACCGTCGGGGCCGTCGGGACCGCCTCGCGCGGGCATCGAATTCGACGGCTGGATGCCGCATGATCGCGTGTATGGAGTGCCCTGCTTGCCTGTCATATAACTGGGTGAACCCGGTAGTGCTATCATTTCCGATGGAATGGGTGAAGGCCTGGCATGACCCTTGTACCAATCCTGTATATAGACACAACATATAGTCTCTGCACGAGCAGATTAATGATCACGAATTGACATGACCATGAAACGGAAGAATATTCTCGAACAGTCCATCATCGTGCGTAGACCGCTCACTAACTGATCCATTGGCCTCCCTCAGCCACCCACAAAGTAGTCATCATCATCAAAGCAAAAGATAGAAATATAAGGACCAAAAAAAAAAAATTGAAAAAACACAGAATCAGAATAGGGAATCGACAATCGAAGACAAATAAACGAACAGAAAAACCAAAGACCAGCACTACAGACAGAAAACAAGGCACCAGCCCTAATAACTAAGTAGTGTGTTCGACAGACCCGGCCCGGGTAAAGTGGAAGCGCACCGACCCGGCTACTAGTCAGCACCTTGAAGCCAAGTGACGAAGGAAAAGGTCTCGGCAGGATTGGTTAGGCTTTAGCCGGTTGATGCTGTATGGTTGTTGTGGTGTGTGGTGGGTGGGCGTTCGTTAGGGCGTGAGGGTCGGAGGTCGGCGGTTTTGTAAAGTCCGATCTTCTTGATAGTTGGTATTTACTTGCCTACCTACCTATTTACATACGTTCGTTATTATGAAGGGGTATATATTGTGTATATTCTTCACTCTTATAAGTGGGTAGTGTGACATTTGAATGAATGAAATGGTTGGTTTCTATATTTGAATGTTTATATACGGCATATGGGTAGGATGGGCCGCAAGACAAGCGAACCGGGGGTTCGACATCTATAGACAACTGAAATCCTGGCAGGGTCTGCCCAATATCAGCTTAATATTTAGTTTCACCAACAACGTATGTATTAACCTCACAGGACAGGACGCCAGGTCAAATCTTTGTGGGCAGTAGTATTTATATTGATAATTCTTCAATTTTCGATAAAATCTGCAATAAACTATCAGCATCGGGCAAGAATAGGAATACGTATTTCAAACGTCACATAGTTCTTACCTTTTCGATGTAGCGAACGCCCACTCTAACACCGCTCTCAATTGTCGCGTCATCTCGAGATTTTTTGAAGATGTTGTGCTCACTGTTCGGGTCAAGGCAGCACAAACATGCGAGAACAATTTGGGTGTATTGGTCACCCACGAGGCTTTGAATCCCCCCCTGGGTCATAGTTACGAGTTCCTCTTTGATTGCCATAGCATCTTGCCGTTGATTTCGAGCAGCAATCAGGCTTTGAATCTTCAACCCAGACCAAGGATGTGGCTCAATCTTGTCTGGCTCGCAGATCACGAATGAATGCCACAGAGCGATTTCGAGGAGGCAGACGCCGAGACTGTATATGTCATGTTGCATAGTGTACGCTTCCTCGGTCCAAAGTCCCTGTCGATGTGGGTGTCGATACAAGTTCTTTTGCCATTCCAAGTCGCCCATAAGATCAGTTTGCCCTAGTTCATATCTGATACATTCAAATCCAACCAGGAACGATGGACCTATACCTGCATCGTGACCTTCGAAGATGACTACTGTCTCTGGCCGAATATTCTTGTGGACGAATCCCATTGTATGGACGAACATGACTGACCTTGCAAGCTGTTTAGCTAGCTTTAAGCGCTTGGTCAAAGAGAGTGTTGGTTGGGTCAAAAGAACATCTCGTAGTGTTCTAGGCTCACTGAGCCCCTCTGAAATCTGGAGGACGTATTCATATTGTATGCTGCGAGGGGCTCCGGTAGAGTCCTGAGGATGAATCTCAATTGCCCCTAAGCACTTCAGGAGGCCAAATGAATCTGCATCAACATAGCCGAGCATACGGGCCATATCTCGAACATGGCCTTTTATAGTCTCAGGTTTTGCTCTTGGCCCATAATCCGTTCGATCCAACAGAACCTTTTGGCCGCGGTAGTATGACGTGTATGTGTTCGTCCCCTGTATTCGATCGCGCTGACCTGAGAGGCCCTCAAAAGATTGAAAAATGGAGTCATCAACATTTGCCCCACAATTAGAATTATGATGAATGCTTTCTCTGATCCTCAGGAGTCTGCTTGCCGATGGGCTGCTCCTTTGTTGCTGCAACCTTTCGTCTATCGCTGGTGCGGAAAGTAAAGTAATCAAATACCATGAAGGATCGAATCGTCGTTGCCACGTCTCCAAATCGGCCACAATTTTCTTCAGGACATGCATGAGATACACAGCCTTGACTTTTGCTAACACGCTGCTGGATGAAAGGCGTTTTTCGTTGCTTGTTTCCAAACTGCTCACGGCACCTTGTAGCTTCTTGATGAGACGAAGTATCGCATCCGCATAGTGTTTTTGAAGTGACGGCTGGAGTAATGAAGAATTCCAGAATTCCTTTATCAGTCCAACTTGTATCTCCATTTTGTTCCATACGCCCTCTATAATCAATGCCATTTCCTCAATATCGCTTCCAAGGCTGCGTATTTGTTGACAAAGGTGTACTAGCTTTTTGCCGGTCCTGAAGTCCTTATCAGTCAATTATTTCCGCAGCTAGCGGATGAAGACATCACCTTATACACACGTCGAGCGTTCCGGCCAAGCTGAGCACCAGTGAAAGCGGATCTGGGACCATGATATCGAAAGACCACTCAAAGTTCGGTCAACAAATACTGGCCATCCGAGTTTTGGCAGCGAAACAGACGAGTTCAAAAGCAACAGCAGCAAATTCCTAACCAGGGAATTGATAGGCATGTGCGGTTGTAAGTCAGGGATGGCCAGTTTTGATATAGCCTGCGTCCAACCAGGCCACTTACATAAGACTCCATAGATTCCAGACCCCTGCTGTTTCTTTTGTGAGGCGGCAGAATTAGAAGCGCTGTCAGTGTTCTTCCTAAGCACACCGCTGTTTGCGTGGATGGACCTATACTGTAGATCTCCATTACAGCCTGATTCTTGGTCAGAGCGGGCGTGCGGGGCAGGGGGTCTGAGCGATGTATAAGCCTCCAAGGCTCCAAGGCGTTCAAACTTATTGGCAACTTGACCAAACCTCACTAATCCGGATGTTCCTGTAACAGGCTCGGTCGCTTCGAAATTGGAAATCCAATCCCACACGCAAGACTCAGTCCAAGATCGCTCATTGAAGATGGCAGAAGATGACAACATTGATTCACTCAAGCTGCGAATAAGCGTGACCCACGATGGTTCCCTCCTGGAAGCGCAGAATGATAAGAAGTTTCGCTGGACTCGGGAAAGGTCGCTTGCCCACTTTCCTGCAGAAAACGTGGCTCTTTACAAATCCCCTCAGGGAGGATTTCGGGTGGTAAAGCAAATTCGCTGTCAAAATGAGGAGACGGATTATCGAGGTGAACTCCGAATAATGATGAGAATTTTGAAGGGAGTAGAGTGAGTCAATCTTAGATCATTACCATTTTGTGCACCTTGAATCGCGATTGAGAGCATGTGGCTGATACGAATGATATTTTTTTAGGGCCCAACACAAGGAACTCTTCGTCGATCTCGTCGGTTGGTTCTCATCTGATCGTTATATCCACTTTGTGTTGGAGTATTGCCAGTACGGAGACATTTCTCAACATCCTACTCCCATGCTGGAGATCGAAGCCTGGTGTGTCTGCAATCAACTGATTGGGGGCCTGTCTAATCTACATCGTTTGGGAATCATCCATCGTGACATCAAGCCGCAAGTAATGGGAACTGATAAAACACGTTCGAAATCTTCGTTACTAAGTCGCAATTACAGAATGTATTGGTCAGCGACATCAATCCAATTCGAGTGAAGATTGCGGACTTCGGCATTAGCAAGCTCGCCCACAAAGACAATGCACAACTTCCAACGCAACCTACCACGAAAATTGGAACGCCCGGTTACATGGCACCCGAGCGACTTGGCCTGATCAAGATATCAGGGTCAAGTCATACGTGCGCCCTTGACATATGGTCTCTAGGATGTTTGATACACTATCTTCTCACGGATAAAGTGCCGTTCATAGAACAAGGACGGCGCATACACAATCCGTACAAGCCCTTAGAGGAATATTCCAACGGCGGAAGCTTCCCGGACGATTGTCTGATCAAGAATCGTGTTAGCTTGTCAGGTCGAAGCTTTCTCCAGAGACTTCTGGCCCCATTTCCCAAGGACAGGCCATTGGCTACAGAGCACTTGATCTTGGATTGGGAGCTACCTCCAATTTCGGCTAGCAGGACATTCCCACCTCTAGAACCCCCTACTCCCTTTCAATTACCTACTAGCAGCTCAGTCAATACTTTAGACTCACAAGAGCAGTTGGCTATTGAAGATTTCATGAAGAGACTCGAATTGGTAAGTTTATCTTGAACTAGTAGAACGCCGAATCAATCCTCTGATGTGACAATATTGCTGGCAGAATGATCCGTCATCCGAGCTTTGGCATTTTATGAAATCAGACAACGTCGGTCGGCTAGATAGGCGTAGACTACATCTTCTCCTTTCTTCTGACGCGAGCCCGGAAATCTACTTCCAGGGATACACGGCCCTTCATATCGCTGCGGAGCAAGGCTCTGCCGAATCAGTCGAGGAGCTACTTCGCCACTGCAATGACCCCAATATTCGCACACAACCTCACCAGGAGGCACTCATTCACCTAGCGACGATGCAGGCAGATTATGGGTTATTTGAGAGAAAACTTCAGTTACTCCTGGACAATGGCGCAGATATTGATGCCCGCAACCTTGAGGGCGATACAGCTCTACACCTCGCAATCCGGAGAATGCAAACCGTAGATGCAAGCAAATTGTTGCTTCAAAAGGGGGCATCTACGGAAGCTCGAGGGAGACACAAACGCACCCCGATCCATTATGCAATTTACCTCGAGAGAGAAGAGATTGCAGATCTATTGTTGGAAGGCGGCGCCAATCCCAACTGTGAGGATGAGGATGGTGTTACCCCACTCCACACAGCAGTGAAGTCTAACAGAATAAGCACCTCATTCGTTGAGCGTCTGATTGAGAATGTTTTCGACATCAACAAAGAAGACAAGAACCGGCACACTCCACTGTTCGAAGCAGCAGTCCATGGAAGAGTGGACTTCATGCGGATTTTGGTTGATAACGGCGCGCGGTGCTGCCCGCATTCTGCGAGACTCGAGGCCCGTATTTCCCAAGCGCACCAACGCCCACTGTTTAACATACGCATACCTTGGTTATTTTGAATACTTTGGCCTCACCAAATGCTGAGGCAACCAATGCATATTCGTGGGTCGATGAGGAACGTATCTGTAGATATATCAAATAGAGGGCAGGTGGCAACCAAAATGACCATGATCTCGGAGGTTCGAAAGATGTCAATAAACAGCCATCGTTGAGACGATTCTTACTTTCTATAGGAAGCCAACACGTATCCATATTGAGAGATCCAAGCAGCTAATTGTACAGATAGTTTCGAAGATCATGTCCCCATACGTCCGTTTAGTGACCAATCCATTGTTGGTGTACCCGATTACGACTGTCGGTTGAAAGCAAGCAAGGCAAACAAATACCAGCCGCCTCAAAAAGAAGTTAGAGCTGCGAATCCGAGGCTGTTATGCTCCAATGACATCCCTTTAGTCTCTTTTGTGACACGGCTGATCTGGAAAGCAGCTGTTGGTAACAGTATCCTATTGCGTGGGTTGTTAGTCAGGTAGTATTCGAGGATGCTGTGCGTCCGAAACTCACAGCAACACTCCCAGATAAACAAACTCCAAATCAAATCGTTGCAAGAGATAAATTAGATGTCCCAGGACGAATGTAGACCCAAAGTAGATTGAAACCGCCAGAGAGATCCCCAATTCTAGTGCAAAAGTCAGAATCACCATTCTTCGTTCGAGAGAGAAGACCGTACCGCGCCCAACCAATGGAAAAATTTCTGATATGAACAGAGTGATGGGCACTTCAGCAAAGAGATGAAGAAGACTGCACCCAATTTCGAACACTTCATCAGCGATTTGATCTTCTGCGAACGTAGCAACAGTGGCCGAAAAGATGCAGAAACACATGCCACAAAGCGCGGAGAGAGTTGTTCGCTTCCGTTGGAGGTGGATTGCGAACGGCGACACCAAAATTATGGCAATCAATCGTACGAGCGGAAAAAACACCCACTTGTGAAAATAGGAAGTATTTGCTGAAAACGTGTCTTTGAGGAAAGACAAGGATCTCCCAAAGACAAAGACATTTGAGAACCCTCTTGTGAACATCAAAAGAATACATGCAATCACTGGGGAACACAATTTTCGGGTAGCTGGATCTCGGCTGGGCTCGGGCTCTGCTGAACGTCCAAGAGGACTCTCAACGGTGTCATCTTTGAACTGATGTTGGCGGCTAAAGATCGTGTCATACATCTGGTAAATGTCGCGGCCTGCCTCGGTTGGAGTTTCACGCATCCTCCGCAGAGAGTAATAAGCATCTCGTACGTTGCCAGTTGATGCTAACCAGTATGGTGATTCTGGCATCGCGACGCTGAATATCAGAAGGATTAACGATGCTATAACTGCGAAGATAGGCGTAATTAGCAGGGATATTCTGGAAATGAAACGAAGTATGCTGCTGAACGCAACAACTCCACTGCTCATACATCTCAAAATGTTAGTTTCGCTTTGACTGTGCCATTGTGTGCATTATGAACTCACGTGTACCACATTACGAAGGAATGGCCGCGCGTGGAGGACTTCCTTGTCTCGGTGATATAGAGAAGCGAAGTAGAGATCAAGACGATTGCTGCAACTTCGGAGAAACTTGATCTCCAAAAATGTCTGTCAGACAACAAATCAGTAAGCCACCAGATGGAGGCAACCAATGCCATGCTTCCTCCTAAGCGAAACGCCTGACGCCGACCGTAGTATAGATTGGAGATGAGGGATAAAACACAACCCAGAGGCGCTGGGTATAATGCAGGGAGCCTTGTGTGATCAGCGATTGAATCCGTCAATTGGTGCCCAGATGGATCGTACATCAGGTACAAATCGGTCAGATCGGTCGAATAGTGAATTGACTGACCGCTCCCTGGATCGGACAGCAACAGTGATGCAAGACCGGCAGCATAGCACACACTGATCCAATTTATAGGGATTTTGGCGAGAGGCGCATTCTCAGGCCTAGGCCAAGAGGGCATATCGTCTGCCATGTCCGGGTACTCATCGGGGTAGTAATACCAAAGTACCGCTCTTCTGATCTCATTGCGTGACCCGGCCAAATCGAATCTGGTAACAAACTCATCTGCCGCGAGGAGAGCACTGTTTCCATCGGTGTTTGTAAGATTGTCAAGGCTATAGGTTGTCTGGAATCAGCCATCCAGCCTCGTCACAGGATGCATGGGAGTTGAGGGATGGACGGTGTTGTAAACCCACTCAGTAGGGCACTCTGGCATGTTCATTTGAATCTCATCGCGAGACTCCATGGCTGAATGTCAGGTCAAGCATCGATATGCCTAGGACAACATTGGTTTGGTCGAGAGGACGCAGAGAGCCTGGAAGACGGGTGAGAAATCTGAAAAGTGCCAGGTCTGACTTCGCCCCCTGTTGCCTGCATGTCCTAGAGTCGACACGCTGCTGGAGAGGACCTGGCGATACGGCTGATTGGCTGCCTTGTTTCGATGCTCTCACGTTCGTCTCGCACTAAGGTGTACTCCATTATTGGCCCTTTTGGAAGTTCATTTTTGATTCAGCCTCGAAAGATCTGTGACCCCCTTTTGCTTCCCTTTCAGCCATAAAAACATTTCTTAGTCTTACTCGGGTATATGACATCACTGACATCCATTAGCCGGGACGTGATCTTGTCTGGAGATGTTCGATTAAGCTGTTGTACCTCGCTGTCGGGCTCTGGAAGGGGAAGTTGATCTCCTTATCAAAGCCAGTTCTCTTAATCTGCTGTGGAGCCATTTATGAATTGGTCAGACTTAATATTCTTGAATCTTGATTCTACTATAATATAGTTCAACTTCAATAGAAAAAGAAAAGAACAAAGACAAAAGAGTCTAGCGGTAAATACCTTGTGTTAGGGGTATAACAACCTTCCGATTTGATTTGAGATAAATAAAAGTATAGTTTCTTTGTAAAAAAAGGTGAACATTGGTAGGATCAGTTGGTGATACTCCCCTAACAACGCGCGTAGGGTAATTATCTGATCAATCGCCATGTTAAGTGACCACGCTGAGCTATGAGCCCTCGGCGCATGACAGTCGTTGGTAGACCAGGAATGTAATCTTGGCTTCGTCTCACCTACGTCGATCTCGCCGCACGGGGAATGCGCTTATATTCCGGACCCCCCTGGAAATCTTAATTCGCTGATGGTCTATCCTTGGAGGTTGTTTAGTCGAAGTGGATGTGGTTCGTGGTAAAATATCCGTATCGACGAACCCGTCCGGGAGTACACGAGAACCTCAGTCATCAACATCCATCCAAGGCGGTATCAGTCGGTATTATCAACATCTGCTGAGCATGATCTTGCTCTCTCCTAGGAGCTTGGACACTCTCGATCAAAAAGTTCGCTGTCAAGAATTACTTGTTGTGACCACTGGGTGATGGTCATCGGTCACGATGATCACCTTACAACCCACTAGTCCACCTGTTGCCGCATTCGGTACCCCAGACTTCTCAGGCAACTCTCCCCCCGGTTGCAGGAGACTGCTTTCCCTTCCTCCCCCCGGACTTGTCTCTGTCGAAAAATAAACATCGCTATTATCTTTCTCTCCTCTCGATTCCCCTCGTGCGCTCCCCTCACGTTTCAACCTCACCCACCCAATTGCCGTGCGACGGTGGCTGCATCCCCCGGCAAAATCTCCACTCCGCAAGCCACTACTTGATCGATCCTCCCCCCCTCTTCCCGATCCTGAGACAAAGTTCGGTGGTGTCATTCGAAAGATAAAACTCCCGAGGACCGTGCGTTTCGGGTTACGATCCGTGGTAAGGAGAATCCGGTGATCAATGTCCAACATTTTTCTAACAGTCAGGCAAGATTCAATCAGGTCGTGGCGATTGATCGTCTCTGCGCGCGGATGGGGGCATCCTGTGCAAACTAAGCAGAGCAGCAGCAGCAGCAACAACGGCCGTCCGTCGAGCGCGAGCGCAAGCGTTCAAATTCGAAATTCCTAGAACAATCAACGGCCTTCCTCCCCCCCACCAACCCCCCCATGAATAATGACTTCCGTCCCGAGTGCCCCCGTTGACCACTCTGTCGACGCCCCTGCCGATCATTCGGCCCTCCATGCCCCGGATACCCCCCGCGCCTCGACGGCGACTGCGTCTGCGGACGACCGCACAGCCCAGGGTGGCGATACCAACCAAAAAGAGAATGTCAGGCCGGTCGCGGAAGGGGCGTCGGAAGTAAAGTCACACGCAGGCCAAGGTGGACAAAAGACACAATCACCGGCTCAGGAGGAGTTGTTGGATGACTTTGGGCTTCCCCTGCGGCCTGCCTCGAGGCCCGGTCGCTCTCCGACGGAGTCCTCGGGGAGTCAGGACGAATTTCATGACGTCGAGGAGACCGTGGAGGAGCGGGCCAAGAGACGGAGCCAAGCACCGGCTGAGGATGTGACGCCGGAAGCTCCGCCAGAGACCAAGGATGGGGAGGCTGCAAAGGCTGCACCGACCGCCGAGGACCGGCAAGTCCCCGCGGGTGACTCTCCAGCACATGAAGCAGAGGCTCCCCAAGAAAAACCTACAGAAACGTCCAAAGATCTGCAACAGAATGGCGTGTCTAGGAGCCCGTGTCCGGATTGCAAGGATGAACCGCCACCACCCTACACGGAGCGGCCAAGCCTACAGGGATCCGATGTCCCGACGCAGTCCCATGTCGCGGGGAAGAAACCGAAGCCCCTCCAGGCGTCTGAATGGTCGCATCAACGGCTCTATAATGCCCCTAACTTGGAGAGTGACGATGATGAATTGGAACTCGACGACGGTGGCTGGAAGGATATGAAGGCTGTGGACGAGTTCGACGTTTATGATGACTATGGGCGGCTGGTTGTCCGTGGCGGTAACGATGACGTGGAACAGGAAGCCGCATACGCCGGTCTTGGGAGTGCCAGCAAAGGGTATACTCGGGTGCAGCTGGACGAGGATGCGCAGTCGGCGACGAGCATGGACGAGGACACAAGCTATCTCTTCAAGCCAGCCGACGCGACCGGCGCCGGCGTGGAGGATGAAGAGCTACGCGATACCGTCAGCCAATTGCAGGCCACGAAGGATCTCCTGACCGAGGGCCAGAGGATTGCCTATGTCGGCGTGACGAGATTGTCGATCTACCAGATGGTGTCAGACATGGAAAAGATCCCCACGACGAGGGGCACTCGGAAGACAAGGCAGAAAGCCATCGACGCGATGCGGAAATGGGGCCAGGCAATGATGGCCCGGGTCTATTCCCACATGGATATCGATTCTGCCGAGCAGATCATGATCGAACAATTGGCCGAGCATGGCGTACAGCCCGCGGATTTGGTGCCCCCGCTCATGCAGAACGCCCGGGTCAAGAATCCCCTAGCGGAGGAGGGCGCCGCCGACAGCCCTAAACAATCCACCTCGTCGGTAAACCCGCGAAGCAGCCATTCGACCGATATCCCGCGATCGTCCCAGTCGGAGTCCCCCCCGCCATATGAGACCCATGAAGGGGAGGATCTTCCAGAAGTGCGGACCCCGTCGCAAATGCCGACGTCTTCCCGGATTGACATCGACTTGCGGTGGACCGTACTGTGTGACCTTTTCCTCGTCCTCATCGCCGACGCAGAGTACGATGCCCGATCACGGACTTTGTTGGAGCGGGTGGGCAACTCCATGGAGGTGTCGTGGTTGCAGATTGCCCGGTTCGAAAAACGCGTCGTCGATGCCCTGGAGATGCAGGAGTCAGCGGAAAAGGAGACCTGGGATGAGACAGAGCACATGGAACAGCGGAAGAAGAAGGGCAAGACGCGGAAGTATGTGGCCATGGGTTTGGCCACCGTCGGCGGTGGGTTGGTCATTGGCCTTTCCGCTGGTTTGTTGGCCCCGGTCATTGGCGCTGGCCTCGCCGCCGGGTTGACCACCGTCGGGATCACAGGGACCGGTACTTTCCTAGGAGGGGTTGGTGGCACCGCCCTGATCGCATCCAGTGCCACCTTGGCGGGCAGTAGCATCGGGCTCCGGGCGTCCAACCGACGGACCGGCGCGGTGCAGACCTTTGAATATCGGCCTCTTCACAACAACAAACGGGTGAATCTGATTGTCACCGTGGCGGGATGGATGACGGGCAAGGTTGATGACGTTCGACTACCGTTCAGTACGGTGGATCCCATCATGGGCGATATCTACTCGGTTTTGTGGGAGCCCGAGATGCTTCAAAGCATGGGTGCGACGATCAACATCCTCGCTACGGAGGTAAGCTTCATTACAAAGTACATATGTGTGTGTTCGCGGATCTAACTGTCTTCCGACCAGGCTCTCATCAACAGCGTGCAGCAAGTTCTCGGCAACACGGTCCTGGTGGCACTCATGTCTTCGCTGCAGCTGCCGCTCGTCCTCACCAAGCTCGCGTATCTCATCGACAACCCGTGGACCGTGTCGCTCGCGCGAGCCAACGCAGCTGGGCTTGTTCTCGCCGACTCGTTGATGGACCACAACCTTGGGAAACGACCCGTCACCTTGGTCGGATATTCCATCGGTTCACGGGTCATCTTTTCCTGCCTCAAGGAGCTCGCCGATAAAGGGGCCAACGGCTTGATCCAGAACGTCTACCTCTTTGGGTCGCCAATCGTTGCCAGTCGAGACGAGTATCTCAAAGCCCGCGGGGTGGTCTCCGGTCGGTTCGTCAATGGGTTTGCCTCGAATGATTGGATTCTGGGATACCTCTTCCGTGCCACCAGTGGTGGGATCATGCGTGTCGCCGGTCTCGCTGCGGTGGAGGGGATCCCGGGGCTGGAGAATTTCGACGTCACCAAGCTGGTCAATGGACACATGGATTATCGAACGGCCATGCCGCGCCTAATGAAGGAGGTCGGATGGGAAGTGCTGAGTGAGGAATTCGCCGAAATCGAGGATCCCGATCCGGAAAGCCATGCCGAGCGGCAGAGGGAGCTGATCCGTGAGATTGACGAGGCGCGCAAGGAAGCGGAGGCCAAACCGGAGAAGAAGCGATTCGGTCTGTTCAAACGGGGCAAATTGGCCCAGAAGAAGGGGTGGGAGACGTACGATGTCGAACGCAACAACTCCATCCCCTCTCGTGCGTCGAGTGAAACCCCGGCCGGGTCGGTGCTGTTCGATATCGATGCGATCCGAGCCGAGCTGGCATCCGAGGCTATCGAAGTTAAACAGCTGGAATCGACGCTTCCTCCGATGAAGCTCGACTTGAACCCGACCAGTCCGCCTGCCACCACATCGTCCCCCGCAGACGACAAGAGCCCCAAGAAGGCCGAGGCCACGCCATCTACCCCCGCATCCGTCCCCGAACCCTCCACCCCGAAGCCCGATGTTCCATCTCAGGCCCGAGCTCCGCCCCAGCCCCAGCCACATGACGAGGAAGTCGAGTTGACCTTTGACACGTCATTTCACGAGGCGTCCCCGCCCCCGCGTTCACACACGTCGTTTGAGCCCAGCAAAGCAGATCCCGAGCCCACTCGGCCCGAGCTCCGGTCTTCCGCGACGATGCCCGTCGGAGCCGGCACCTTTGGCGGTGCGGCTGTTGGAGCCAGCGCCGTCGGGGCCATGGCTTTGGAGCCCAACGCGTGGGCTGAGTATGACATTGGGACCGGCGAGGAGGGAGAGATTCAGATGAGTTTTGAGTGACGCGACCCATGAACTCTGGTAGACTCAGGTCGGCGTGATAATGGTGCCTGCTTGCATTTCCTGCACTGTTGCCGGAGTTTGCATAATATCGTTCTGTCTTTAATTATTCCTCCTTATTTCTACCTTGCCTTTCTCATTCTGTTTTATGGATTGGTCTAATGCTGGAACCAGACAACGAACCTTTTGGATCAGCGGTTGGAAGAACGAACCTTTTCTATATTCTTATATCTATCTTATATCCATGGAGACTGTTTTTGTGGGTTTCACTTAGCTGGCCTTGTCAGTCCTGTTTGATGGTTTAATGAACATACACCTGATTTGCTGCTATAATTTTATACCTAATTTTTCTTTTGCTTGAAATGCGCTTTTTGAATGTTTTGGCCTGATTGGTGTATATTAGTTACGGAGTATATACCTGTGAATGATGGATAGATGTGGAAATATCAGAGTATAATTACAGTTCCCTTGAAGAAAATCATGAAGCATATGGATCAGAATGAAGTGGGTCTGGATGAGCTTGGAGTGGGGAAGGCGGCATAGCGTGTCAGTCACACCAACACGCGTCAATCTCTCTCTCCTCATTGAGTTGCTCTTCTTCCTCTTGAACAACCATGGATTGTCCATGAGTCGGTCGTTTATTCAATTATATTCTACATACAATTACCAATCAGTCTATCTCCTAAACACCAGCTAGCCACCGACCTCCCTGCGATCCTTGTCTCATCTGCCCTGTCTTATCCGATCCTACTCCGCCGTGCAACTCCAGTTCCAATTCCAGTCCCGGCCTTAAGCTCTCTACCGTGGTTACGCGACCCCGCGTGAGCATTACCTGGTTCTACTGAAGGGAGGTAGAAGCGCATGATTCGTCCGACGCGGGGACGATCCGACTCCGGTATTCCTGGTTTCTTTGTTTGAAACACAGACACACGACACACGACACACGACACTAGATAACCGAACCTGACCCGACTTTCGAAACGCATTTCCTTCATTTCTTTCTTTCTACATCTATCAACATGACCAGAACAACACGGCGAGGCCTCGATAGCAGCCACTCGAGAACTTATCTAACCGCGAGGAACTTCACCGGCGACTCCTTGCTATCGACATTCAAAACCCCCAAACGGGAAGAACCCGCCACAGATGAGGAACCGCAAAGCTCCACCGACGAGGAAATCGCAAGCGATGCCAGCGCGGGGGTAGAATCAAACAGTGGCCGGGAGCGACAGCGGCGGCAGCCGTCCGGGCCGACACTGGAGGAGAAGCTCGCGGCGACGCGGTCGTCGCGGCGGGGAACAACGGCCCCGTCGAAATCTCCCGGGTCTAGCCGCAAGAGAAGTTCCAGACAGATGGCCTATGACGCGCCGGACGAGAACGACGCCGAGGACATGATCTTTTCGCAGCACAGCCAGAAGAAGCGCAAGAGTGTGGGGTATGGGTCGAATCGCAACCGCAGGTCGGACTGGGGAGCGCGGGGGTCGAGCTTTGCGTCGCGGCGGTCGGAGTCGCCTGCGAGTGGGGCGGGGGAGGTCTCGAAATCTACCGGCGAGGAGAAGAAGGGACCCGCGTTCAAGGTCCCTAGAGATGTTCCGAGCTCGCCGCCCAAGCGCGCCGTCGAGTTCAAGAACCCGCCGAACTTTCCGGTCGATTCGACGTCTAGCTCGTCGTTTGCTACGTCGTCGGCTCGTGAGCCTCCTGTCTTTGACTATGATGATGACGACGACTCTCCGTTGAGCACGCCGCTCAGCTCGGCGTCGTCGGGTTTCTTGAACGAGCTATCGCAGTGGGGTGACATGGAGGCAGACACGACCGCTCCGACGCCACCCCCGCCAAAAACCCTACGCCCGGAGGAATCCCTGTGTCCCATGTGCAAGCAACCCGTCGATCCAGGCCTCCTGCTCACCTTCCTCGAACAGCCGCGCCAGCGCATCCGGGACCAGAAACGGTTCTGCGAATCGCACCAGAGCGACACGGTCGAGAAGGAGTGGACCGAAAAGCGGTATCCGACTATCGACTGGGCCCATTTTGACGAGCGTCTGGAGGGGCATTTTGCTGATCTCGAGCGTCTTCTGGCGCCTGATAGCACGTCATATTACCGGAATCTGTTGGACAGCGAGCTCAAATCTGGCCAGGCGAAAAATTTCCGATTGACGCTGGATGGGAATGGGCTGGAGAATATGTCTTGCGGGTATTATGGAACGCGCGGTGCAGCTAAGATGTGGGTTTCTCTTTCCCTTTCTCTTTCTCTCCCCCTCTCTTCTTATTTTATAAATGCTGATAAATCATCAGGCTACAAGCAGTGACTACCCGTTTCTCTCGCAAATTGCGCCGCCTCGCAGCCGACGACCACATCGTCAAGAAAGCCGGCGTGGTGCCCTACGCGCAGGCTGTTCTCGTTCCAGAGCTCGCGATGCGACTGGTCAAGGAAGATATGGGCGTCAACGATGAGACCGCCCGAGTGATCATCCGCGAGAGTATCGAGATTGGCGAGAAGGTGAATTATGAACTGAACGACACGGTGCCGATTCCTGAGGATCAGGGTAGGATGGAAATCGAGTGATTCTCTACACCTTACTCTGGGCTTATTGCTCTTTTCGAGGTTGTATTTGTATATAATAGTGGAGTACTCGATACCAGTGCTTATGAATGACGATTCCCAATATCAATTCCCAAGTGGAGGGCTCCACTCCGATAAGATAGCCGAGCGGTGGGCCTTTATTACGTAGCTCCAGTGAGCCACCCCAACCTTTCAGTGCGGAGTCCGTCGGGTTAAATACCGTCTTCTCCTCCACTCCATCTCTCTCCCTGCGATGGTCGCCAATTTCCCCAATTCGCCCATCTAGAAAATGTACTCAAACATGAGGGAGAAAACCATGGCTCCCTCCGAGTCCACCCCCCTGTTATACGTCAACGTCGCGCCACCGCGCCATCGCTATCCGCACCATCGCCTGCGACGCGCCTGCAGCTTCTCATTGGGCCTGCTGCTTTTGGGATCCCTAGTCCTCTTCCTGATCCCATCCGCCATTCTCCCCCGCGACCACGGCTCCATCTTTTCCTATCTCCCCTGGGCACAGCCCCTCCCCCACAAAGCCTGGCCGCACGGGAACGGCCTCGCCTACCAAGACCTGCAGTCCATCCTCCTGCACACGCCCTCGCCCGGCCGGTCGCGCGAATGGAGCGAGTACTACACCGCCGGGCCGCACCTGACCGGCCAGAACCTGAGCCAGGCGATCTGGACGCAGGACCGCTGGCGGGAGTTCGGCGTCGCCGAGACCGAGATCGTCGCCTACGACGTCTACCTCAACTACCCCAAGGACCACCGGCTTGCCCTGCTGCGGGAGGCCGACGGCGCCACGGAGGTCACCTTCGAGGCGTCGCTGGAGGAGGACGTCCTGGAGGAGGACGGCACGAGCGGGCTCCCGGACCGCGTGCCGACTTTCCACGGGTACTCTGCGAACGGCAACGTCACGGCGCCGTTTGTGTACGTCAACTTTGGCACCTTCGCCGACTACCAGGATCTCGTCGATGCCAATGTGAGTTTGGCCGGGAAGATCGCGATCTGCAAGTACGGGCGCATCTTCCGCGGGTTGAAGGTCAAGCGGGCGCAGGAGCTCGGCATGGTCGGGGTTGTCTTGTATAGCGACCCGCAGGAGGATGGGGAAATTATCGAGGAGAATGGCTACGAGGCTTATCCGGATGGGCCGGCGCGGAATCCGAGCGCGGTTCAGCGGGGGAGCACTCAGTTTTTGAGTACGTCTTTTTCTTTCTTTCCTTTTTCTTTTTTGATTTTATTTCTATTTTTACTTTTTGAGATGCAAATATTCTAACTGGGGCAGGCACATCGCCTGGTGATCCGACGACTCCAGGCTACCCCTCCAAGCCCGGGTGCGACCGACAGGACCCGCAGGACGCGATCCCGTCGATTCCCTCGCTGCCCATCTCGTACGCCGAGGCGCTGCCGTTCCTGCGTGCGCTGAACGGGCACGGGCCCAAGGCCTCGGACTTCAACCAGTACTGGCAGGGAGGCAAGCTGGGCAACAAGGGAGTCGAGTACAACATCGGGCCGTCGCCAGACGACGTGGTGATCAACCTGTACAACGAGCAGGAGTACGTGATCACGCCGCTGTGGAACGTCATCGGGACGGTCAAGGGCACCATCCCGGACGAGGTCGTCATCCTCGGCAACCACCGCGACTCGTGGATCGCCGGCGGATCGGGCGACCCCAACAGCGGGTCCGCCGCAATGAACGAAGTCATCCGCAGCTTCGGCGAAGCGCTCAAGGCAGGATGGCGGCCGCTGCGGACGATCGTGTTCGCCAGCTGGGACGGCGAGGAGTACGGCCTGCTGGGATCGACCGAGTGGGTCGAGGATCACCTCCCGTGGCTGTCGCGAGCGACCGTCGCCTACCTGAACGTGGACGTGGCCGCCTCAGGGACAGTGTTTTCGCCCTCGGCCAGCCCGCTGCTCAACAACGTGATTAACGAAATCACGGGTCTCGTGCCGTCTCCCAACCAGACCGTCGCCGGGCAGACCGTGCGCGACGTGTGGGACGGCAAGATCGGCACGATGGGCAGCGGCAGCGACTTCACAGCCTTCCAAGACCTCGCGGGGATCCCGAGCTACGACCTCGGGTTCGGACGGGGTCCCAACGACGCCGTCTACCACTACCACTCGAACTACGACAGCTTCGCCTGGATGGACCGATTCGGCGACGCCGACTGGGGGTACCACACGGCGTGCGCGCAGATCTGGGCGCTCTCCGCGGCGCAGCTGATTGAGACGCCCGTGCTGTCGCTCAGCGCGACGGACTACGGCCGCGGGCTCGCGGCGTACCTGGACCGGATCAAGCCGGCGGCGGGGAAGCTGCCGCCGTCGGAGCAGTTCGACTTTGCGCCGCTGGACGGGGCGATTGCGCAATTTGAGGAGGTGGCTGTGCAGTTTGATGGCTACGCGGCTCGCCTGACGGAGCAGCTGGACGAGGACCTGCCTTGGTACCTGTGGTGGAAGAAGGTGCGGCTGTTCTTCTTGATCCGGCGGGTGAATGATCAGTACAAGGCGCTGGAGCGACAGTTTCTGTATGCGGCGGGACTGGACGGACGTAGTTGGTTTAAGCATGTGGTGTTTGCGCCGGGCTTGTGGACGGGGTACTCGGGGGCGACGTATCCTGGGCTGGTGGAGAGTTTGGAGGGGGGAGATTTGAAAAATGCGGTGGTAGGTTTTCTTTTCTTTTTTTTTTTCCCTACTTATCCCTTGCTTTTTTTTATCTTTTGGGGGAAGCTAACGAAGACAGAAATGGAGGGGAATCATCATGGACAGGATTGGGGAGGCCACCAAATTGTTGCAGTGAGTCACGATATTGGACATCAGGATGATATAGGGATAGATCGTATATCTATCTTATCTAACTATATAAGTCTGTCTTTCGTTTATATAAATATATCCATTCGTAGAATATTATAAATCTGTAAAAAAGGGCTCACGGACCACTAGGTTGCAGCAGGACTAGGCCCATGCGCCGTCCCACTTGATCTGACTCGATCTCAGCGACAAATATTTCATCAACTACTCCGGAGTATATTAACAATCACCTATACACCTATACACACATATATACAGACCTATATATACAGACCTATATATACCATATATATACCTTTATAAAGATATAAATATATAAATATACAAAATGCGCCCAAAACCCCACCTCCCCAAAAAACAACTCCTCATCCTCTCCATCTGCCGCTTCGCCGAGCCCGTCGTGCTGACCTCCGTCCTCCCCTACCTCCCTGAGATGATCGAGCAGGTCGGCGTCCCCCGCGACCAAGTCGCCAAATGGGTCGGCATCACCTCCGCCGCCACCTCCCTCAGCCAAGCCGCCATGGCCGTGCCCTGGGGGACGGCCTCCGACCACTTCGGGCGCAAGCCCATCATCCTGCTCGGACTCAGCTGCACGATGGTCGTCTCGGTGCTGTTCGGGCTGTCCCGCACGCTGACAGCGCTGGTGGTCTCGCGCGCCCTGCTGGGCCTGCTGAACGGGAACGTGGGCATCATCCGCACGATGGTCGCGGAGATGGTGCCGCAGCGGGATCTGCAGCCCGTGGCGTTTAGCGTGATGCCGCTTGTGTGGACCGTGGGGAGTATCTTTGGGCCTGCGTTTGGGGGCGCGCTGGCGAGGCCCGTCGAGAAGCATCCTGGGTTGTTTGGGGGGCCGTTGCTGGAGAAGTTTCCGTTTTTGTTGCCGAATTTGGTGGCTGCTGGGTTGTTTGTTGTGGGGATTTTGACGGGGTTTTTGTTTCTGGAGGTATTTCTTTCTTTTTTTCCTTTCCATGGGTTCATTCCTTTCGTGGTGGTTACATGAGATGGTTTAGAGAAACTAATGAATATAGGAAACCCTCTCCACGAGAAAAAACCACCGCGACTACGGCCTCGTCCTCGGTCGAGCGCTGACTCGTCTGTGCGTGTTTCCCTCCCGTCGCAAGACTACCACCCTCAAGCACGAGGAAGACGAAGAAGAAGAAGAGAGGACTCCTCTTCTAGGCAGAGGCAGGGACAGAGACACGCAGCCACCACCGCGGCCCCGCTGGCGGGAAGTCTTCACGCCGCAATCGAACCTCATCCTCGTGGCGTACGCGTGCATGTCGATGCACACGATGGCATTCGACTCTCTTCTGCCGGTGTTCTTGCACAGAGAGGTGCAGCCGCGCGAGGGGAACCCTGATGTGCGGTTACCGTGGAAGTTTCTGGGTGGGTTTGGAGTTGGTACGTTTCTCTATCTCTTCTCTTCCTCTCCCTCTATATCTCTCCTACCCATGTTCATACTACCTCCCCACTCTCAATTCATGAAAGCTAATGAAAAGAAAAAGACGCCCAAACAATCGGAATCTACTACACCCTAATCGGCACAATCGGCATGTTCATCCAATTCCTCATCTTCCCCCCAACAGCCAGACGCCACGGCGCGCTCGCCTGCCTCCGCATCACGACCATCATCTTCCCCCTCCTCTACTTCATCACGCCCTTCACCGCGCTCGTCCCGCCGTCCCTCCGACACGCAACCGTCTTCCTGCTCATGCTCGCCAAGCTGGCGGCGTCCATCTTCGGCTTCCCCTGCACGACGATCCTCCTGACCAACTCGGCGAGCAGCCTGCGCGTGCTGGGCACGCTGAACGGCGTGGCGACCGCCATGAGCGCCGTCGGGCGGGCCGTGGGGCCTGCCGCGACGGGGGCGGCCTTCTCGTACGGCGTGCGCTGTGGCTATATCATCTTGCCGTGGTGGTTGTTGGCGGTCGTTGCGGGGGTGTCTGCTTTGCCTGTTTTTTGGACGGTGGAGCCGGAGGGGTTTGACGAGGTGGGTGAGAGGATTGAGTATGAGGATGAGAGTGACTTATCAGATAGTGAGTAGTAGTATAGTATAGTATAAAGAATATAGTATTAGTCAGCTATGTAGTTACTAGTCTACCTCGGTATAGCATACCTCACTCCATCCCCAACCGTCATACCATCATACTACTCTCATCATCATCATTTCTATACTCTATACTCTACATAAACAACAAGGACAACAAGAACAATAAAAAAAGAACAAAAAAAATGGTACGTCAACCCATACAAACACACATCCACCTCTTCCACACCACATTACACCTCCCAACCAACCCAACCACTACCCCCATCACCAACCCTCAAGATAATCTCCCCTCGACTCCCCAAACAAACCACCTCCATCTACCAAACAAACTAACCAAATCTATAAATATAAACAGTCCACCCAAACAGCCCTCTCCCTCTCCCTCCTCACCTCCCTAGGCGGCATAATCGGGTACGCGCGCACGGGCTCCGTCCCCTCCATCGCAGCAGGCGTCTCCATCGGCGCGCTCTACCTCTACAGCTACACGCGGCTGCAGGCGAACCAGCCCTACGGGAACGAGCTGGCGCTGCTTGCGTCGGTTGTGTTGGGGGGGAGTTCGATCCCGAGGGCGATCAAGACGGGGAAGGCTGTTCCCGTTGGGTTGGGGGGGTTGGCGCTTGTTGGGGGGGTTGTTTTTGGGTCGGCTGTTTATAACCGGAGGTAATTTAACTAGTTGATTATGTGGATGGACTGATCATTTGATTGTTGTTGATGTTGATGGATTATTGATCGATTGATGGAAGTAATGTCATGTGTGAACTATGATGTTGACTGCTTTACTTTTGATAATATGTGTAAAAGATATGATATTCCCTACCTGGACTCCGGAACTTACAGTATCATGCTACCTCTCTACCTCTCCTACCGCGCCATCCACTACCAAACCGCTACCCCCGCTACCCTACCCCTACCAAGCCGCCCGTCAGTGACAAGTCTCCTTGCTTGACATAGATCGACTTAGCTTTTCCTTCATGTCTCTCATTCAGCTGCCATCTGCCTGCTGGGCACAAAATCCTCCTGCTGCTACATGCTAGTATCATTCGGTGCAGTCACAGCTGCAGGTACCTCGGCCAGAACAGTCTCCTCCTGAGGAACGTACGCATACCGCGACAGGCGCGCCATCTTCTCCTCCGGACTGGTCTCGTTATCGGCATACACCAGCCGGGTCTGCTTCGCTTTGTCCTTCTTGGTCGTCTTCTCGTCCGTCGCTTCGGGCTTCGATGGTGCCGGCGCCGACGCCGGCGTCGCTGCCGGCGCCGCTGCCTGGTCGGCTGCCCGCGCTGCCCCCGAGATCAGATCGTCCACCGACGTCGCGAACGGTGTCGTGCCCTCGCCGTTGGGCCCGCCCTGTCCCATGTGCATCTGCTGCATCTGGAACGCGTTGACCGGCGGGGCGCCCATCACCGGTCGCTGGGGGAGCGTCGACGCGCTCGGCAAGCTGGGCGGTCGCTGCGGCAGGCCGGTCGCCGTCTGCGGCGGGGTGTTGGTCTGCGACGGCGGTTGCGACGGGTATCCGATGGGTTGACCCGGGGTCGGGGCGGTGTACGGCTGCGGCGAGTAGGTCGACGGCGACGTGTACTGCGTGCTAGAAGGGTACTGCTGTGGACCGCCGGGTAAGAAGTTCTGGTAAACGGGACTTGCCGTTGATTGGTAGGGAGATCCCGCAGCGGCACCTGTGTACGGCTGGGGATAAGAGAATTGCTGTGCGGGGGGGTTGGATGCATTCTAGAAAGTCAGCTTACACATGAAACAGAAAAAGGAAAGATTGAATGGAGAGAGAACATACAAATCCAATACTCGTCGTCTGACCGGCCCCAACAGGCGTAACATCCCCACTACTCCCGCCCGCGAGAGCCTCCGCCTTCTTCGCCTTATGCTCCGCCAAGCGCTTCTTCAGATCCGACACGTTCTCCAGCTTGGGTCGCTTGGCCGGCTGCTGGCCCCCGCCCGGGGTGGCGCCGCCCTGGCCGGCAGGCGGGTTCCCCGTGACAGCCTGCCGCTCAACCTCGGCCTGCTGGAACTGGGTCGCGACGCGCTGGTTGTGGCCCTGGATGATGTCCTCGGGGACGCCTTCCATGCCGAAGATCTCCACGTCGAGACTAGATCGGTTAGGAAGCGCATTGTCGACGGTGGACAGCTGCTCCTTGTGTACCTGGCTCATGTGGACCGACAGGCCTATCTAGTTAGCTTCTTTCTATCTTACAGGAACATTCATAGATGAGGAAGAGAAGAAGGTACCTCCGGCTGTGTTGAGCCTCCGCCCGCATCGCTCGCATTTAAAGTGTTTCGCTTTCTGGTGGGAGATGAGGATCTTCAGGTCGTCAAAGTCGCGCTCGCAGTAATAGCACCATGGCCGTGCGAGAAGTTCTTCCAATGAGGGTCCACGTCTTTTCTTTCCCATGGCGGCGGTATATAATTCGGATAAAGTGGTGTTCAAGATGGATGAGATGAGCGAGGCAAATGACAACCGCGTTTGGAACTCGCCGCCGAAGTCACCTGCGGTCACCTGCCGGAACGTCACGTGGAGATCAACGTCACGTGTTGATTACTCGATTAGGTACTAGTTACGGAAGTAGCACTCTTAGATTAGATCGTGATGATAATGTGAAGTAAAAGTAATTCAGTTGAATTAATCCATAGCATACATCCAACAACAGAAATATCCATTACACCTTTTTCAACCAAACAGGCCGTATAAACACCGATGCCGCGCGGACGCTGGGTCAAGTAACAGCAGTCCGCGAATCCACAAAACAGACCAACCTGCGCCATCGCTGGCCAACACGCTAATCCAGACAATGCAACCAATCCAGACTAGCAAAAATCAAGAGAACTCAGAAAAAAAGATCCGATGGTAGTATACAATATGACAAGACAGCCCCCCTCCAGATCGGAAAGGAGTAGATGCAGTAAACAAGGAACCGAATGTCGTAGGGTCCAGAGAGTCCAGCCGCCGCCCCAATCGGTTGCCTCGAAGGGAGACCGGGGGCGGTATGGTGGGGCGGCGGCTGGTGAAAAGGTCGCGAGCGTTAATGTCCCTGGGGCCAATGGGCGAGGCCCGATAGTCTGATAAGACGGTGCCCATTGACCCCGGGAAACAGTATGAGAATGACTCCCGTATCAGAAGAGCCCGGCCGCCACTCCTATCATGTCACAGGTTCTTTTTGGGGTGGCGGCCGGTAACAAGCAAATAATGCAAGAGGCCGGAATCAATGGGCTAGATGGCATAGATTCAATGCCCATTGACCCCGGCCTCAGAACAAAATAGAAAGATTTTAAAAACACAGGATTAAAAGGTTTGGAAAAGTAGAAAAAACAAGAAAGAAAAAAACAGGAAAAAGAGGAAGAATCAGGCCGGCCGCGGGGGCCCTGGTGGAGGCATGCCAGGCGCCGCCCCATACGGCATATAAGGATATGGCGTATGGTAGGGCTGGGGCGGCGGCTGGTGCAGTGGCCCCCGCGGCGCCGGAGGGAAGGGTGCAATGGCCCGAGGGTCAATGGGACCGTAGGGGGCCATGGTTCCCGACCCCAGGCCCCCCCGGGGCGCGGTCAGGGGAGCCAGGCGCGGGGGCGCCCCCGGGTGGCCTGGCGCCAGCGGCGCAGAGGCGGCCATCGGCGGTGGCGGGGCCGGGGCCAGCCCGGCGTCGGTCCGCAGGGGAGGCGGCGGGCCCCCAAAGGGCGGACTCGCGGTGGGTTTATTCTTGACCACGAGCTTGTCAGGCTCCGTGGCCCGCTTCGCCGCCTCGGCCACCCGGTCGGCCTCAATCTGCGCTTTGGACCGCTTGGGATTGCGCGTCCGCCCTTCGCGGTTGAACCGGGCCCAGTGGTTGAGCATGGCCTCGGTGCGCTTGGGGTTCTTGGAGTTGGCGATCTTCTCGCGCCGGGCGATCTCCGCCGGATCCAGCGGGTCCGACCCCTCCTCCCCGATCGCCGCGGCGGCGGTGGCGGATCCCGCGCGCGGGGCTGGTTCGAGGGGCGCCAGCGAGGCCGCGGGGCCGGGTCGGGTCTGCGCGGTGCCGGCGGCGGTGGCCGGGGCGGCGGCCTCCCGACCGGACATGCGACCGGACGCCCGCGCCGGGGCCGTCGGGGTGGCGGGCTGGGGCGTTTCGGAGGCGGCGCGCGCGCCTGATCGGGCTCCCTTGCCGCGGCCGCGACCGCGGGGAGCGGGTTTGGTGGTCGGGGCGGGGTCCGTCCGGCGGGTGCGCGTGGTCCGCTTGGCCGGGACCGACTCGGGTTCTGTGTCGGCGGGCGCCGGCGTCCCACCGGGGGTCTGGTCCGTGTCGCGGGCGCGGGCCGCCTCGAGCTCGGCGGCCTTGCGCTTGCGCGTGGCCTTGGGAACGAGCGGCACGCGGGGTGGGGGGTTCTGGAACTTGGGGACGTGCTCGACGCCGAACTTGGTGATGGTCGGCCACCCGTCGGGGTTGGGGTTGTCGGGGCCGGCCTTGGCGGCCATCTTGCGGGCCTGGGCCAGGGTCGGTTTGAAACCGCCCTGGACGAAGGGGTTCTGGTGGCTGATCTTGTCCTTCTTGGGGTCGTGCTTGTAGTTGTAGAGCATCGCCTCCTTCTTGTCCTCGAAGATGCGCGGTTTCTCCGTCTTGCGGGGGTTGCTACAGGGCTTCGCGTTGTGCCGGGTGGCCAGCTTCTGCAGTTTCTCGATGGCGAGATATTCGTCCTGCCAGGCCTTGAGCGCGTAAGCGACATTCTCCGTGATGGCGTAGAGCTGGTCAGAGGCGCGCAGCTCGGGATCCCGGAGCTGGCGCAGGAACGCTTCCACCTGGGTGATCTCGAGGAATTCGCCGCGGCCCGCATGGGGCTGCTTGTAGGGGTCGGGTCGGTCGAGAAGGTCGGACCCATCCCGTTTCTTGCCCCGCTTGGGGTCGAGGGGATCGAGGAAGACGTGGGCCCAGGTCTGGTTCAGGTGGGTAGCTTGCTCGTCGTAATCGCTGGAAAAGAGGGGGGCCTCGTGGAGGTTCCACAGGTTGTGGACGCGCTTGTCCAGGGAGACCGAGTCCTGCGGCCGGGAGAACTCGTGGAGCTGGTTCGAGAGGGCGAGGTCGGACTCGACTTCGTGGCCGTCGCCGTCGACGACTTCGGTGTCCCCGTCCGCTTCGGGTTCGGCTTCGGGTTCGGCTTCGAGTTCCTCGTCCTCGTCGGGGGGGTTCGTTGGCTCGGTGGTCTCTGCGCCGTCGGCGCCGCCCTCGACGGCGGCTTCGCTCAGGTCGTCGTCCTGCTCGTCTTCCACATCGGCCGCGTCGTTCTCTTCGATCTCGGCGACGGTGGAGACGCGATCGGCTTCTACCGGCTCGTCGGCGGCGCCGTCGAGGGTGGCCCGTCGAACGATCTGCGGGTGGACGGAGGCCATGTGCTCCTTAAGGGCGTCATTCTGGGCGACCGAATCGCCGTCGGGGGCGTCAAAGTCTTCCCCGCACCAGGTACAGTGCGATTTGGAGACGGTTGGGGGGGGAGAGGGAGTGGAGGTTGGGGGGCGGTGGATTGGTTCGGAGAATTGTCGGCGGATTGGGGAGTCCTGGCTGGCCATGTCCGAAGTATGGCTTCCGGCCTCAATATCACTCTGCGCGGCCGGAGCCATGGCAAGCCGGCCACGGGGGGGGAACACCAGATCGGTCTCTGAGATCAGGGTCAACAACGATCACCACGAAAGGGATAGATCGGAATACCCGATGGGTCTGCCCGATCGACACCTGACTATCACGTTGTCAGTTGGAGGTCGGTTTGGGGGGAGAAAAGTTCGCTTCCGGATGCCAAGACGCCAGGAAGTACTGAGCGTGGCATCCGATCAACAGGGAGTTTACAGGAGGGTGAGCGAGTTATCAAAAGGAAGGACACAGAGACAGACCAGAAAACATATACCGTCTGAAGAACATGCTCTAGACACGCTACCTCTGTGTACAGGGGGGGAGGGTTTAAGATTGATGGGGCAAGTGTGGCAGATCGCGTGTGACGGGAAGTAGAGTCGAGAGGTGAGAACATACCTGAATAATTCAATCCACGGGTCCGAGAAAATAAAAAAAAAATAAACACCGATCGAATGACCGTTCTGAGATTGGTTTGACGAAGGTGAAGAGGATGGAAATAGAGAGAGTGGTGGGTGCAGGGAAGAAAGGGAGAGAGAAGCAAGGTTGATGGTGAAGTAGAAGAAGTAGAAACTTCGGTAGTGTTAGAAGTAGTAGTAAGTAGGAGGTGTAAGTACTAAGTTAAAGTAGGTGTGGGTTTCGGGTTGGTTTGGTTTGGCTCTGCAGGACAGCCGATCGGTAAGCAAGGACAGCAGCCACGCGAGGCACGTCCAATGACAATAATGACAAGATTGTGAAGGAAAGGAGATGGAAGGAAAGAAGTCAATGATCTGAGAAAGACAGATCGACGTGGATTGAGATGGTGGGCGTTGAAGAAAGGAGGAAGAATGGAGTGTTGGGAGGTTGTAGTAGTTGGTATGGAAAGGAAGTGGATGTAGAATGACAGGAGTAGAGAAGAGAGAAGAGGGAAAGCGAAAGGGGGAAGAAGAGAGGATTCAAAAGTAATGGAGAGGAGAGAAGAGCCAAGTCCAGTGATTGACACAGATTGAATGAAGCTGTGAATAGTATGGATCACTACCAGAGGTTGTTGATGTTGATGTTGTAGTTGGAGTGTCGATGATCAAGAAATCAATCATGGTTAGAAAAAAATTCACTAGAGGGACTGGGCTGGGGTGACCGTACCATACCGTATTCATCCCCGGAAAGGGAGAGGTAGATCCTGTGGTACTGTCATTTACAGGGCCAGTACCCTCATTTCCCCCTGTCACAGCAGATTCCCTTGTTATGATGTATTCCCTACTATTTGATACTCATTGTATATTCACTTGATATTCTAGTGAGATCTAAATTTGATACGGTAATCATTATAGTATGCCAATACTTATTATAATGAATGCAAGAGAAATCTAGAATAATCCAATTGGACAATCATATACAGGTTATATACTAACAGATACCAGCGAACTGACCATACAGACCAGATCTATACTATACTTTATACTCTATCCTCTATACTTCCACTCATCCAGATCTATACATCCCAATCCATCAATTACCAAACTAATAATCAATGCTCATGATTCTTCTCCCCCACATCCAACGCCACCAAAAACCGACTCACGCAATTATAAGCCGCCGCCGTCGTCGTAATCTCCACCACCTCCCTCTCGTTAAAGAACCCTCTAACCTCCGCAAACACCGCCTCCGGCACTCGCACCGTCCTGGTCATCGCATCCGTATACTTCAGCACCGCCCCCTCCGCCGCCCCCAACACGCCCTCCCGCACCGAGCGCGCAAAATCCGCCCCCTCGTCGCGGATCGCCTGCAGTGCCGCCTCGCTCAGTCCGCCCTCCTGCAGCAGCGGCGCGTGCTGCTCCCACTCGAACAGCGCCCCGTTCACCACCGCCACCCGGCAGATGATCAGTTCCCGGATGATGGTCGACAGGCTGGTCCGCGTGCGGATCGCCCCGATGAAGGAGTTCCACCCATCGGCTACGGGGTAGGAGTGCAGCAGGGCCCGGTCGAGGGGGAGGAGAGGGCCCGGGGCACGTCGCGCTTGTACCCGGGCTAGGATGGAGGCTTCCTCGGGGGTGGTGGTGGGTGGAGGGTCGGGGACATATGGGAGGCGCATTTTATATATTGTTATAAAGAAGCTGTACGACAGAGAATGTGTAGATGCTAAAGTTACATTAGTCAACCGTACTATATCATCTGGTGGAATACATACGTGAATAGGTGGATCGCCTCTGAATGCAGTCAATGATGATCGGACGTGGGACCAACTCGCTATTTATGCCGATTCTCCTCCACCCCGCGGGCGGGACCGTTACGGGAGCCGAGGATAAGGGCGGAATCCAACCGATCTCATTGACTCATTCGGAGTAGGTCGTCTGTTGATCTTGGTGAGGAATTGTAGAAGTACTGGTGTGTATAGCTATATATCATTGGGTTTGAAACAGCTTAGAAAGATCTTTTGTGTCCTTGAACCAGTCGGACAATTAAATTAGCCAACTATGAAGAGAAATCTATACAATTCATTCTATATGATAATCTAGAGATTCAACCAATTCTAGTCATAACAATGAACATTGGATAATAGATTAATTCTCAATGAACCTTGTAAAGAAGTTCAAATATATACAAAGTTACAGTGATCTCAGGACCTTATCCCCCTCTGGTCGAACACCGAGACACGATAAATATATTGAAGTTATGGATCGGAAGTCTAAGCTGGAGACCTGATGTTATCCTCTTGTGGTTACCCCGTAGCTCTATATATACTGATGTGGATGAGTTACCAATCATACCACTTATCCTCATGAATAAAATCAAATCAAAATACCCATGCAAGGAACCCTGAATGCCATCAAGTATTGGACGTGACGCGTGACTGTCCAACGTGCTGTCAAGCCGCTTCTTGGCGCAGGTCATCAGCCACATGTTCTCCACCGCCCAAACCATCAACATCCTCTCCTCCTCCCTTTCCTTTCCCCCCACACACCCAACTTCCCTACAATACCACACCGACAATGCGTCCCAAAAATTCCAAACCCACGAGTGATGAGTTGCTCGCCCAGTTCGACTCGCTCGGAGTCGACTCCGGTGATAAATCCGACGGCGCAAAGCCGGCCAACACAACCGGCCAGTCGGAGGACATCCTCGCCGAGTTGGACAACCTCGCCGCCCAACGCCCCAGCAGTAACACGGGTACCCCTCGTGTGTCCATGAACGAAGCCCGTCCGTCTACCAAGTCACCGAAGCCGGCAGCGGCGACGGCGACGACTCCTTCGACCAGCCGGTCCAGCGAGGACAAAGCCGCCCCCCGCAAGTCGACGGACAGTGCCCGAGCGGCTTCCCGTGCGGCTAGCAAGCCCGCCACCGCCCAGCCCGCCGAATCCGAGAAACCAACAGCAGAGGAGGCGGCGGCCAGCGGTGGAGGATGGTGGGGCGGCATCTTCGCGACGGCCAGTGCGGCCATGAAGCAGGCGGAGGCCGCCGTCAAGGAGATCCAACACAACGAGGAGGCCCAGAAATGGGCGCAGCAGGTGAAGGGCAATGTCGGGGCTCTTCGGGATTTGGGTATGTTTTTTTTTTTCTTTTACTTGAAATACACACACACACACACACACACACACACACACACAAGCTCACACATCCAGGCGGCGAGCTTCGAGACCGGGCCCTCCCCACATTCACCACGCTCATCCACACACTGGCGCCCCCCATCTCGTCCCACGAGCGTCTCCAGATCCACGTCACGCACGATCTATCCGGATACCCGAGCATCGACCCGCTAGTCTATGCTGTGTTCTCGCGCGTCATGGCCCAGGTCGAGGGTGGCGAGCTGCTGGTGCTGCAACGCGGGCAGGAGTCGGCCCCGAAGCGAGGTCTCGACCTCACAGGCAGCAGCCGCGCCCCAGGCTGGCACGACGGGCCCTGGTGGCGCACAGTGACCCCCGGCACACCGCGCAGCCTGTCATCCATCCGCGGCGCCGCCGAGGCCTCCAAGCTTGCACGCGCCAGCGCCGAGTCCTTCGCAACGGAGTTCTTCGCGTCCCGCGGCGGCGTCGAAGAAGCCGCCAAGCAGGCCTCTGAGGTCCTCAGCGAGACCAACCCCGTCCGCAGCAGCGACATCTTCCTCGCCATCCAGGCCATCAGCCAGACCTCGTCGACCGAGCTCTTCCAGGCGGGGCCTACCACCGAGAAATCCACGCCCCCGGGCGTGGTCGACGTCCCCGACGCCACGGAGGAAGAAGTCACCTTTGCCGTGTACCTGCACGATCCCATCCACGGCATCGCCTTCCACACCATCTCGCAGAGCATCCCGCAGAAATGGATCGACTGGCTAGACAATACCACCACGGCCTCTTCCGCCTCCACCGCCCCGGAGACAGACGCCGACAACAACAATAACACCACAACGACGACACCCGCCGAAATCGCCGACATCATCGAAAGCGGCGGCGTCGATCCGCGCGAGTGGGCCGCCGAGTGGATCGAGGAGACGCTCTCGCTGGCGGTGGGCATCATCGCGCAGCGGTACGTGGCGCGGCGGATGGGCGTCGGCGAGGGAGGCGCGGGCAAGGGCAAGATGCGGGCTGAGCAGGCCTCGGTCGTGGATAGTGGGGCGGGAGAGGTAGCGCGGGCGCTGTAATTATCATTATCGTTATTATTACTTTACGGAGTATACTGTTTTGTTTTGGAATGAGTTTATTCCGTTCTATATACTTGTTTCCTTTCTTAGGTTTGTGATTCTTCTGTAGTTTGTCTATGGACGCAGAAATGAACCGGATATCTATACAACATAAGTATCTACATATCCACCACGGGACTATGAGTGGTAACTAGGCTGTCTCTTATACAGGCACCTTATCTACTCTGCATGTCTGTCAGCTACTGCAAGACAGGCATTATATTCTGTATTTCATTCCATCATTCTTCTATTCTATTAGACAATAGCAATCCAAAATACATACATAAATGCGTAGTAAATAAATAAACAAACATCATCTATCAATCATCAACAAATAATCAAATAAATGAAATACTCCGTAGATCAGTCAATAAAAAACCAAAAATAAATTAACCATTGCGGGTATCTATCTCTATAAAACCCCCACTCTCACCTCTCCTACTTTTCTCCATTCATTTTTTCTTTCTCCCCCACACCATATCCTATATCAACTACGTGCTATCAAGTGTCATAACTCACTGCGGAATATCATCAAGGATAAGTTCCCCTTCCAGACCGGGTACGTGCCAGAAGTTGGCGCAGAGGGCTGTGATGCTATTTCTCTGTTAGCTTTTCTTCTGTTCTTTTCTTCTTTACTTCGTAGTGTTTCTCGAGATACAGGTGGATTCTCGTAATGGATATCAAGAGGGTAAAGTGGGTGAAAAGAGAGTAAAGGAAGAACCAACCTGGTATCTCCGCTCAAGACGGTCTGCGCATCCGTCCCCTCCGGACTAGCCTGCAGTGCCTTTTTCATGTCCGAGAGCTCGGCGGCCCAGGTGAAGGTGCGTTGCTGGAGGGAGGAATCTGTGGTGGAGTCGCTGGGATGGCGGTCATGATGGGAGACGCCGTTGACGGTGGGCTGTGCTTCGCCGTTGGGTTCGCTGGATTTGGATTTCTGAATTGAGGAGGGAGGTCCGTTGGAGGGTGTCTCGGCGTAGAGACAGCCGTGCGTCCAGTGGTAGGGCAGGGCGCGAGTATAGCGCACAGGGCGCGATTCGACGTCGGCGCGCATGGGCACGTTCAGGTTGTAGAGCTCGACGCGGGGATCCCACGTGCGGGCGAGGTGGGAGACGAGACGGGCGGCGAGACGGGCGGCGGCGTCGATCACCGGGGCGGGTTGGGGATCCTTGCTGCCGAAGGAGATGGCGATGGCGCGGTGGGCGCAGGTCGCGGCCTCGAGGGCGCCGCCGACGGTGCCGGAGGAGAGGTTATAGACGGTGGAGGCGTTGCGGCCGTGATTGGGGCCGGAGATGACGAGGTCGATGGGGCCGCGATCGGCGAACAGGTTGAAGAGACCGAGCTGGACGCAGCTGGCGGGGGTGCCGTTGGCGATGACGACCCATTGGGCGTGGGGGTGCCCGGCGGGGGCGGCAGGATCCCAGGAGCCGTCGTCGCGAAAGGCGGATTCGGGCACGTAGGTGGCTGTGAGGGAGGCTTCGATCAGGTGGGCTTTGCCGATCCAGGAGCGTGAGGCGGCGGGGATGGCGACGGAGACTTGATGGCCGGCGGATTGGAGGGCATGGACGAAGGGACGGATGTAGGGGGAGAGTCGGGTGGAGGGAGGGCCATCGTCATTGACCACCTGATCAATTAGTTTCTTTCTTTTCTTTTTTCTTTTCTCTATTCATTTGATTGTACTTTTTGATTGTAGAGATAAGACGGTTGGAAGGGGAAGCAATCATACCAAGATATGCATGGTGAATCCCCTCTAGTGGATTGGCACTTGGCGACCAGACCAGGCGGGAAGTCTAATTCGGGATGGATCAGAAGGGCGATCTGCAGCTGGTCGGATGCGTCCTGTTTCAAATGGATTTTAAAGGTTAAGAAAAGGAACCAAAAGGATCAGAAGAATCAAGACGAAAATGTAGTGGGACCCTCGAGAGTGATGAAGTCGGGAACACGATCTGATACTTATAGATGGTTAACGGTTGAAGGGACCCGATCCATTTCCGTCGCAAAGAGGGTCGTCCAGCCGATTCCTACCGAGGGTATACCGGGGAACAGAAAAAGGAATGGATCATGGAGGAAAGAGGGGGGGGGTTCCCCCTCTCTCTGAATCGATACATGATACATGCCATGAATCTGGATTGTTCGGGATTGAAGGAATGGAGGAGATATCGTTAGGATGGCTGGATGAGGAGTGGAGATGCAGAGGATGGGGAAGTAGCATGTATTTGGATTACCATATTTACCAGTTTAGAGGAGAGGAGGTTCGGTTGAAAGGGAGAGACGGGGTAAGATACGGTACGGGACTGACCCGAAAAGAGACTGCGGTGAAGCCGATTCAAAAGTTTCTGGTCAGCTGGACAAGAAGACCAGAAGATCATTGACTAATGTATTCAATAGGGATTGATTTTGTTGATTAATTATATTAAAATAGAGATGGAAAAAAAGAAAAGGAATGTTTTGTTAGAGAAAAAGTATTCAGGTCATGTAAAATCAATATCTGATCTTTATACAACGATGGAACATTCTGATGGAAGTTCTAGAATCGTTCCATCACACTCTATTTGAATGACTTTCATAATTGAATCACCTAACCAGAACCCACTATCAGTTATCATATCATTGATAATAGAATTGTATTCTTACTCTTAGTAATAAACTGTAATATCATCATTTATAAATATTGAAACATTTTGATAAATTCTTAAAAAAAAATCAAGATTCAAAGGATGGAGGATTAAGGATGGTCAATGATGTGCAGGATTCTCTTGGGTTGACACTATGTCAATCAATACATCATATCAGATAGAAACAATGGTTATGATTGTAATCAAAATATTAAATATAAGATCAAGACCCCTCGTGCCTCGATCATCCATTCTGAGTTGACCGTGGATAATAATAATAGTCATAGGATGATCTCGTCCCCTCCGGTCCTCAGGCTTCACTCACGGACCTGATCTTTTCTTCTTCTTCTTCTTCTTCTTCTTCTTCATTCTCCGCTATCCCTAGAGATATCTACTACAAATCCCTTCAAAACCTTTCCATCCCCCAATCAGATTGTTCCACAACGGTCACGATTTCCACGACATTATCCCGATCCTTGAATCTGGCCTGTGCTGACTGGACGGCCGATCCGCCGGGGGGGTAAACTCCGTGGTGGGGAATCAAATATCATTCTTTCCAATCCAACACGGACCGTCTCAATCATCCCACATTATTCCCCTCTCTGATTTTCTTCCCTCTTGTTTTCTTCTTCTTCTTCTCCTCCTCCTACGTCTATACCTCCCCGATCGATCAACCAAATTCTCCCCTCGTGGTGGGTTCCAAGATTGCGTGGCCCCCGTTCCTGGTTGACCTGACTGACCGGTTCTGCATCAGCTCCACGGAGATCCACTGGTCCCGCCCAAGCGCAGGAAAAGGAACAGAAAAAAGAAAAATTATAATCAAAAAGTCAAAATAAAAATAGTCGCCAGAAAAACCTTTGGTCAACGGCCAAGTTGACCTCTCATCATCTTTCACCATCCTCCTGACTCTCACACCATCGAGGTTTCTTCCCCCCTGAATGGACTGCCGGACGTCGGAATCCGCTGCGGGCATCGACCCCAAAATCCTCGACAACTGGCAAGATACCTTGAACACTATCCCGACCTGGGACCATCCCGCCTACGAACAACCCCTGGAGTGGGATACCAGTCAAGATTCCAGTCAGGGCGATGACTCGGCGGACATGAATGCCGCTCAAGCCTCTCTGGCCAGGGACCTTCTCGGCCCGTCGGACCCCTTTTCCACCGCCGATAGGTGCGCGCTCTTCTTCCCCCGGCCTCCCCTACGTGGTCGCAAGCTGACGGTCGTTCCGGACATATAGCAAACCAGGCACCACCACTACTTCCCCCGACCGTTTCGGCTTGGTCGAGGGCCCCATCGACGGCACCGTCAGTGGCACCATGAGTCCTAGAACGCTGCCACCGTCCGCCGACGACCACTTCCAGCTCGATGACTCATGGCGGCATTACCAGATGCTCAATGCCATGACCGCCGGCATCCCGATGGATGCCTCCCTCTACCCCTATTCCAAAGGTCCCGCCCCCGCCAACAGCACCGTCATCGTCGGCGATGCCGGGGAACTTTCCCAGGACCCGGGGTATGGCGACCTGTCCGACCCGCTTCTGACCTTCCAAAACATGCTGCCGCCCTTGGCCTTCAACGCGCCCGAGCCCTGGTCCGACTCGGCGACTACCTCGCCCGCACCTGTCTCCATGCCCCTGGGCCCCCCGGGATCGCTCAAAGAAGCCAACATGCTGCGCGGATTCCCCGAACCCACGCAGCCCCTCCATCCTCGTTGGACCCCGGCCATGGAGTCGCAGCTGCCTGCCGCCATGATCTCACCCCCCGTGTCCGCCCTCTCGTATGAGACGGGACTGTTCGGCGGGGACCGACGGACCCCGGACGGGTTCCACTACCGGTCGGAAACCTCGTCGGTGTCGGGGGACCTGTCGGGGGTCTACGAGTGCTCCTACTCGGCCACGAGTGATGACCACCTGCCGATGGCGGCCAAGCGACCGCTCGACGGAGACCACTCATGGGGTAGGAAGGACGAGTCTCCATCCGAGTCGGTTCCCCCGCCGTCGCAGCAGGCCACGGCCTTTATGGTCAGCGAGACCCCGCCCGAGTCGTTCCTCGTGTCGGCTCCGTCCCGGTCCCGGGCCGCCTCAGCGGCCGCGCCGCGGAGCTCTGATCGGTCCTCGGCCTTGGCCCTCCAGTCTGCGGCCACGGTGCGGAAGCGCAAGCAACGCAGTGCCAACGCCAGCTTGGACCACGGTCAACCCAAGCCCCTGCAGATCGTCCAGGAAGACGGCCAGGGCGGGTCGATCGCGTCGGCCGATTTCGTGTCGCCCCCGCGAGGGGCCCGTCGCAAGGGGCCGTTGTCCATGGCCGGTCGGGCCAACGCCGGCTTGCGACGCAAGAACAAGGATACATGCGTGCAATGTCGACTGAACAAGCGCAAGGTTGGCCTTTCTTCGTTTCCTTCCACTCAATCCCAGCTGACCACGTCCAGTGCGACGGCAACGCCCCGTGTGACGCATGCCGACCGACACTCCACGAGCAACCATGCGCCAAGGCATGCTTTGCCAGCATCGTTGAATACGGAACGTGCAATTACATCTGTAAGATGCTTCGATCCTCTCCGTCTGACTGCCACTGACCCTTCTAGCCCAACGTGCCGTGAATCATCCGACCTTAGACCGCGCGCGTCGCGTGCGGATGGAGATTCCGGTGGAATTCGATCTGAACGAACTCTTATCCGTCCTGAGCCAGCGACAGGGGCGATTCAACATCCGCGCCAGCCAGGCCTGGGGATCCCTCTACGTGCTGGACCTGGCCGAAACCTACAAATTCCTCAAGAACCTCAGTGACTGCAATAACAACTCCCGGTCCAACTTCCTCGACTTTGTTGACCGACGCATCATCGAGTCGAAGGACAAGTCGAAGAACTGGCTGACCTGCGTGAAGGATTGCGATCCGATGAACCACGTCTACGTAAGCAGCCCCCTCCCCCTTTCTCACTCTTTCCCGTCCACGGCCACCCTCTAGCGACGATCACTAACATGCCGTAGACTCTCCTCTCACAGTGGAACAACATGCCCAGCCGAGCCAGTTACAGCTTCGTCCCAGTCGAGGGCGAAGGCGAAGAGCGACCAATGGACATTCAGAACGAGTCCGACCGACGCGAGATCCTTCTCGCCGCGCAGCTCTCCCGCATTGTCTGCCGCATGCTCGAGGTAGAAGGGTTCCGCAAGCTGGAACGCGACTTCTACAACATCAAATGGAAGCAGATCTCGCAAGAGACGCACCTCCGCTTCCTGCGCGAGCTGGGCCACATTCTCCTCACGCTCCGCTGGCGCGTCTCGTGGTGGAAACGGCTCGGCGACGGCGGTCGCGACCCCGACCCCACCAAGCAGCACTACGTGGACCGCGTGGACCTGCTCTGCCGCATCCTGTACGTCTACTACACGTGCGTGCTGGCGAAGCTCCCGTCGTGGTCGGCGTCGGATGTCCCCAAGGGGGTGTGGTCCTCGTATGCGGACTCCGAGAACGCCGTCTGGGATGACTTCCCCGCGGACCCGACCGACGAGGGATTCCAGCGGTGGATCGATCGGGGGCAGGACCTGATTGACCAGGCTGGGGTGCGACGGCGGGTGGCTGCTTAGTCGGCTGGTGCGTAGTCCATGGACGGATGGACGGCGGTTAGAACTGAATTTGAGATACCCCTGAGCGAACTTACGAATGATGACTCTTGTATATGGCTTGTATGTACTGTTTGATTTACCTTTATATAATAGATTTACCAATGAATATATACGAACAAATTTATACCTAGATCCAAATTGTAAAAGGGTATCTATCATTCATTAATCATAATGATATACAGCAACGGCAACAGCAACAGCAAGCTCTTTAACATGAAGTTTCCAAGACAATTATCCAACGACGAAAGAGAAACGAAAAAAAAAAAAACAGACTATTTCTTCTTCGCCTTCTCCTTCTCCTTCTCCTTCTCCTTCTCGGACTTCTTCCCCCCAGCCAACATCTCCAGATGGCCTGCTTTCTGAGCGAGGGTTCGTTCCGTTCGGGTGACGAGGCCGGATGTGAGTTTCTAGACGTTGGAAGTTAGCATTGTATACACACACACACACACACACACACACACACACACACACAATAATCGAAAAAAAGAAGGGAGAAGAAGAGGGGGAAAATACCTTATTCAGCTTCTTCTGCTTAATGAGCGTCTGCTTCTTGGGGGCAATATTCCGCGGTCCGAGGGTGGATGCCGTCCTAAACATATGGATCTCTGATTAGATTCTTTCTCTTTCTGAACATAATCGGTTTGTAATATGTTTCTTTCCTTCTGATGTGTAGGATAGACACCGTAGGTAAAGCATAGGAAGAATAGGTAGAGGAGAGAACATACCGCTTCTTCGTGGTCGTCGACGCCTTCTTCTTGAGGGGTGTTTGGGCCATTTTCTCAGCTGCTTTATTCTTTCTCCTCTCTTTTCAGTATGATTTCTCTTTTGTACGGCGATCAATCTGTCCTGGTCTGTGGTGATGCAATAAGTCCCTCCAGTGCTAGGCGGTCTCGATCGGGGAAAAAAGTTGAAGATTTGCTTATCGGCTTATCTGTCACGTGAGAAATTATGTTTTCTTTTTTATGTAGGAGAGAAATATTACATAAGCCGGTTAATTCACTTTGACTATGCACTGTTTATTTATAACTGCCTAGTGACTAGTACAGTCTACGGAGTACTACCGGTATTTATCCGTACTAGGCAGTACTCTGTGCAGAGGAGATACTAGGGAGGAGGATGGATAGGGCTATCGCTGACTAGATATCTAGTTTGGGGTTAATAAATAGTGTGACCCACAGGTATCCCACTCTTGCTACTACTGTCCTGGAATAGGAGTTTACGTTCTATTTACTACGTATCAATAACGACTGGTAGCCATAACTAAATGTACGATAACATTAGAATCATAGTACTTCGACCTCGCAAGTACAAACATTATGTAAACGTGATCTCCATTAGGGCCGTAGGCATTCAAGCCCGGCAAATCAGGAACCAAAACAGATCAAAAGAATGGGTAGTCAAAGAAGGGGTAAAAGTAATCTAGATACAGGTCTAGAAGAGAAGAAGAGGTATAAGAAGAAGAAAAAGAAGAAGGAGAGTAGGGCTCAACCCCGTTTAGATTGCCAGGATGGCGGCAACGCCCAGCGCAAGTCCGCCGAAGCTGATCGCGTTGCGGTCAGCGCCGTTGGTGAACAACGGGGGCGCAGCCTCGGTCGAGGACGCGGACGGGGCGGCCGTGGGTGCGCTCGCGCTGTGCAGGGTCGTCGGCGCCGAGGTCGACTTGGGAGGGCGCGCCACCGATGAGGTGATGATGATGCTGCTGCTGGTGGTAGTGCTGCTAGTGGAGGTGGTTGAGGTGGTGGTGGTGGTGGGAACAGGGGGCGCGCTGGAGGTCTCCTGGAGGGCGGTGGTCTTTTCCTTGGAGATGATATCGGTGGAGGTGGAACGGGGGGTGGGCTTCGTGGCGTGATCAGAGCCCTCGGCGAAGTCCTTGTTGGAGATGCCGAACTGAGTCGACCACTGGTACTGGCGGGTGTTCTCGACGACGATGAGCAGGCCGTAGTGGGTGACGTCGGGCTCGAGGCCGGTGCTGGGCGTCCACTCGTACTCGCCCGTGTTCTCAATTTTCTCGGCGATGGTGGCGATGGGCTGGACGTTGGTGCTGGGACCGCGCAGGAGGACCAGCGACACCGGTCCCTTGGTGGTTGGTTTCCAGGTGATGGTGTAGGGCTTGCCGGCTGGGACGACCTCGTCCAGGCCCGGCTTGGCGATCGAGTTGCCCTCCGGGTTCTTGGTGTAGTCGGGCTCGACGTGGGCAGCTGCCACAGCCGCAAGAGCCGAAACGAGGAGGGTCTTGAGGAAACGCATCTTTATATGAGGCGCAAAGGGTGGATTGAATCAAAGAGTGACTGAGTGGGTATGATCTCAAGTTGAGTAAAAGAATGACTGCCGCAAAAGCGGAGGAGAAAGGCAAGATATAGCTAAGGAATGGATGATGAGAAAAGAGAGGATGAGAGGAAGAAAAGCGAAGAGAGACCGGGGGGGGAGGCACATAAGAAAAAGGCTCCAATTAAGATGAGCCGGACCGGGTGCAACATCAGCTAAACGTTAGGTCTGTCCTTCAAATTCCCCCCTTGGGCAGAGCATTTTGTCTCATCCATTTGGAACATTGCGGCTCATCGGACAGTGGGACCGTAAAATGAACTACAGGGGAGCTCTTCCCGCCAGGGGTGGCACAGCATTGGGGTCAGACTGTTGTTGATTTTCCATATCAGGACTTGCGATGCGACTGTTGATTCGACGGGAACGACTGGAATGCTGCAGCCCAACATCACCCTGATACCCTCCCTTCGTGCTGAGCAAAAACGCAATTTTCCCCCAGGGGCGTCCGACTCCGCTACTGGTCAGCCAGCATTTTTAGCTTGATATCCCACGGCCCAAGGCCCTGGACAATCACAGCATCAGGATGCAGAAAGGTCGCAGATTGGCGGAGATTTTCCTCGGGTCCCACGACATGGGGGGGCGTTGTGGCTTGTCCACGAGAACTTTCCGTAATAATCACAACAATACGGGCAGACCTAGGGGTCCGAGGGTGGATTTAGGCAGTACAGGACTAGCTCACTACTCTCGTGGGTCCTATGCTTCATTAGCAGACAAAACCAAGGACTAAGCGTCAACGGCGCGGACCGATGGTTAATTGTACCTAAAGTGACTATAACCGATATAACCCCGATGGGGTCGACAACATCCTCTGAAGAATGAATAACAATCATGACTTGGAAGGGATGGATGGCATGGCAGTCATCAGGGAAGCAGTGAGACATGGAATGAGAGGATGTCAGATCCGAACGTTTGGACGGAATGAACCACGCGAGCCCCAGGCAACCAACCAGCGGCGTGACTTCCACCTCGCTCAACATTTCCGCTTCTCCTTTTTGACTTCCCCTCATCCTGTTCCTGTCTGCGCCTCCTCGCGTATTTTTTTTTTCTTTTTTCTGAAAATGATTCAAACTTTTGAGCCTCGTGAGTCGCCTCCAATGAACTCAGCTCGATGTCTACAACATCCAGAGACTGGTTTAATTAGGTTCTACCCGAGGCGAGGGGTGAGTCCATTCAACAGTCTCAGTCTCAAAAGCTGAACAGTAGGCCAACAGATCTCAAAATCTCATCACACCTTGCATGATAACCAGACTAAAGCCAGGGTGAAATTAGAAGGATCTGTACAGTTGCCCTATCCGCATTTCCCCACCCAGTACTATTCATCAGTCAATCACAAAGGTGCAGCATCTCAGATCAGGAGTTTCAACGCCGTACCTGGGTAGTTCAGAGAAAAAAAAAAAAAGACATAGAACAAGGCCTATTCCCCGCAAAAAAGGAAGATCTCTACCAAAACCAAGCCCTTCATTGTCGACTTGGGAAGGCAGTGTCGGCAATCGGGCGTTCATTTCTTGTCTCAGGCATAGTTTGGTGGAACCCACCCGCCGGCTACCTAGCACAATTGTTTAGTTTAATTACAAGCGTTCCAGGGAGATTATGCCGTGATACCTCCCGTTACCGAGAATTGGAACGAGGTAAGCATCACAATAAGGCCTCCAAGAGGAAAAGGGCCGTCCAGGCAACGTGCAGCATGAAAAAGACCAGGACGATGCACATGACACCCCAACGATGAGACGTGTCGTCCAGTAATATCGAAGTGCTATAGTACATAGTACCTAGGTGGACACGTCAAACTACGTGTGCTGTGTGCTCCAGTGTGTACGAAGTATATACATACGCATTCTACGCAGGACCAGTGGCGCAGGGCTAGTGTAAGTGCTTAGCCAGTGTCCATGACTTCATTTTTCTAGCAAAACCTTTGTTCCCCTCGTTAGCGGTCAAGGTGACTTACGAAGGCGCAAATTAAGTGATCAGTCTGTACTACGCCAAGGGTTTTCCCATGTGGGCTATCCCGACAGGGGTTTGGTTGGACAGTCCCAGTGTGCAAGCGTCACCGTGCCATCAGCATCGATCGGAGATCTCATGTCGCCTATTTTTGTCCCTTCTATACAGAGTAGCATCGCTCAAGCCTGTAGCTTGATATACATACAAGCTAACTGGATCACCGCTAGTGGTATTTCTGGACGATGTTCTGGGCGAGTCCATCGCTATGTCTGTGAGGAACTCCGATTACAGACAAGGTTTGAGGCTGACTTCGTTAATGTCGCCGGTCGAAATCGTTCACTACCAAGACGGACCTTGACGGATTATCCTATCCCAGCGTTCACAAAGAGCCGCACAGGTTGCCTCTCGGAACCTACCAAGGACGCCAGTCATTGGAGCTGTTTTACCGCAGAAGTGCCCCCCTCCCTCCCCCCATGGTCCGTACCTACAACAATGCGCTTTTGAGGCTGTCATAGACACCTGAAATATGTTTGCTGCGTGCGGTTGATGCATCAAACGGTCACCGGATTATATTCTATAGGTCCTTGCGGAATGAAGATATTAAGTCTAAAATAGTAGTAAGCACTACACTGCGCACCGGAGTAATTATGACCCCCCAACGTCGCTCACTGCGTCCAAGTGACGGTCTTGGTTTGCAACCACTCGTCATATCCGGCCGGGCCTCCGAACCGACCGTACCCGCTACTCTTCCATCCGCCGTGTGGCAACACCGGCTCGTCGTGGATGGTCATCGAGTTGATGTGCACAGCCCTAGAGAGAAAATGAGCAAGGAAGATTTTTTTTTTCCCGCCTCATCTCGAAAGGATTCGTTGGGGCCCGACTTACCCTGACTCGATCTGCCTCGCGAGGCGTAGTCCGCGGAACAAGTTGTCGGTAAACACTGCCGACGTAAGGCCATACTCCGTGTCATTAGCCAGGGCAACAGCTTCGTCTTCGGTGTCGACCACAATGAGAGATACGGTTGGACCGAAAGACTCCGTGGAGTACAGGTCCATCTCCTTGGTGACATTGCCGACGATCAGAGGTCTCATGGCGTGACTGCTGGCTTCCGAGGCGTTGACGTCGCCATACAACACACTGGCACCTTGGGAAATTGCACTGGCGACCAACCCCTTGTTCTTTTGGACGGCAGCCGCCGCAACCAGAACAGGGGCCGGCGCATTGCCCCCGAAGACTTGTTCGGCAGCCTGTGTGAGCGCCTGGCAGAACTTCTCTGCAACGGGGCGTTGGACCACGATGCGCTCGGTCGACATGCAAACTTGACCAGACTAAGCGGTCCCTGGTCAGTATCCTGTGGGTCACACAGATCCGACCAACCGGGTAAGGTAAAAACTTACGTGCATGAAAGCTCCCAACGCGCACCCCATAGCGGCGCGCTCCAGATTCGCATCGTCCAGGACAATGGCCGTCGACTTGCCACCCAGTTCGAGCACCACCGGCTTCACATATTTACCGGCCGTAGATGCGATGATCGATCCTACATGCGTGCTCCCGGTAAAGCTGATTTTCCGGATGGCCGGATGAGCGATCAAGGCAGTGGTGACTTCGGCAGCGTCGGCGGGTCGGTGGTAGAGAACATTGAGGCACCCCGCAGGAAGACCAGCCTGGCGGAAGATGTCACCAATCGCCCAGAAACATTTCGGGGACAGCTCGGAGCCTTTTAGGATCGTCGTGTTACCCGCGGCGAGGGGAAGGGCGACGGCGCGGGCGCCGAGGATATACGGAGCGTTCCTGCAGAAGGCCGTTGGTTAACAGGAGTCTAGGCGGGAAGATGCCTCGTTCGCGTGGCAGGAATCCTACCAAGGGGCAATCCCCAGAATCACACCGTATGGCTCCTTGAAGACCATGGCACCCTCCCCTTCCTCCGAGACCGACGGGACCGCACCCTGGATGGAGGGGATGCGCGCTGCGAAATCCTTGATGAAATTGGCGCCCATCTCAAAGGTCTTCTCCACGAAGAGCCGGCCGGCCCCCGTCTCCTCCATCTGATAGCGGATCAGTTCCTCTCTCCGGGAGAACATGATGTCGGCGGCACGCATGAGGATATCTCGGCGCTCGTAGGGCTTCGTCTTGCTCCACGCGGGGAAGGCGGCCTTCGCAGCTGCCGCGGCGCGCGTGGCATCATCGACCGACGCGCTGGCGCAGCGGTCGACGACTTCGCCTTTAGCGGGGTTGTGAACGTCGAAGATGGTGTCGGTCACGACCGATTCATTATTAATAATGAGCGGCACGATGTCGCCGCTGGTGCCGTTTGAGCACATGATGTGTTATTCCGCTGTGTACCGACTTCACAATCCTCAGATTTAGACACCGATTTGCGATTCCCAAAGATTAGACGGATGAGCTGGCTATGGCAGAGTGGTGCAAGATTGACAAAGTCAAATAAAGTCTTACGAGGGGTGGAGGTATTATATGGTTTGCGGATTACAAGCGAGCGACGCGGCAAGGGAGTGGGGGGTACGATTCATGACCGTTGGGTCTGCAGCACATCGGGTTTCCTTTCGGGAATGACGTTTTCCTTCTCTTGACATAAGTTTGGAGAGCTTATTTATCCAGCACTAGTCGTGCAACACGGGGAATTCACATGGACAACATTTCTCGCAGTCCTTTTTTTTACTCTTGTTTTTCTTTTTGGATATTTGATTCCCTAGTTTAGAGTATCCTTTGTTCGGATTCTGGCGCACGAGCACTAAGTATGGGCTCCGTTTTTTCGGCTCTTGTGCGGGGGACCGACATCCGACATCGCCACTACCGTTGTCCGCCGCGTTCATTTCCCCTGACTCTTCCGTGGCACAGGCGTGACTGGCTGCGTGTGGTGGAGAATTACCTGCTTGGACTCCGCACGGAGGATAAGGTTTGCAGACGACGGATGCAATCTTCCGAAGGTATCAGATATGCAGGTTGACATTCACGTACTCCGGTTCGAAGGGGATTTTGATATCGACAGCGTCGTGTCTCGACAGCGCCGACCACCTTGATGCTTTCTAACTTGACTATCTGTCCTCTTGCTAAATGACTGACTCTCTGTGCGCTATGCAAGAATAAACTTTACTAGCTCTGGGACGGGAAGATACTATCTACTTCTCGAACTCAATACTATAAAGCACCTGCAGCGGAGGGCCGTGGCTGTCCAGTATCGAGTGGTTGGTCCGCCACCGCTTCCAATATCGGGTGAAGACATTGAGAGAAAAATATCCGTTGAATCCGATAATATGTCATGTGCGATCGCCTTTGCGTCGAGAATTGCCCGGTATGATCAATTAACGATCAATAATTGATTGCCATGATGATCGACCTCACCTGCGTGGCTTGGACTTGGCGGCACTATCTCAGCGCCGCTGGAATGTTCGCCCTTGCTGGCTGTGGGGTTACCCTGGATTTATGAGACATGTATTTCTATTGTTTCCTTATTGGATAGAAATGGAATGGTGTCAGAAAAAAATATGATTGAACGATCTATCTAATTGCCCGACTGGAATGAGAGGCGACAGGCCGTGGCGACTATCGTGGACAAAAACTCCCCAAACACCCCAAACACCATCCATGCAGTGACAAGAAACCCATGCAATGGGACAAGAACGGACGGCCAGGTCGGAAACAAAGGAAGGGGAAAATTATTAGTTGTTGGACATGGCCAACGAAGCAAATACGTCGACGTTTCAGTACAGCGATGAGACCGGTCACCGTGCTTTACCAGCCCAAATCTTCGTCTCAGACATGGACTTGTTCATCTCGGAAAAGGGACAGGCGGATTTGGCGGACGCCGCGGAGGTGGAGTGAGCGGAGGGGGCGGTGCTGCTGGCGATACTGCAGTTGTCGCCGTCGGTGGAGCTAGCGGAGGAGGAGCTGGTATCACCAAGGAACTTCTTCTCGCCGATGTAGCCTTCCTTGTCGTCGGTGATGATCTCGGACATCTCGTCGGCGTACTCCTCGCCGTCGCGGACACGCCACTTGGCGAAGAGGTCGTTCTGGATCCAGATGACCTTGTTGAAGGCGCGGACGAGGGCGACCTTGCGCTGCAGCGACAGTTGCGGGTGGGACATGATGGCCTCGATGAAGATATCGGTGATGAAGCCGAGCAGGGCGCCGATGTGGATGTACTCGATGTTGAGGGGGTGCAGACGAGCCTGACCGGAATGCATTTGTCTTTGTCTTTGTTAGCGGGGTCTCTTCAAGGTGAGTGAGTGAGTTAAGGAGCATGACTTACCCGACCTTGTTCAGATAGCGCCAGAAGTCCATCTGGGTCGGGTCGGAGCAGATCCGGACGAGATACCAGCGCAGAAACACCTTGCGGCGCTGGATCTGGGGACTCTGCTCGGTGAAGAACTCCTCAATGGGAGTCTCATCCGCGGTGTCGCGAGTGTGGAAGGAGCGGGCGGTGATATCATTGTCGAGGAGTTTCTTGTAGACGATGTTGACGACCGCGGGGATCAGGGCTTTGATATACTTGGAGCCGCTGGTGAGGGCCTCGATGTCGGCTGCCTGGGGTCAGCTTTCTTGACCAAAAGGGGGCGGTTAAGATCAGAGAGACATACCAGAGTTGAAATCGACCATCTCCCGGAGATATCGGATCCGCGCCTCGAGACTGGTATACAGCTCTTTACGGCTGACATGTTTAATGGGACGACCGGGGTCGATAGGGATCTCCATTTTCCGCGGTCTATCGGACAAGGGTACCTGCAAGGGATCCATCTTGGCGGTTGGGGGGGGGGAGGACCCTTTATAATAGATGGGAAAAAACAAGTAGGTAAATAAAACTGGACCAAAGAGAGGACGGTTCCGAACCCCTGGGGTTTGGCAGTGGGTGAAAGGGTTGGTCGAAGAGGGTCTGGGTCTGGACAGAAAGGAGCACAAAGAGTGGGAGATTGCAAGTACGAAGAAGACTTGGTGTCGGACCCACGAAGGATCTGGTTATTTCCTTGTAACTTGTTTTGTTGGGTTCTTTGCTGGTTCCTTTCGTTTACGGAGAGAACGGATGGATGCAGTGGATGGTTTTATATAGGGCACCGTGGGAATGACTCGGAGCGTGGGCCGTTTGGGGAGGAGTGTTTCCCCGAGGGAGAAAAGACTCCGAAGGTCAATATCATCCCTGTCATGATGAATATTATCATACTATACGGAGTAGCTAACTAGTTGCTGCACTATAATATAAAGGGTGTAATATAATGTCGAGGGAAGAAGGAAGGCAGACGACAGCGTATGCGACATGCCTCCACCGATCCACCCATTGAGGAGGGGATGTTTCAACTGGAAAGCGTCATCGTGGATCCTTGGTTGCTTTGGTGGTACACTGGTCAGTATCAAGAGTTGATCGAACAGTGGTGTGATCGTCTGCAGCGTCCCTGTAATAATTGGCATCGTTATGATTGTCGTCGGATAGATTATCTGGTGGTGGTGAGGGAGGAAGAGGAACCATTGATAGGGATCATATTGGTGATGATGGATCATGAAACACGTGGAACCATGGGTGGATTAACGTCTTTTTTTTTTTTTATATATTATTTTTGTTATTGATATTACTTATTATTGAGATGATTATTATTTTTGTTAAAATGTGATTATTCTGTTGAATCTGTCCATGAGTCAGTCTCAACGTATCATCTGATGAACATCATACGGTGCGGAATACTATCTTATACTACTTAACTATACTAGTATACTGCTACTATAGTATATCATAGTACACGGTGACCCGATAGAGTAGTACTCTCTCAATCCATCGATATGAAGTAGGATGCTGGATAGAATTTTCATCGGAGACCAGAATGGCCTGATCGCTCGTCCTTTTCTCTTCTCCACCGGATTGTTTTCGTTGTGCAGATATCTGACTCTCATCTGATCATCTACCGAGATATTTAATTTATTGTCCAGCAATACGGAGTAGTGACTCAAGCTCTCTCTCTTGCCGACATGATAGATCATCCGTGGCTGCTGGTTTGTTCCATCTCTTTCTTTTCTTCTTTTCGTTTTTCCTTCTTTTTGTTGATTATCTTCATTGATGTTCTCTATTGATTAGTTTCAATCTCGGAATCACGGCCTATTCGAGGCCATTCCCACCTCCGAATCCACTGGATCCACTTCACCCTCATCATTCCAAGCAAAATCTCCGAGACACCTCCCTCATTATTTCATCTTTCTTTTCTCACTGACTCGAACGTCTATAATATTGACAATATTGACAGGGATTTTTCGATTTAATACTCATGAACCGTTCCCAATCATATACATTTATACTTTTATATGCACTACCCATTTGTTCAGCAACAGTTCATGGCCTTCCCATTCCAACCATGATGAGTAGCATCCGAGCATTCCTACATCACAGGAGACCCGCTCAGGCCTCGAAGGGCCGACCATCCTGCTATCCGTCAAATCCAGATTCTGGAGCGTTTTGGATGCGGATGGGTCTGTGGAATCCGTCCAACGGTGTCCTGTCATCTTGGATCTGTTTTACGGCGATTGGTTGGCCTATCAGGGGATCTTTTCCCCTTGCACATTCCTTTCCTTGCTGAAAGGTCGTTGACCTCGGCTTTTCTTACCGACTTTCTTAGTGAACCTGCTCTAGATGCACTGTTTCTGTCAATCCACTCTTTTCCGCAGGAGAGTATCTCATCTTAGGAGCATATTTCCGTTATGGGTGGTCAATGTTGGGATATGGTCCTTCTGGCTGCCAACGGTGCATATTTATGCATGTTGTGCATGCTGCTGACCAGGATATGCATTTGTGCCGAACCGTCCACGTGATGCATTACCGGATGCGGAATCTTCATCTTCTCTTCTCTCTCCTCATCCATCTCTTCACTTCTTGACTTCTTCTCTTCTATTTCTTCCTTTCTTCCTTTCTCTCTCAATCCGGCACTCTTCAATTGGGTTGTTCTCCGGATGCGGGACACATTCATCGGTTCTGTGGGGTCCATGGGCCTTCACTCCCATAACCACTTTCATCCCCAACTCAGGGGATTTATACCTAGTAGATACTGTACTGATGGGGCTCTATAGATCCTGAACATTGCCCATACACATGGCATGATAATCTTATGAGGAATGAGTTGTCTCAGTGACTTCGTGACTACAGTCGTGATGAGTGCCCAACCTTATCATGGGTAGTCCTTTCCTTGGCGAGCTGAGAGCTCCTCAACCCTTGAATTACCGCATCGGCCCGGAGAAACTTCTTCTGAGTATATCTCTATGCGTTCGTCAGAGTGATCTCAGGGACAGTTCCCCCATGACCACCGTGGCGCTGCAACTCCAGCCTGCGTCGTCATGCCCCCCGTTGCCCATTTTAGTAACCCGTAACCTTTCATACCCTCTAGCGTGTCAAACCACTACCATTATCTATAGCCTATTACTTCTGATTACCCTATTCTTTGATCTTCCCACTGAATCGCCTTCTGTTTCCGGCAGAGCCACGCGGACCATCGTCATCGCGTGGTCTGAGCTCTCGTCCCTGAGCAAGGGCGTCTGAAAGCAGCCTCGTCTAGACCCCCGTGCGAGCTGCTCTCCATCGCGGACCCAATAGCAATCGCCCCCGGCTGCATTCGGTCACTCGCCCTCGTAGTCACCACGAGTCCTTACTTAACCCAGCAGATCTTCCATTCCACAGTTCAAATTCGCTCGATCTCCCGTTCCATTTGTCCAACCTCCTCGATTACCGTTGCAGGTGCGAATTCAAAAGATGTTCTCGAAGTTCTCGCAGAGTGCGCTCATTGCGCTGGCGCTGGCGCTGGTTGGCTCCGAGGCCGCAAGCATGTCAGTTCTTCCGAGGTCGAGTTTCTGCCTGGAGCAGACTGCTGACCCTAGAGTAGACACCTGAAGCCTCGTGCGGCTTCCTTTGACTACAACACCGACAAGGTCCGCGGTGTCAACCTGGGTGGTTGGTTGGTGCTCGAACCGTGGATCACCCCCTCGATCTTCGACGCTGGCCCGCCGGATGCCATTGACGAATGGACCCTGACCGAGGCGCTGGGCAAAGATGAGGCCAGACACCGTCTCTCCCACCACTGGGCACACTTCGTCGGGCCCGACGACTTTTACCAGATGGCCGAGGCGGGTCTGAACCACGTTCGAATCCCCGTGGGGTACTGGGCCGTGACGCCCCTCGAGGGTGAGCCCTACGTGGACGGCCAGCTGGAATATCTCGATCACGCCATTGAGTGGGCCCGGGATGCTGGCCTCAAGGTCATTGTGGACCTGCACGGAGGTGCGTATATCCTCACATTTCCCCCCTAACATGCCTTGACCACTGACAATTCACAGCACCCGGCTCCCAGAACGGATTCGACAACAGCGGCCGCAAGGGCCCTGTTAACTGGGGCCAGGGCGACACCGTCCAGAAGACCATCATCGCCTGGGAGGAGCTCGCCAGGCGGTACACGGACGACGCTGACGTCGTCAGCGCCATCGAGGCTCTCAACGAGCCCAACGTCCCCGGCGGCGTTCCCCGCGGCATCCTCGAAGGCTACTACAACGAGGTCCTCAGCCGTCTCCGCAGGCTCAGCCCAGACGTGGCCCTCGTCCTCGGCGATGGTTTTCTCGCCACCGAAAGCTGGAACGGTTTCCAAACAGGCGACGGCGACGTCGTCATGGACGCCCACCACTACCAAGTCTTCGACGAAGGCCAACTCGCCATGGACATCAACACGCATATCCGCGCCGCCTGCGAATTCTCCCACACTCATCTCATTCCCAACGACAAGCCTGCCCTCGTCGGCGAGTGGACCGGCGCCGTCACGGACTGCACCAAGTACCTCAACGGCAAGGGCGTCGGCGCCCGCTACGACGGCAGCAAGGCCGGTTCTACAGGCGCCATCGGCACCTGCGCGCGCAAGGTCGACGGCGGCGCCGCCGGCCTGTCTGACCTCGAGAAGATCAATATCCGCAAGTATATCGAGGCGCAGATCGAGGCGTATGAGCTCAAGACGGGCTGGATCTTCTGGACTTGGACCACGGAGGGTTCGCCGGAGTGGGATATGCGCGATTTGCTGGCTAATGGGCTGTTCCCGACGAGTGAGCACGATAGGCTGTATCCTGGATTGTGCTAGCCACGTCTAGCTTATCTGTCTAGTCTACCTTGGTATCGATTTACCTTGGTATTGACCTTGCTTTTCTGAGTTATTCTTTCTCTATCTCTATATTTTTCCCATTCTTTTGATTGTTCGCTCCTGAAATTGCCGGTCTTTATCTTTCTTTATCTTATCTTTACTATTATGGCGGTTGTGCCGTTGTTGAAGTCCGATATCTCAATCAATTGTTGATTCTTGAATGAGACTACATGATGCTATGAATATGATATTTGTAGTGAGTGGGTGGTCATTCATCTATAGGGTATTCTTATGTAGGTAAGTGATAGTAATACTGTGCAGGAGAACAACAACATCAACAAGAACAACGACAATGCAAATTCGCCAGACAGTATATGCATTATCATCAATCAAAAGAAAAATAAACAAATCAGTAAAGAAACGAAGACAACAAAACAAATAAACAAATAAATAAACGAACAAATAACATAATCAATAAACCCTCAACGTGAACAACACGCAAGGGTCCTACTACCACTGCCTTACTCTAGGTACCTACTCTAGATAACTTGATGGAAGGAGAGTTAAAACAACCCCAACCCGACAAACCCGCCCACAACATCCCCATCAACATTAACCAACCACTCCTCCTGGAAGCTACTCTCGCCACCACAAGAAGCAACGAGCCCATGCAGACGCTCGCGCACAAAGGCCTGCATATCGATCGTGTGGAGCGGGTCGGCGTTGTCCCAGTCGCGGCGGCGGATTGTCTCCGGGGGGTCGTTCTCGGGGGAGGAGTTCGAGTTCTCGTGTGTGGACCAGTTGACGAGGTAGTCTTGTTTGGTGTTCGGGTCAGAGGAGGAAGTGTCGTCTGCGAGCTCGGTGATGATGTTTGTCCAGGTTGAGAGGTAGGATTGGAGGTGGGAGAGGAGGAGGGGTGTGTAGTAGGGATCTGGGAGAAGGGAGAGGAGGTTGGTTAGGGCGAGGGCGTGGAGTTTCTTCTGCGTGACGCTGCCGATGTTGTCGTAGTGGAGGAACCATTCGGAGAGGAGCCAGGGGAGGGGCGGGGAGGAGGAGTCGGGGATTGTGGCGGAGAGGGCGGAGACGAGGATGTGCGGGGAGGCGAGGACGAGGCGGGCGAGGACGGAGAAGTAGTCTGTTTCGACGACGCCGTAGACGGAGGTTTGTTTGCGGTTGGGGCCGGTGGATTGGCTTGCTTCGTGGGCGGAGTGGAGGCCGTCTAGGAGGGAGGAGAGGAAGGAGGAGTCGACGAGGGAGCGCGCGATGGTGTTGTAGGTTGCTTCTTTGTTGGGCGCCGGGGTGGAGATGTCTGCGCCGCGGAGCATGAGCTCGACGAGGCGGGGGACGATGCCGAGGCGTTGGCGGGTGGTTGATTTGAGGAGCGCTTCGAAGGAGGCGAGGAGGTTGAAGCGGACGCCGTCGCTGAGGACTTCTTGCGGGGCGAGGTAGATGTAGGATTCGGCGATCTGGAGCGCTTGCGGGACGCTGTCGGTGGCGGCTTCGAAGATGGGGTAGAGGGCTGGGAGGAGGGAGAGGATTTCTGGTGAGGCGGGCGCGGGGGTCTGCGTGAGGATTGCGCCCCAGAGGTCGAGGGCTTCGTCAAGGAGGTAAATGATTGTTTCCTGGCTTGGTTAGCTTGTGTGAAGGGGGGATGGGAGTTGATGGTGGGATGTCATACGGAGCCGGGCTCGACGGAGTTCTTGATCAACGGCAGGATGAGCGAGTGGTAGCGGATCGAGTCCTGCTTGAGGGAGTTGATCAGTGACGATAGGAGCGTCAAGATCGCCTGTTTCATCAGGTGCTCCTCGCCCGAGCTCTCCCATAGTGGAGGCAGCAGCGACAGGATTTGGTCGGAGAAGGGGTTGATCTGAAAGACTGTCAGTACACCGGGAATTGAAGAGGAGTAGGATAGACATACATGATCCTCCATCTTTATTACGGCGGTGCGCACCGTGTCCAACAGTCCCATCTTAGTCTCAGACAGGTCCACCTCCTGGACAAGCGACATCAAATCCCGCAGGATGGCAGGTGCATATGGCAGGAACCCAGCCGGCGTGAATTCAAAAGGTTCCATCACATATTTCAACTGTCGGCCCGCGGTGATGCGAACCACCAGATCATTCAATGGATCCTGTTGGCCGAGGAGATGCTGGAAGATTTGATAAATGGCGTCCCGATTCAGCTGGTCGAACTTGACGGGGACCCACTGTCCGAGAAGAATGGCGATTCTCCTGCGGAGCAGGTTGTATCCTTGTTCTTGGATCTGTACTTCCGGAACAAGCGTGTTCTCTAGGAAGCTGTTGAAGTCCAAGTGCTGCTCCAGACTGGCCGCTGCCAGTCCGATGGCCGAGTACAAGGAGTCTTTTAACAGCACGTCGCGACTTTCAGGACCTGGTGTTATCAGCAATCAATGTTCAGGGAGAGACAGCAGGGACGATGCGTACTGGCAAAAGAATAAAATACGTTCAGGAGGCGCGGAATGAGCAGGTCCCTGAAGTGGATTACCAGATCTAGGAAAAGCTTTTCAGAGCACGATCTGATAGAGAACTCCCACGCCTCGGCAATATCCTCTTCCCTGCGCTCCCACTCTTCCGGATCTTCTTCCCACTCCTGGAAGTCGCTCTTCCTGAACCGGAAGAACTGCGTGACCAGCAGCTCCATGACGTTGACAACAAAGTCATGGGTGAACAACTGCCCCTTGATCAGCTCAATCGATTGTCTCTTCTCCTCCTTGTCTTCCGGGGTCTGGTATTTGAAAGTCTGCGCAGGGTTGAAAGCCATCTTCGAACAGGCGCGGATGAGGAGGAGCGCTCTGAGACCCGTCTTCTCCATCAGAGACTTCCCTTCGGACTCGCTTTCGCCCAGCTGGCTGTAATTCTCTGCCAGTTGGACCACGAGCGTCCAGTATGACTGAACAAGGGTAATGCTCTCTGGGAGAAGTGCAAAAGACGCCGCACGGTCCTTGGCCATATCAACGTGGAGCTTAGACAGCTGCAACAGATGCTTCTCGACAGCTCGGTGGGCCTGCTCAGACATGGGAACAGAGCCATTGATGAAACTGAGAAACCGGCTGAAGTGGTTGTGTGTCAGCAGCCAGAAGTTGCGGACCTCCTGGTCGCGGTTGGGATGCTCGAAGCCGGCAATAATGAGACGTCGGACCACTTTCAGGGACACGAGACTTTGTTCAAGCAACTGCAGCACGGTGCCCTCGTCTGCATTTCCCTGTTCCAGCAAGGAGGCCCAGTTGTTCACTTTCTCCACATATATACTCCCCAAAAGATGGAAGATCTCGGGCGAAACCGACTGAAGGTGCACACGCGTTCGCTGCAATCGCGCGGTGGACAGTTCTTTGATTATTTGGAGGATGATAACGAGGGTCCGAGACAGCTGCAGGGGGTTCGCCCCGGGCTCTGTGGATGAACGAAGGAATGCGATCAGGGAAGAGATACCGTCGGCCCTAGACAAGTGGTGAGAAGATAGCTCCCAAGTGTGACACATACACGACATACCAGTCATGGGGGAACTCTTGGCGCATAATCTTTGCAATCATCAACGCATTATGAAGGGCGAGGAGCGGTGCCGGCTCGACGATGCCCGCTTGGAGCGCTCGCGCCTTGATCTGTTCCTTTTCATCCTTTTTGATAGCACTGCCAGCCAGTCAGTTACCCGCCCAAAGAAACCATCCTCGGTTGATGCGCTGAGTATTCGCGAGCCTACTTTGTCGCCGTCTTCCGCCAGTACTTGTCGATCCCGTTCTTCAACTGGATAATGGAAAGATATCGGACCTCGATCGGTACGGAGTGATCTAAGAAAACATCCTGAAAACAATGAGCAAGGTGTTCCTGACGTGAACTGGGGGAGGAGGACCGTACCTGAAGATAGGTGTAGTAGTTTTCCTGTTTCTCCCAATTCTGGAGCTGCTGGCCGCCCGTCTGCACCTGTTGCTGTGTCGAGCTTGCAGCTTGTACTAAAGCACCGAGGACATTTTGAACGGTCAGGGGATTCGACTCTCCCGGTAATTCAACCATGGACGCCATGTCGGGAGGTACGAAGTTGGGGGGAGGGGTATGCTGTATTCGGATGCTAAGAAGCGGTCTATAAACAAGACCAGGAACACTGCACAATGAAACCCGTAAGCAGCACCAACTAGAGTTCCCGAATTTAGATCGGCAGGATTCCGTAATCGTCCCTGCCTGTATCAAGTGGGGAGAAAAGCGACATGCAGAGGGCGGGATGAGGGCCCAACAAAGCCATCACGGACCCATCTTTCTCTCCCCGCGGCATAGACACCGGGACAAGGTTGTTCCCCGCCGGATCAGCCCTAGGGCTGGACCCTGTGCACTAGTCCAGTCTGGGATATCAACTTAGGGCAGATCTCGTGACGTCATGGCCTCGCAACCAGACTGTCATCAATGGGGAAAGCCTGATATTGTTCGAGTAAACCTTCGATGATACATACTGATGCAATGTAATCCACAATGGATTCTAACAAGGCATTCTCCCCCCTTCACTGGGTATATAGACCGGAGGATGGCTGGCTAAACGAACGATGAATCCTAAACTTTACCAGATTGAAAAGTCTACGGTACAATACTATCACTACTATCCACAATGGCTGAGTCCGAACACCTCCGCATGGCCGCCCAGGCCGAACGAGACCTGAACAGCTACCAGGCCAAGCAGGGTCTTGGACCCAAGAGTGACTCGAGTACGATCGACCACATAACCCATTCCCCTTGAGCATGAAAACTAACCCGCCTCAGCCCTCGAATCAAATGTCAACGAGATGGTGGACAAGAAATTCCCTCAAGAGACGAGTGTCAAGACGGGCCGAGAGGCTGGTGCTACGGGAAGCGACAGGAAGCCGATTCCTGAAGATGAGGGCGGGACCAGAGACGACCGCGGCAGGTGAGTGACAAGCTGGATTTCTCCTAGGTCGGGAACATGACGTAGCTAACACGTTAGTAGACTTGCTCCCGCCGCTCAGTATGAAGGGAAGGGTGGCCCAGAGGATAAGGCCAAGCTTGCATCGGAGCGCCGTCTTGGTGACCAGGATACCCTGGGCATTCAGGACTTGAAGCGTGAAGGGCTTGCGTAAGGGGTTGCTAGTTGGATGGGTTTGCTTTGCTCATGGTGTAATGAAATGTCAATGTATTCAAATGATGGTTTTTAAAGTGTCATGCTTGACTGTAGTCTGAATTACAGTAGAATACTAATCGTGTCGATTTATTGTGGTGGAGGACAGTTTTACCCATGAAGCCCAAAAGTGTCTTATATTTTGTATTATCATTCTGTGACCCTGTCAAGATATCTCATCTTTAATTTGCAAAACCAAAGAAAAAAGAAAAAAGAAAGAATGAAAGAATGAAAGAATGAAAGAAAAAGGAGATGAAGAAGCATACAAAAGGCTAGTAGTAGTCAGACCCAAAATAGAGTAGAAAAGCGGGCTCGCTATGTAAATCGAGAGAGCGGCCTGTTAGGGCTTCATGGTGGTCAGGGAAAGCCAAGTAGCCAAGATCGTTCCGCCGATCAACTAGTGCTTATACCCACCACATTGCCACACTGTGATTGAGTGGTAAACGACGCAGCGATCGATTGCCAGGAATCAATCGAGAATAAAATTCATATGCTTTACGCGGAATAATAGCTTTTGAAGGTAGCATCACATTGTATTCAACAAGAATTGATGACCGCAGCGAACCAAGACACTCGCGCAGGGATGTTACGTTTACGATTTTACACATGGAGGACTGTCATCACGGTCCTGATCCACGAGGGAACCTCATTTCTCATTCACTAAGTTTAGTTAAGCTATAGCTCCGCGTATAAGCGGGACTGGTTTTGTTTTCCTCTGCCGCAGAGTGCATCTAGAAGAAGTTCAACGCCGCTGCCATCAGGACGGTGAAGACAGAGCCAAGAGTGAGTGGCACTTGCGACGCTGCGGCATCTGGGGAGGGAACAGGCGACGCGGAACCCGACGCGCCCTTCGTTTTGGTCGCCTTGACATCGACGTTGTAGCCACTCTTGGTATCGACCGGGAAGGGCTTTGTGTAGTCGTGGGTAGCTTTGTGGCCCTTGTAGGTCTCCTTGACAATGTCCAGGATGCCGTGGCCGGCGGAGCACTCGCCCTCGGTCAACGGGACGGGCCATTCGGGAATAAACTTCGACAGGTCGTCCTCAGACAAAGGTCCGGGGTTGGTTTCGTTGAGGCGGAGATTCTTGGTGTCGACCTCATAATTGCCATAGTTGGTCTTGTTGGCGACAATTTCCAAAAGATTCGCGCCACAATCCCAGCGTCCGAGCGAAGGAAGACCCCAGTTGGCAGACACGGACGCAATGGTCGAGTAATGGGTGTAGAAGGTATCGTCCTTGGTGCCCTTCAAATGCTCAGGAATGGCGCCGCCAAGGAGGACACTGAAGATTCGATTGTCCTTGGGGAAGGTTTTGTCCTCATCGAACGTGAGGAGCAGCAGGGTGTCCTTCATGAAGTAAGGGTTCTTCAGCAGGGGGGCAACAAAGTCGCGCTGCCACTTGGCCGCAAAGGTGATGTTGGTATCATGCGCATCGTTGGTCATGTTGGGGGTAATAAACGCCCACTGCGGGAGCTTCTCGTTCTTCAGGTCGTCTTCAAAATCCTTAAAGCTCTTGATCTGACGAAGACGGGTCTCGTTCTGGGTGACCGAGTTGTACTGGGCAAAGGGGTTGTGCTTCCGCACATAGTCAGGCTCATAGGTCTCTTGGTTGGAGTAGTTCATTCCCTGGAATCCAGGGTAGGGAATATGCTCTTGATACTCTCCCCACGAGATGTGCTTTGTGTCCAGCAGATCCGCCACCGTCGAGACATTCTCGGGGACCTGGACGAACTCATCATGATCCATACCAAAGGCATCACCTCCGGCGGCGGCTAGATAGTTTGGCTGAGAGGGATGGGTGATTGCGTAAAAATTGGTCCTGCGGGAGAAGTCAGTGTCGCCGAGGATCAGACTCTTGACGGAGGGTTCTTACAGCGTGATACCCTGGTCCGCCAGCCATTTATTGTTCTCATCTTTTTCGGCATCCTCAAAGTCCTTTACCCCGTCAGACCCTGTTAGCTCATCGATGCAACGAGATAAAACAATGCCACTACACTTGAGGAAGTATCACTTACAATGTTTTCTAGCCACACTTGGTAGAAGCGCTGGAAAGCAAGTCCTTTGACATTAGAGACCGGCGACAGCGGATCTTCGCTGGTCTTTTGGGCTTTGGTGATTTGCGCGAGCGAGGGTTCCGAATCTTTCACCGAGATCGTTTGCGCCTGAGTCAAGGACGCAGCAAGTACGAGACTGGTGACAAGGGAATTCATCTTGAAGACTGGTGATCTTTTCACAACTGATCGGTCTTGCGATCGACTTTGCAGCGGTGATGGGGGGAGGAAGATCAGCGAGTGCGAATGCAGACCCGACCAAAAGCTTGCCTATTCCTTTTATAGGTAATCGCATAACAAAGACTCAGCAGGGACTACGGTCGGGGGAGGCGCATGACCCTAAGGAAGGCCTGCGGGGTTCCGTCCAAGGTAGCATCGGTCGACAGAGCTCCAACGATAAGAGACGAGGCTCATTCGTTGCTTATGCCTTTCCCCACTAGTAGGGGGGTGTGTAGGAAGTCGAATCATCTATGGTTGAGAGACCGTCTAGGGAAGAGCTAGAGAAATTCCAGTAAGAAGACGGACGGTAGAAAATGAAGGATGAAGATGGAGAGGAGTCCATCTAGTTTCTCCTCATGGCCAATTGGGCGGCCGGGGCTTGGCACGTGTTTCGATCGTATCTGGAGAGTCAATAGTCGATCGGACAGATAGAAAGGTAGGATTGTTTGTTGATTGTTGGTGGTTGTTTGCTCTTGGAATTGACTAGCGTACAACAGCTTGAGTGTCTTTCGAGGGTAAAGTAGTACTGTTATACTGTTGATATTGAACCGTGTCAACAAACACTACAACCCTTTTGAAAGTATATACTACCTACTACTGGACTAGGTAGTATATTTTCACAACAAGGCGTGCCTCTGTTCAGCCACATCCATCTTTGATCGCACGGACAAATTAATAATCTAGAATTCTATGTCTAGCTTGTCGCCCGTCTTCTCTGTAAATATGGATGGATAGGTTCTCCCCCAATCTCTTCGGTATGTACCATGACCCCGGGTGATGCCTCAGCTGGTGCATGCCTGGAATCTAGGGCCGATAAGGCTATACTTGTTTCCCCACATGGACATCTAGTGATCCACCTTCTGACCACACCAGCTGGAAAGATCAACACAGGGACAGCTCTTCGATCACGAGAAAAGACTGATTCTGGAGGCCTCGTAGTCCGTTCTCATACTATAGAAAAATCGAAATAACCGGTTCGACCGAGCCTTGCGTACACAGTATAATGATGCAGCCGGATCCAACGAACGATGTGGAGACGCCATCGTCGCCTCAGGTGTCGACACAGTCAGCAGCCAACTGGTATGAGTCACGTGCCCCGCTCTAACCTCGGCTGGTTCAACTCGGTCTGGGGAAACCGACCGAACGGATGGATTACCATATCCCGAGCGACAGTCCTCCCAATTTCCATTCCAGTATCCCTGAGATCTTTGGGAGCCGCATGATGATTTCACGATGAGCTCGACAAATTTTGCTGCTGCCCAAAAGCGCGTACTGGAACGTCGCCGTCTCCGCGAGGCCGAATCGCGCGCCCGGTTTGCGGAGCAGCAGCGGGCGTCTCCGGTCAACTATTCCGCGCTGCAACGACTACCCTACCCGTTAAACACATTACCCCAGTCGGGGTACTCGCTTTGGAATACCGTCAGAGGCCGCGAAGGGCTACGACCGGCCTTTCGAGTTGGCCAGGTTGATGCGGAATTGCTCGATGAGGAACTGCTGGACTTGCTGAAGGGGGAGGTCGGCAATGCGCTGAAGTACTACGGGGTAGGTCTTCTCGGTGTTACCCCATACCGATGGCGTGCGGATCTTGCTGACCCGTGGTCTGTTTTAGCCGCAACTGCGGGAGGACTGGTCGAATGAAATCCAACTCGTGCTGCGCGCGATCCTGTTCAAGCTGGCGATATGGGACCACGATGCGTCGTACGGGGCGGCCTTGCAGGGCCTCAAATATGTCGACTGTCGCAGCAAAGGCCCGGTCCATTCCGCTCCCACAAAATGGCAGAAGTCGCTGTATGGTCTGCTGACTGTTGGCGGTCGCTATGCGTGGGGGAAATGGGAAAGTTGGTTGGTCGACCAAGAGGGCGGTTATGAGGAAGTAAGTCTGATGCCAGTTCGACCGGGGCCCCTTTTGTTTTACTGACTTGGATTGGTAGCCGTCCCGCGAAGTACGGATGCTTGCTAGAATGACCGATCTGGTTTCGACAACGCATTCGATCGCCGCCTTCATCTCCTTCCTAGTCTTCCTTGTCAACGGGCGATACCGGACGTTAACCGATCGCATCCTCCGCATTCGTCTCACCCCGCCCTCGCAACAAGCCAGCCGCGAGGTGTCCTTTGAATACCTCAACCGCCAACTCGTGTGGCACGCTTTCACCGAATTCCTTCTCTTCTTATTACCGCTCGTTGGGATCAGTCGCTGGCGGCGGTGGTTGTCTCGGTTGTGGCGGAAAACCAAATCCACGTTCAAGGCGAGCGGGGATGACGACGACCCGGATGAGAGCCAGGGAGAGCTCGCCTTCCTTCCCGAAAGAACATGCGCCATCTGTTACAAGGACAACAACCCCGGTGCGGTGACCGAGACGGAGATGGTGGGCGCTGGAGGTGTTGTCGGCTCGGCTGAAACCGATATCACGAATCCCTACGAGACCGTGCCATGCGGGTGCGTGTACTGCTTCGTCTGTATTGTGCAGAAGTTAGAAGGCGAGGAGGGCGAAGGCTGGGTCTGTCTCCGCTGCGGGGAGACGGTCAAGAAGTGCAAACCGTGGAACGGCGACGTCCTGGAGGAAGCTCGACCACCGAGCTCTGGGAAGACTGTCGGGTTCGCCGTCGACGAGGGCACCGGTGCGGATGACGGCGATTCGGACCATGAATCTGACGGTGTCCGGGGAAGATCCAGTCCATTGGAGGAGCTGACGTCCGACGAAGCGTTGCAGCATTCCAGTCAGTGGTCTACCGTGGAGCGGGAATCTACCGAAGAAGCGTCTGATGAAGAGGACGACGCCCGGGAGGAATAACATCCTACTGTCACGGATATTGGTGCGCCTGCTACGTTTTATTGACTTTCTTTCCCTTCGAACATTATGTCTTAGCCAGTTCATTTACTAGAAGTCGACTCTCGGTGGAGATACCCAACAATCTACTGATTTTATGTTTACACTTGTTTTCTCATTGATATCCACTTGTTTCCTGAACAAGAGCTCGAACGTCAGCTCGTTTACAGATAATCAAGTCAATAAAGCATTCACGGCTTCCCCACTACCTCAATAATCCCTATACGATGACTGACTGATCATTCCCCACTTCAACCACTGGATCAAGGAACACCCGCAAATCACAGCATCTGAATTGACAACAGGTCTCTCCGAGGTTATTCCTCCCCGCAACGGACTACGCGCCGAGTTCACCGACCGGTCATCATCCGGGCGCGGGGGTTTTAATCCAAGCCCCTCTCTTCTTGCTTTCCTCCACCAAGTGCAGCCCATCTGTCCATTCCGTTGTACCTAAAGATCATCATCATGGATCCCTCTCAACCCGCGGTGTCCAACACCCTCGAGGAAGCCAAGTACCTCGAGTTTCCCTGTCTTCCCGACGGCGCAAAGAATGAGGATGGCACGCCTGCTCTGAACCGGTATTCGTCGCATATCACGCGGGGTCATGATTTTCCTGGCGCGAAGGTTAGTTTTCATTGTTTTCTATGCTTCTAAATTTTACGATGTTGATTTATCTACTGTTCATTGAAATACCGGCTGTTGCTAAGCACACCCTAGGCAATGCTCTTCGCTGCCGGCGTCCCCGATCAGAAGGCCATGGCCACGAGCCCCCAGGTCGGCGTCGCGTCGGTGTGGTGGGAGGGAAATCCATGCAACATGCACCTGCTGGACCTAGGGAAGACGACCAAAAAGGCGATCACAGATAATGGCATGATCGGGTGGCAGTACAACACCATCGGGGTGTCAGATGCGATCACGATGGGGAGTGAGGGTAAGGACCCCCCATCCAACGTATATATGAAGGGAGAATTAGCTGATGGAGACCACCAACGTAACAAGGAATGCGATTCTCCCTCCAAACGCGCGAAATCATCGCCGACAGCATCGAAAGCGTGACCTGCGCGCAATACCACGACGCGTGCATCGCGATCCCAGGCTGCGACAAGAACATGCCGGGCGTAGTGATGGGCATGGCGCGGCACAACCGGCCCTCGATCATGATCTACGGCGGCACTATCCAAATCGGCTACTCGAACCTCCTACGCAAACCGATCAACGTGTCGAGCTGCTTCGAAGCCGCCGGCGCCTACGCCTACGGGACCCTCCGCCAGCCGACCGACGACGGCGGCGACACCAGCAAGAGCGCCGACGAGATCATGGACGACCTGGAGCGGCACGCGTGTCCGACGGCCGGCGCCTGCGGGGGCATGTTCACGGCGAACACGATGGCGACGGCCATCGAGTCGATGGGCCTCTCTCTGCCGGGGTCGTCGTCGACGCCGGCGTCGTCGCCGTCTAAGATGCGCGAGTGCGCCAAGGCGGCGGACGCCATCCGCGTCTGCATGGAGCAGAACATCCGGCCGCGCGACCTGCTGACCAAGCGGTCGTTCGAGAACGCGCTGGTCATGACGATGGCGCTCGGCGGGAGCACCAACGGCGTGCTGCACTTTCTGGCGATGGCGCGAACGGCCGGCGTGGCCCTCACGCTAGACGACGTCCAGCGCGTCAGCGACAAGATCCCCTTCATCGCGGACCTGGCGCCGAGTGGGAAGTACTACATGGCGGACCTGTACGATATCGGAGGCATCCCGTCCGTGCAGAAGCTTCTGGTGGCCGCGGGGCTGCTGGACGGGGACATCCCGACCGTGACGGGGCGGACGCTGGCGCAGAACGTGGCGGCGTTCCCGTCGCTGCCGGCAGACCAGGTGATCATCCGGCCGCTGGACCAGCCGATCAAGGCTACGGGGCATCTGCAGATTCTGCGGGGGAATCTTGCGCCGGGGGGCGCGGTGGCGAAGATCACGGGCAAGGAGGGACTGCGCTTTACGGGGCGGGCGAGAGTCTTCGACAAGGAGTGGAGGCTGAACGAGGCGCTGGATCAGGGGAAGATTCCGCGCGGGGAGAACCTGGTCGTGATTGTGCGGTATGAGGGGCCTAAGGGTGGGCCGGGCATGCCTGAGCAGTTGAAGGCCAGCGCGGCGCTCATGGGGGCCAAGTTGACGAATGTGGCGCTCATCACGGACGGGCGGTACTCCGGGGCGAGCCACGGGTTTATTGTCGGGCATATTGTGCCCGAGGCGGCGGTGGGTGGGCCCTTGGCCGTGGTGCGCGACGGGGATATGATTACTATTGATGCCGAGACGAACTCGATTTCGATGGATGTGTCGGACGAGGAGCTGCAGCAGCGGATGCGCGAGTGGAAGCCACCTGCGCCGCATGTTACGCGCGGCGTGTTGGCCAAGTATGCGCGGTTGGTGGGGGATGCGTCGACGGGGGCGATGACGGATCTTTTTTAGGGAGGATTGGCTGTTTTATCTGAGTTTACTAGCACAAATTTCATTGCCACTATCATATTCGTCATGGACACACAGGGAAATGGACACAGGGATATCAAGAGACTACCAGTCGGCTCCCGTCTCTCTAGGCGTAGGCGCCGCACCCACAGACTCAGGCACAGCCGCAACAGCGACATCCTCATTCCTAGTCCCGGTTGGCACTGCCTTCCCACTCCAGCTGCCCTCCCCAACCAACGGCACCATGCTAACAGGCGGGATATACCAAGAGCGATGGCACGCGGTCCAGCGCTCATCAATCTGGGTCATGACACCCTTGGGAATACCCATGTGGGGCTGATAATCGTCCCTGACCAGCGTGCAAGACGTGCCCACGGGACACTGAGCCCCTCCCTCGTACTTGTCCCAAGGGACGAGCGACATGGAGTAGTTACCCACTTGGTGCAGCTGGAACTCGTTGTAGCTGAAGGGGTAGGCGGTCCCGATTATGGGGTACTTGGCGTTGCGATGGCCGCGATAGGACGAAATGGCGTCCGGCTCGACGGAGATGATCACGTTTTCGTATTCGCCGCCGCAGGAGCCGCCCGGGTGTGCGCGCATGTTGCTGCGAGCATAGATACTCGTGAAGGAGACGTAGATGGTGGGGGAGACGAAGGTGTTGCCGTTGATGACGGCGGTGTTCGGGCCGTTCCCGGTGGGCGTTGCTGGAATGGTTGTGCCGGTCTGGGAGCAGAGGTCGCCTGAGACAGTGGAGACGGGCCAGTAGAAGAGAGTGGCTTCACCGGGGAGGTAGTGGCAGTTCGTGCAGGGATCGTTCTCGGTGTAGTTTCGCTTGGTTGAGGGGCAGCTGGTTGGGCGGATTGGGCTGTTTGTGTCGCCCGGTGGCGGTGTCGGGACGGCACTGTGGTAGGCGGAAGAAAGGGAGGAATAAGTGGACCAGATAGCGATGCAGTCTTGCGTGTTGAGGCTGCAGGAAGGGGCTGGGTCAGGCGAGCGGTAGACGGGCTCGGTGTTGCTCTCTGTCATTTGGAACGTGCTGCATGGGCCCGTGCCGGGCCAGAAGGACGTGAGAGTTTCGCGAGGACCCAGGGCGCGTGGGATACTGTCGCAGAGGGTGGTCACTGGGCCGGTGTGCGTATCGCGCCACCCTTCACCCCAGATCTTGGTATTGCAGGCCCCGGTGCTAGTCGGATAAGGTTCGTAGATCGTGGAGGTCGATGTTGCGCCGAGCGAGGAGAGCTCGCTGGCGCGGCCGTCGTACTCGACCCATTCCGCGTTACAGAGGACGGCCGAAGCAGAGGGGCCTGTGGTTGGACCATAGTAGTAGTTGGTTGAGGTGGGCCAGAAGAGCGTCGTGTCACACGTATGGAGCCATTGGCTGCTGGTCGAGGAGGTTGTGCAAGTGTCTATACCATCTCGGGGAAGGACTGGACAGTTCGGCGTTAGCATTGACACCGCAGTAGCAGAAATCATACGCACCAGGTTTGGCGGAGACAATTGCCCCGAAGAAGAGAATTGCGGCCCACATGATGCTGCAGATAGTTACGAGAATTTTGGAGAGACAATTTGGCGAACCAGAGAACTTGTTGCAGTTTATATCAGTATTGAGCATGGTATACTATCCATCGTCAACCCACTAAAGTCTGAGGTCAGATGTTTTTCGGAGATTGGAGCCCAGATCGGAACCACTATAGGGTGCCGCATCAGGTCCAATTCCTATTGGATTTGATTCATCTCATCTGCAGGATTCTGGGTTCTCGTAACCTCATCTGCCGCCCTAACTGCTGCAGGTGTCACTTCACCGTCCATTTTTGGTGAAGTCCGCTCTTGACCATGAGGGCAAACAAGATGGCCAATATAATTTGCGGCTGAGACTGTCGCTTTGGGCATCATAGCCGCATATCACAGCTGGGCTCCTGAGTTGTTTCCTATCGAATACGAACGCCTTTCGGTGGCTGCAGAATTCCGACGCCCATGGCCGTCGTATCAATTGTCCGTTTGTGTAGAAAATATGCCGACAGTTGGACAATATATGCAAGATCTGTAGCTTTCGACAGGTCTAATCCAGTACACCCAGAAAGATTCATATTGGGTGTTAATGACATTCACTATAACCATTAATAGTTCACAAATGTTATGTTCAGTCAGGCTCAACCTGTCTCCATGAGCTTTTGTCAGAGATGAATTCAATAACGGCTTGAGACTGAATCACAAAGATGTTGTTCTTCATAATTTCTTCATTTTTCAAAGGGAGTGTGCCACATGAAGATATACAATGGAGATGGGCAAGGAAGTCAACAATGCCCATAGTATGTATGATGTCACATGATGGTGGATGAGTCATCGCCGCGAGTCAATCATTCCGCCTTTCTCTTTCCTTCTCTCCATTCTCCACGCTGTGATTTCCTGCGATTTGCATGGCTGCAGATGGATTGATCTTCCAAACTACGTGCTTAGGTAGCTCAATTCTGATATCTAACCTCATCTGTTGACCCCACAATATCCATGCAACAACCGGTCCAGTAAGATCGGAATTTTCGTCGCGGGTTGCACAACATCGTCATCCGGCTTTTTCCGCCGTGAAATTCTGCCTTCGGGATACATATAAAAATAGGAAACCCCAGCTGTCTCCTGTCAATTCCCGGGAGACAGAGGACAGACGGCCCTTTTTTGGGGCATTTTGCGGTACGTATCCGGTGGAATGTTAGACACATTCTTCGTGGATTCTCATCCCTGATTGACATCAGGCCTACCGGATCTGTCCATGACTGACTCCCACATAGCGGTTTAGTTGGTCCATGTGGTCGATCCGCTGAAGCCTGTTCGTCGCGCGCATTCCTCACATCAAGTTCCCACAGAATCAATATTACTAGCCACGCTTTTGCGTTTGCAATTGGAAGTGTGGAGTTGTAAGATCTTCCGGGGCCGCGGAGAACTAGTCGGGAGACCAACGTGTTGGATTCTCTGCTCTCATTGGCTCATTTCCTACAGAAGACGTACGCGCATTCGTTTTCAAGTGACAGCGACTACCTGTCTACCTACCTTAGGTATCTACCTACCTGACGTGGTAGGAGGAACAGGGGTTTCCAACTTCCCAGATTTACGCTCATGATATCTTGCGTTTTGATCGACCCGCCTTCCCGCCTCACTATCGAGTCAGGCTTCATCCGCCCACCAAACAGCGTTCGGCATTCTATCCCGTGAGGGCTTTGGACTCACGTTCCAGAACCGATCGTCATCGTTTCTAGCTACCTTGTGCGCCACAGGGTCTCCTGACGCTGGCCGTTAGGCTTGGAAACCCAGCGCAAGCGCAAATCTATTCTCCAGCAAGGAGATCTCGCCGCTGGCACTATTAATAGACGTGGGCTCTATTGTCACGTCTGTCCTTATTACGATGGGTTCCTCTGGTGCTCATCTTAACTCGGCCATATCTCGCCCAACTTTAGATATCGGTGCTGTCTTACGATCCTGGAACCCGATCTCCGCTGTGCTCTCTACGCCCAGTGATTGGAGTTCTTTCACTCGTTATCTTTACTCTGCTGGTCAGGATGGAACTGTGAATTGGAGCAAAGTAGTGTTTTTGACCACTTTCTTCTTTGCCATGGCAGGGTGTGGGCTTTTTTCTTCGTTGACGTGGCGGAGACTCGGCAGGCCGTCTCAGGAAAGGCGTCAGCTCCGTCGCGGGTTGCGGAGGAACCACTCCAAGGCTTCTGCAGAAGGGACAGTAACTTCTTCCGATGAAGAAGAATTTGATAGCAAGACCTCTCTGCGCCCTGGCACAGATAGCACGGTCCCTGGAAAAGATGCCTCGTCGCACCATCAAGAGAAGTCGGAAGAAGGTGAGTCGAGACTCCTTTCTATCCATGTCATCGGTCTTACTGACGTCAATCAGCACACGATACAGACCCGGGTTTATTGAAGAAACACTCTTCGTATCTCTCCTATTCGACCTCTGTCGCTACCTATCCGTCTGTCCGGACATTTTACCGTCCCCACCCGCAGATGGACAAATTGCCCACCAAACCCTCCCCAATCCCATTGTTGGTTTTCGTCCATGGTCTCGGGGGCTCTTTGGCGCAGTTCAACCATCTTCTGACCACCTTGTCCAATGTCGGCCCATGCTTTGGAATCGACCTTCCCGGTTGTGGCTTGTCAGACTTCGCGCCAACTTCGTGGGACGCGTACACGGTCAATGCAATGGCGGAGCTCCTGGCCACCGCCATCGATCAGCATCGCGATAAAGAGGCCGGGCAAGGCGTAATTCTGATCGCTCATAGCCTCGGCTGCTCTTTGTCCGCGCTTTTGGCCTCCTCCGCCTCGTCACTAGGCGGTGATTTGAGAGAACACATTCTGGGACTGATCGCCGTCTGCCCCCGCGCATCTCCTCCGAGTCCCAAGGAAGTCACGAGCTTCCGCCGTCTCCTCCAAATCCCAGGGCCTATTTTTGATATCTGGCGCTGCTGGGATCGACGGGGCGGCTTGTATAGTGCCAGCGTCAATCGACTTGTTGGCGCCGCTGCCGATCCCGACACCCGACACCTCCAAGTGCGGTACAATAAGCAGAGCAAAACCGCGGTCTGGAGACGGATGGCTTGGGGGACCCTTCCGGAATACGACAGCAGTGGTAAGCCGATCGGCGGTATCCCGGGACGCGATATCTGGGCTGGTGTGACTCTGCCTGTGCTTCTTGTGGCTGGAGAATCAGACGCCGTTACCAAACCTGGGGAGCTCCGGAAAATCCTCAACTTTTTCGGAGATACGAAGTCCCAAGACCAGGACATCACCCACCGCGCTCCTGATGCGTCCCAAGTCCATGACCAAAAGCTTGACTCGGGCAATGTTCCAGCATCTTGTGTGGAAAAGGATGCTGGTGATCAAGTCGAAACGAAGCTAACCCGGACCAAGCGCTGTGTTAAGACTGTCGTTCTTCCTGCACCGGCCTCGCACGCGCTTATCTATGACCGTGCGACGTATCGCACTCTGTCGGGGATCATCCAAGACTTCCTCCGAAAACACGTTGACAACCGTCTCAGCCTGGGATGGCAGCTACAACATCTTAACACTTCTGGCAAGTGGGATGTGAAGAACCTGGTCAAGTGGCAGAAGGTCCCACCTGTTTCGGAGCGGATCGCCGACACGTTTGTCGCTCTCAAGATGCTGCGGGAGGTGGACGAGGAGCATAATCCGCAACTCTTCGCGCAGAAGTATCACGGCAAGATCTATGCTGTGATCGATATCAGTTACGAGAATCCGGTGTACAACCCAGCCTCGCTGGAACGAGGCGGCATCCACTACCACAAGCACCCCACCGTATCCAAGATCCCTCCGACGCCCGACGAGACGCGGGATTTCATCGCTCTAGTGGATCGACTTCAGGGTGAGATCACCGAGCAGATGGAAAAGACCGGGGACCGTGAACGTCCGGTGGTGGGCGTCCACTGCCACTACGGGTTCAATCGGACGGGGTTCTTGCTCGTGTCGTACCTGATCGAGCGGTGCGGGTATACTGTGCAGGAGGCGATTGACGAGTTTGAGCGACGTCGGCCGCCGGGCATTCGCCACGGACATTTCATGGATACGCTGTTTGTGCGGTATTGCGCTGGGCTGAAGAGGGCTCCGACCTTGTAGTTTGCTTGATGATATCCTTTTTTGTTTTGACGAATGCGTACTGGATGCGGTGTGATAGAGCGAAACGCGAGCATGTATCTTTTGTATGATAGACTTACCGTATGATATCCTTACATAATATGATTTATTCGATACGAGTGTACTTTAGTAAGAACAATTCATGAGCTCCGGAGTCTACATACTCCGTAGTACATACGGAGTAGCACATAGGTACCGAGTAGTATCTTGAGCAGTGACCAGATACACTAGCCCGATGTAGACTAGTGTAGTGTTTATCTGCCTCAGGCCTAAACGCTAAACCAAAACAGGGAAGAAACAGGTTAGGGTACAGCTAAACCCAAAGCGGCCTAGCGCGCAGCCGACACACAACCGAGAAAGTCCATCGATTATTCTGTTGTGTGCGAATTTCGAGGCCGCCTCCGTCCGACTCCCCGACCGACTTCAACGACGACAACGACACCCATCCCACCCGCCTCCCTCCCTCCTCAACTCGCCCCCTCCGTTCACCTTCGAGGTCTCAAGTCGCAAAAATGGGTGGTGTCTCCGTTCGCGATGTGGACGTAAGTTGTTGCGTGCTTTTTTCACCTCCCCCGGAACTGGACTTGGACAGGCAGGATCTCTTCTCTTGGACGAAACGGGCACACAGGCGGCTTGGACAGATTTGGCAGATTCTTTTCACTCGATATTCGGTACATCTACGCGGTGACATTCGGTTTTTTTTTGCGCGAGGAAACGACATTGGAAATTGGGACGACTCAAGGATGGAGAAAGAGGATTGATCTCGCTCACCACGAGACCTTCTTTCCTGGACGGAGCTTACGGATAGTCATCCATGGACATGGAGTGTCGAATTCGACTGGATACTCTTCCAATATGGTCATGGATGAACGCGATCAAACACGGCTTTTTTTTTTTTTTTTTTTTTTTGCGTGTGATTACTACGCTGCAGGATTTGCGACTCGACCAGGATTTGAGAACATGGGCTTCACGACCACGGTGCATTGCATCGATGCTGCGCCGTGCACTGGATGGCCGATCTGATCGGATAAGACCAGCGCCGTACGAATATCGAATCTGCCAAATCTGCCGACTGCCAAGTGCCGACTGCTGGGAATTGGGGGATCCGGGTGTTCATGTTCAGGCCAAAATCTGATATGGGACAAAATCGCTAACATCTTTGTTCCACCACAGGCGCAGAAGTTCATTGCTGCCTACTCCGCGTTCCTGAAGCGTCAGGGCAAGCTCCCCATCCCCGGTATGTCCTCCATAATAACCTGCAGCATTCCTACAAGGGAATCTACATGTACTAACGAATACCAGGCTGGGTCGATACCGTCAAGACCTCCGCCTCCAACGAGCTCCCTCCCCAGGACCCTGACTGGTACGACCGCCACCTCGATCAACATCACATCCCATGAATGCAGCAGCAAAACTGACCAAAATTCAAGGTACTACGTCCGTGCCGCCGCTGTCGCCCGTCACATCTACGTGCGCAAGACCGTCGGTGTTGGCCGTCTGCGCAAGGTTCACGGCTCGACCAAGAACCGTGGCTCCCGCCCGGCCCACCACGTCGACGCCTCCGGGTCCGTCGACCGCAAGGTGATGCAGTCTCTGGAGAAGATCGGCGTGCTCGAGCAGGATGAGGACAAGGGCGGCCGCCGCATCTCGCAGAGTGGCCAGCGGGATCTGGACCGGATCGCCAAGACCACCGTCGACGAGGAGGAGGAGGATGACGAATAGATTCGGTTTTGAAAGTTTTTTTCTTTTTACTTTGCTCTCTCAGCATTATGCGATGTGAAAACTGAAAACCGAACCTGAATTGAAAAGGAAATTTATTTTTTTTCTCTCTTAATGATTAAGAAAAAAAAAAGGAAAACAAAAAAGTGCATTTCATCTTCTTTATCTTCCGTCTTCCTTTGCTTTTGTTGCCTATTGCTTTGCTGCATCGGCACTTTCATCTCGTGTTGGAAGATAAAACGTACGGGAGAAAGCGAAAGCAAAAGCGAAAGAAGGCCACTAACCACACTCCCTTCGACTGAGATGAAGGTGAAGTGGAATGGATCTAGAGTGAGATAAGGACGGATACCGGGACTGGATACTATTACTTTATCTATTTGAGGAATGTACTCAATTTCATGTTCAACCTGCACTATCGTATCATCATTGATAGGCTTTTTATCAACCACATCATGCATGTCTATCTGCTTCCAAACCGTGGCAGTGTATAGACGCTGTTTGCACATCTATCCACCGAGTTGGTCTGTAGCTAATATTCAACGAATTATGAAGCACGGCTTTATACTCCAATCATATATAATATTCTATAGACTCATGAGCATTTGGGGTTTATCATAATCATAGAGATCAAGCCAAATGAAGATACTAAAGAACTACACATAATTGCCAAACTTCCCTAATAGCATCATCAGCACGCCGGACAATCAGCCTCCAAGCAAAGATATCGGTCTGCATATCCATCTGCGCTAAGCAAGGATTCTATCCAATCAGCTAATCATGAGCAGTAGGGCATACTGCATTGTGAACATTCCTGATCAATGTATGAGAGACCGTGCGTATCTTATAACAACACCAATCCATATGATCTATAGTATGAAATCCCAAGTGCAAAGAGATGCTTTGGTGGTGATACTCCTAGTGGCTGCCCTGGTTCCCGTGTCAAGATACAATCGATTATCGTGCCTACTATCAACATCCAGCGCACAGTATCATTGCCAGTATATATGACATGATGTCAGGCCGGTGAGGAGTTAACTATGCAAGGGAAATCCGACGGGGGAAGAACATGCATACCCATACCTAGGGTCTGTGCGAGGAAGTCAGGCGTTAGGGCTGTGAAAACTTACTATCAAATTTCCAGACTGCCACAGGGAGAACCAACACCATCCTCACTATAAACCCATAGACCCCTCCAACAGACATAGCAGCTTACTCCGTAAGACAAACTCATCACTCCTCCCATGGAATCTCACACTCAATAACACTCTCAACTCCCTTCCCTCCGCTCCAGATCTTCACAATTTTCAACCCCGCTCGCTTCTCAATTAAGTCATACCACATGGCGCTAGTCCGCTGCATACTCGAGAAGAGCGTTAGCATCATCATGTCCAGCCCCGTTGTCTCCCAGTGTGCGTTGGTCGCGGGTACGACGTTCTCATTAATCAGGAGCTTGCTATAACCGGGTCTCATGGCCGCTTTGATATTTGCTAGTATAACGTCGCAGAGGTGGTCAGGCCAGTTGTGAAGGGTTGAGTGGATGTAGTAGGCTCGTGCACCTGGGGATGTTAGTTTCAAGCGTGATTACACCAAGATGCTTATGAAGAAAGAAACAAGATATAGCTTTACCTTTAACAGGCTGTTCATCATAAAAATCACACTCCATCCGAACAATCACCGGGTCCAAATCCCTAATCTGATGAATCATCATCGGCAAGTCCTGCAGAATCAACTTCCCGGGGGCATGGGGATGGCGACGATGGAATCTCTCCAGGTCATGGCCCACATTACCTCCAATGTCTACGAGGAACACTGCGTCCGGGCCCGTGTCGGCATCCTTGATGAGTCTTTCCTGCACGGGGTAGACAGAAGGGTCCATCCACCGGGGACGGCCCAGATTGTAACCACCGAGGTAGTCATTCAAGTGTTGTCCGTAGCCCTGATCGTGCACCCAGGTAAACATGTCTTTGTCGGTGTGGTAAGCTGACATCAAGGCCGTGTCTTGCTGGTTGGTGGAGTTCTCCCATCCTTTTTGACGGGAGAATTCGTGGAATTTCAAGGTGGCTCCGCCGGTGGATGATGCGCTAATTGCAATGTCAGCCATGGGCTGTAACAGGAGGAGGAAATGATAAAGACAAAGACTCAAGATAAAAAAAATAGAAAATCACCTACAGACCAAGATACCCATGCCCAATCTGCGGAAGCCTCAAAGCTTTGGTATAATTCGTCGGCCTATACTCATCTTCGCCGACCTCAATAAAAAGTCCCATAGCACATATATGACGCATCAAACGACCTTTATTCAAACTAATCAGCCAGGAACCATAAGCAAAGATCTCTCAACCCAATACTAACGAAGAAGCTCCGGATCAACACCAAGGTCCCCAGCCAAGTTCGTCACCTTCTGGGGTTGATCGCCATTTTGCGCCATCAACACCCATAGACCGCAGTCCACGCCGAATGCTACAGCTGAGATTACGCCCATCTGCCAATACAATAAATTCAGGATCTGTCTAGCCGGCATCATCGACGTAGTCATTTACCTGTCCCCAAATGTGGTCCACCATGTTCTCCCGGGGTGTCTCAATTGCTTGGACCAGGGCTCGACATCTGACTAATAGGTCTTTGCGAGGTTCATCGGTGCTGGTATCTAGATCCTGAATCCCTTGTTGTATCTCTGCTAGTAGGCTTGGGACTGCGCCAATATTGCCTGGGCGTGAGGCAATGGAGTTGTCGACGGGGGAGTTGGGGGTGGCCGTCGGTATAGACATTATTGGTCAGTTTTAATAGAAGTGAACTCTCTTTGGTGGGTAGGTAGAGCGGTTGTAGTCTGACTAGCCGTTTATAGTACCGATAGTTGGTTCATTCATGGTAAAGAGTCTGGAGGAAGAGCATTAAGATCTGGTGTGCTCTATATGCTTGTTACTCTGCATGCCTCATGCCCGGACAAATAGGACATCTTTTGGTCATAAGCTTCTGACTAATTCAGCCTCTAAACTCTATGATTTCAATTGAAGAGTGTTTATCATGTCTGTAACAGGAGAGCTAGGTAATGCAATATGGGACTCTGGGAATAGATTCGTGTTTACCCTGACTTTGCAGGGTTTGTTACAATACCACTTAACTACGTGAATACATTGATTTTTTGCCTAGCATATCAATGATTTCAGAAAACAAGGTCAGTCTAGTGAACTCTTGAGTCTATACAGGGGTCAATACTGCTCAGACCTTCAGTGATAGCGGCTACAATGCCATAGTGCTGCCTCGCTTGATGCATAGCTTAGTGCGACCCCGTTCTTTGGAGACTGCTGCAGAACCGTACGTCATTAGGGTCCGGGATCGAGTTTTCAACAAGGAGTTAGGATGATCAAATCACATGTACACATACATGCATACATCTGGTGAGGTAAAAACAAGTTATCGATCGACCCTCGATTACAACCAGCGACTTCTGCCAAGCATGGGAAACCGTAGTGCGAAATGTGGCTATTCTACGCACCAGAACCGTGCAGACTCTCGAACGGGGCATCTTACAGGTGGTATCGAATCAGGAGATACAGTGGATCCATACACCGAGCTTGGACGAGTATCTGAGAGAAGACAGAAAACTGGCAATGGCGCTTGGGCAGCCACTTGCGAGCTACGCACTTATCACTGATCCTTCAAGCGCACGTCGATGGTTTGTCTGGACGCTGCATCGCGCGCTGTACGACGGCTGGTCTCTACCACTCATACTCGACATGGTCAATCAAGCGTACTGTGGCATCCCGAAAAATCCAGCGGAGCACGAGTTCAAGGTGTTTATCGAGTATATCAGCAAGCATGATAATGGAAAAATGGTTGAGTACTGGCGCAACACCCTTGTAGACTGTAATTGCGCCGCGTTTCCGACTCTTCCATCATCTGTACGGCAACCAGTAGCAAACAGCGAAGTGGCTCACGCGATAAAATGCCTCGAATCACGGTCACGAGATGTTACGCCCTCGACGCTTGTTCGTGCCGCCTGGGCTTTGCTTGTCAGTCGCGTCACACACTCAGACGATGTAGTGTTTGGCATCACTGCGTCAGGACGAAGTGTGCCTATCCGCGACATTGATAGGGTGGTAGGCCCGACAATCGCAACGTTTCCGTTATACGTCAAGATCCCGCGGTCCCAGAAGCCCCTCAATTATCTGGCAGCCATACAGCAGCAAACTACGGAGGTTATTCCCTTTGAGCATTTTGGCTTGCATCAAATCGCTAAGACCAGCCCAGGAGCTAAGCAGGCATGCACGTTCCAAACGCTCCTCATCATACAGCCACAAGAGATGACCCGAGCGGACGAAACACTCGGACATTGGGAGGAGATCTGCTCGCCAGAATGGACCAACACATACGCACTGTCACTTGAAGTGCAACTCGGCGCAAAGATGGTCATTGCTAAATTCGACTCGAGGGTGATCAAGCCATGGTTTGTGCAAGTGTTGTTAGAAGAGCTAGACTTTGTAATGACGCAGCTCGACACTGCGGAACCTGAACAGACCATAGCAGGAATTGAGCACGTTTCGCCTCAGAACCTTGAGCGAATTTGGAACTGGAATCGGACCGTTCCATCGCCGGTGAATCAGTACATCCATCAGATGATTGAAGAGCGGGTACAGAATCAACCAAATGCACCGGCCATATCTAGCTGGGACGGAGATTTCACCTATAGCGAGCTACACAGACTCGCCACGGAGCTAGTTGTGGCACAACTTGTAGAATCTGGGGTCGGTCCACATTTACTAGGACCAGAATTGCTGATACCACTATGCTTTGAGAAGTCCGCATGGACCGTGGTGTCCATTCTGGGCGTTCTGAAGTTCGGTGCAGGCTTTGTGCTGCTCGATCCGTCCCTTCCAGAGCCCCGACTACGGTCGATCTTCGATCAAGTGGGCTCTCGGGTGCTTCTTTCCTCCCATGCTAATGTGAGCTTGAGCCGAAGACTATCGGAGATTGTTATCCAGATTGGCCCAGGTCTCCCGCAGTCTCCAGACCAAGTTCAAGGCCGTATCCCGAGTGATTCCATGGGTTCAATCGCTCTGTCGCAGCCATCCTCAAAGACAATGTACGCAGTCTCCACTTCCGGCAGTAGCGGGGCCCCCAAATGCATGCTGGTGACCCATGCGAGTTTCTGCTCTGCTGTCTACTACCAGCTCGGGCTTCTTGAGTTTACGAGGGAGTCCAGGGTCTTGGATTTTGCATCGTATGCTTTTGATGCTGCGATTCACAATGTGATGTCTACGCTTGTTGCAGGAGGATGCCTTTGCATTCCGTCTGAAGAGACACGTAAGGATAACCTTGCCGAGGTCATTTCGATCATGCGGCCCACGATCGCGAATTTGACACCCACTGTGGCACGACTGGTCGACCCGGGAGAATTGCAGGGTCTGGAGACATTGATTTTACTAGGCGAGCCGGTCACAGCCAGAGACGCCGAGCGATGGAGGTCACACAACGTCTACTTCATCAACACATATGGACCCGCTGAATACACGCCAATTAGCACTATCAACACCTTGAGTGCCAGCGCTGAAGAAGCCATGCGAATAGGTAAAGGCGTGGGGCTCGTAAAATGGATTGTCGATCCGGAGGACCACAACGTCCTGTTGCCGCCCGGCTGTATTACTGAACTGCTCCTGGAGGGGCCGCTCGTTGGAAAGGGTTATATGAATGACCCGGAAAAGACCGCCAAGGCATTCATAGACAACCCCAAATGGCTGCTGGGGGGTTCAATCGATCAAGCCGGGCGTTGAGGTCGCCTTTACAAGACGGCTGATTTGGCACGATATAATGAAGACGGGAGTCTGTCGTTTGTGGGCCGCAATGACAGTCCAACCAAAATCAGAGGACAGCGCGTTGAGCTCGAAGAAATTGAATACCATATTTTGAGGTGCCTGTCGTCAGAAGCGACCCAGGTTGCGGCGGAGGTCATTGTGCTTGGGACCGAGCCGAATCCCAAACCGGTGCTGACAGCCTTTATCCAAGACCGCACGGCTGCCACTGAGACTGACGAAAAGGGGCATTTTACACCCACGAATTGCCCCATCCGAGACCGATCGTGTCAAAGTGCTGAACCCCGGCTGGGTCATCGGTACGCCAGACGAGGGCGTTTCCGACACCAACGACTATCTCTGGCGACTCGTAGCGACGTGCATTAAAATAGGTGCGTACAATGCGTCCGAAGAAGACGGATGGTTATTTATACCCGACGTCGCGACCACCGCAACGGCGATCATCGACGCAGCACTGGTAACGAAGGTAGAGGAAAACGTCACCGAGTATCCCGCAAACAGGATAACGTGGAGAGAGGTTTGGTCCATTCTCGGAGGTCTCGGTTATAAGCTCCAGGGCAAGGCTTCGGCCGAGTGGCTGGCTCTTGTCCGGGCCGACATAGACGTAAAAAAGGAGGCACATCCCCTGTGGCCTCTGGCGCACATGCTTGAGGGCTTCCAGAACGATAGACGGATAGCGAACCTTTCCACGGACAAACGTGTCCGTACTCCCTTGCGATTGAAACGCGCTGTAGCGAGGAGTGCAGAGTTTCTTATTCGTGTCGGATTCTTACCTACTCTTGGTATGCATTGATCAAAGATGTAGCTCAAGGGATATGACTTTTTTTCTCTTTCTCTTTCATAAGCTTTTTCTTATTGATGTCTGGCCTTCGAGCCGATGTAATCCGAGGTTGGTACTGTCTAGAAGTTCATAATTGATAATGTGCAATAACAGCCGATATAATCATGGATGACGGTCATATCATTACATAAATGGGGTCGTATACTCCATTGAGCCTTGTGTGAGTGGCCCGTGCTACACTGTCAGTACCTAGTTAATACCGCAAGAATCCTTATCTCCAGCCCACCTTCCGATACAGAAGAGGGGCAGGAGAAAAGAACAAATGAATGTAACATCAAGTCTCACACTAGGAGCGACATACTCCATCTTTGTTTTGTTCTCGCGGTATCAAGACCCACCTTTCATCCAAGATATGAGAAGATGACGAGGATGACTCCACAAGTATGTATGTCAGAGTTTCGAACTCTCGTGTAGTTAGTTAGCTAATTGCAGAGTACTTAGTCATATCAAAGCCTGCTCGGTCTCCGGGGGCTGGAAGGGAGGGACTGTCTTTGCGGGCTTTGTCCGAAGATGGAAGGACGGGCCTGCAGTTTAGCTGCATTTTAGTTGCATACTGTTTGTGGATTTCACAGTAAGTATAGTATGCATTGGAGTTGGGGTAGAGGTTGGGGTTGGTTGGCGGGATTGTGTTTATTGCAGTGTCTTCCCAGTCGCCATGCTTTGTTATTGAGAACTGAATGGCATGGCATGGCGAAATTTAGGGCTTATGTCCCATTACATAGAATCGAGTCCCATCAGCCGTCAGACCGAAGAACCACGGTTGGTCGACACGGAGGCAGACAGAAGGGCGCAGCGATCGATTGATTACTCCTAAACCATGGATAGAGTGCCCAACGTTACGCAAGTAATCAAGAAACAGTCTAGCAGGTTTTCTTACCAAGAGTATTCGGAGGGTAGTGTGAGGGAATTTCTACCTGCTTTGGGGTATAAGGACACAGTCGGGGATAGGATTGCGAAAGTGTCGGCTCATCGAACGGTTGGCCCCACCGGGTGTCGGGCGATGCCCCTCGCCCGATGCTTACCCAGGCAAACAGTTGACCGCGGCTACGTGGATGAGCCATATACGAATAAGTGGGGGGTTCGTCCTTCTTGTTGCCTGCCTTGTTTTCCGTTCTTCCCACAAATCCTATCTGTATATCCAACATCGTGGATGACGTACCTGATAATCCGACCAGGATGATGGAAGCACGCCATTTCGCTGGGGATCAGGAACGAGACAGGATACTCCGTGCAGCCAGGTACGTAGGGATGGAGAGATTATTCCGCACACCGGGATTTGTCAAGTCGCAATATTGGGAGTGCGCCCTGACCGCAACCCCCGCACTCCGACGGTCCCCACCGAATTCTTCTTATCTTGAGAACCTTAGGGAATGAACCATCGAGGACCATGCGGGCTGAGGGGAAACGAAAACGGCACGCTGACCCGGTCCCGTCCTCGGCTGAAATCATTCGTGTCCAGGGTATGGTATTGGATGTTGAATGATGTCCTCTTGTAGATCCTGGATGACCGTGCGAGATCGGATGGTCAAGAATTGTTTGTCGGGTGCCAGGTTTCCCGGACTGTTCCATGAGTCTCGAGGCATAGATTCCATTGGAAGTTCCCTCTTCTGCATCTGCAACCTGATTGAAGTGCATACAATGACAACCGGAAAGGGACAAATCAGAACGGGCGTTGACCACATATGCAGCGAATGATCACAATCATCCTTGGATCGAAGAGAAATAAAGTTGGGCACAATCCAAGGAAAAGGAAGAGATTGCAGAGGGTGGAAAGTGAGGAGAAGGAGAGGCGGCCAGTGAGGGCTGTCCACAACCACCCACGTGCCGTCAATCATCCTCAGTCCTACATACTACGTAGTTATATCTGTAGGTATCCATAGATAGTGGAAAGATGAGGGTGGATCAGAACTACGTAGCAAAAGAAGGGAAGGGATGGTATGGTATGGTAATGATGGTAATCTCATACAATCTGATCGGTGGCTCCGGTACCTCCCGGGGCTGTCCAAGACGGGCCCGAACACTGTGGGCCAATGAAGCGGACCACGCGATACCCGTATGGGTCATGTAACGGAAGGAAGTCTGGATACACTGGGTCAGCTGGGGTCATGATAACTATGACGGATGTTGATGGAGTATGGCTCCTTCAGGTATACTCCGTAGGTATAGATAAGAGGAATCATCCTTGCGGAAAGACTCGACTGCAGGAGTCAAAGAATCAAGTATACTATACTGTATAGTTGTCCATACCTGTATGGCCAATACCGCCCATTCCAGTCCCTCCTCATTCCCCTAATCCCTCCCGAAAGGGGGATTTACTCTATTCTCTACTATACTATTATTATCACCTGCCATCATTCCCTCCTTACCTCCATTTCCCCCCTTCCCCTCCTTCCATTTGACCTTTCCTCCTTCTCCGTTCTCTTCTGACTTTTTCTTCCCTCCTCCTCCTTCTCTCCATAATCATATCCTCTTGATTGTACCTTCGGTTGTTCATCATCCTGGTAGTTTGTTCCGTGCTAGTTCCCACAACCCGTTCCTGATAATCCTTCCTTGACTGTCCACCCGTCCCGACGGTCGCGTCTATCACATACTAGTCGCTCAGTAGCGCGTCGCATCGCATCGCATCGCATCGCATTTTTGTCCCTTTCCCTGATAGAGACACAGTCCTGTTGCTGGGTCTACCGTCCAAACCGCTTGTCCTCAACTTCCTTGGAAATCCGGTGCAGTAAGTCTCAACCATTCAGCTCCTTCCCCGGGGTTTTTTCCCCGTTTCTTTGTCAGGTCGCACCGTTCTTTGTTGGCTGGAAGTCATGCGTTCCGTGGTTCGTCTCCTGACTCATATCGACGATCTAGGTAATTAGCCACCTGAGTTTCAAGACCCAATCTACTTGATTCCACAACCCCTTGATATCGTTCCTCCTTCCTTCATCGATCCGCAATCATGGCTCCGCAGACGACCTCCAGCATTGCCATGGCCCTGGCCGGCAAGACCGCCTCGGTCGACATCCCCAAACCCCGGTCTGGCTTCGTGTCCGGCAGTCACGACGCCACTCGTCCGGGTCACCCTGCCCTCTTGCCCACTCCTCCGAATTCCATATCCCCCACACTTCCTCCCCAGGCCTTCCGGCGCAGGGATGCGAACCTTCACGGGTCTCCGCCGCTGGCCACCTCCCAGCTGGACTCCGACATCGATCTGGGAGACGCCGCCGCCCATCCCGACAGCCAGGGGCTGTCCCATGATGCGGCTGCCGGTCTGGACAGCGTCGGTGCCATCACCCCGGAGATGCTGGCTCGCCACCACCTGCCGCAGATCATGCTCCAGCATGGCCCCTTGGCGATCCGCCACGTCACGGGGTTCCTCACAACCTCCGTCCCGGGCTTCTCGCGCATCCCGCCCGCCAAAGCGCGCCGACTTGTCGTCGCCGCGTTAGAACGAGGCGGTCAGGATGAGACGGGCGAGGTGATCTTCGAGAAAGTCGGGTGGGGTCGCTGGGATGCGCGCCGTCACGGCGAACCCGCGCGCGATCTCCACCACGCGAACGAGTCGCCCCCAGCCAGCTTTCCCAGCTCATACCCCCGGCCCGGCATGCAGATTCCCAACAAGCGGGACAGTCTGCAGCCCTACGGAACCAGCGTGACGGGCGATTCGGCGGTCTTCTCGTACACGGAGGACCCCATGCTCGAGGACATGCTCGACCACGAGGCCGACAAGATGTCCCTGGACGGGGATGGACGAGATTACTGCTCTTCGTCGGAGGCGCCCGACGACGACATTCCGGACGACGACTTCCGAGAAGAGGACGTCACAGACGAGGAAGACTGGGCGCAGATTGGGGCGGACGCGCTCCGGGCGCGGTCGTTGAACGGAGGCGGTGGCTTCATCAACGGCAAGCGACCTCCATCCTCCCAGCTGCGGGGCGGCGGCCCCGCCTCTTCCTCCCTCGCCAAATCAGCTCCACTCAAGGTCCCCATCCAACAATTGGGGTTCTCCCTCCCCGACGGCGGTGAACGCGCTGCAGCGGAGGCGCTTTTACGACTTGGATCGATGTAATCATTGTCGGCCTGATGGTATCGTATCCTTTGGACACATCCATTAGGTCTGTAACGGCCGGCCTGTTTTCTTTTTCCTTTATTCCTTTTCTACATTCGACTTCCAACTACGACATTTTAATTACTCTCGAGAGCCACACAAAAGTCGACCGGTTCGACAGATTGGCACATGCATTGGGCTGGACGGTTACGCTAGGTTAGGTTAGGTTATGACTGGCGTTTTTTCCAACCTTTACGTTTTATACTCCTCACTCTTATCCTTTTTGAAACTGTTTGATACAGACTGGCTACTTATACCAGTGTTGCATATTTATTTCTGTCTAGTCATGTTCGTGACTGGTGTCTGAGACTGGAACTCAGAGACAGGACAGACTATATACCTCTTGCTTTGGTTTTACTTGCGTGTGCATCGTTGCATACATAATGCGTACATACATACATTCATACATACATACATACAAAAAGGTTGTTGATACTACCTATCACCTTATTATATCATATTACATTACATTATATCATATTATATTAGAATTATCAGCACAGTCACCGAATGAATTCCCATGAAGTATAGACAGTCTTTACACACAACAAAGTGATAGTCACTCCAAATCTATGGCCGAAGTATGGACACTAGAAGATAGATCCTGATAAGTATGGTTGTCCCTAATATACGTAACTATTTGTAGCATCCACTAGTCAACTACTACGAAGTAGGTAGGTAGGTAGGTGGTAAATAAGTACTAAACATTAATCAAGATTGTTGATTCGTTCAAAACCCAAAGTTAGATAGATATCTACATGACTACAGACAGGTATGTCAATAGCAAATCCAGGAAGCATTTATTTTTATAATCATAGAACCATGAAAGGACTTGACGAGATAGATTTGGAAAACGCCTGGACCGATTGAACCATCCATCCATCCACCCATCCATCTAGCCGTCCAGACCCAAATTACCCAGATACCCAAGGTATACAAACCTAGTACACCCTAACCAAACCAACCCAACAAACCCAGCCAAAAACAGAAACCAACAAAATACCAGAGCTATATAGTACATACACACTTCCATGCACCAACTCAAAGAATGAAAGAATAAACAAAGAAGGAAATAATCAAGACTCCTTCGACGAATCCCCCGGCCCACCATCCCCATGAGCATCATTAATCCTCTTCCAAACAGCAGCCTCGACATCAGCCAGTTTCTCACCGGCACTACGAGCCCAGCTCATAGCAGTGCCGAGAATACCTTCCTCTTCTCCCTGCTGATTCGGATACGGGTCCACTTCCCGACCGTAGGAGTTACTGTTGTAGCTGCCAGCAGCGGAGCTGGGAGAAATCCACCCTTGCGGAGTCATTGTCTTGGTGGGCGCTATTGGCTGGTGTGAGCCGTAGGGGTGTCTCTGGGTAGTGTCGGTGCCGGTGCCGGTGCCGTAGCTGTAGCCGCCGTAACCGTAGCTGTAGTTGGGGTTGGGAATAGGATTAATATTGGGGTTGGGGGTGCTGTAGTTGCCGGAGCTGGGGCTATAGCTGCTGTGGGCTGTTGGTGCTGCGGCTGGGATTGGGGCTGCTGGTGCTGGTGCTGGGACTGGAGCTGGAGCTGGGGCCGGAGCCGGGGGATGATGGACGTGTGGGGTCTTCTCCTGCTCTTGCTTCTGATGCTGCCCCTGCTGCTGCGTAGACGTAGGAGGGATGGCAGTTGGACCCGGTTGCGGGGGAGGAGGGGAAGTATTCAACGTCGTCTCCGTGGCGGCGGCGATCGTTGTTGTTGGATTCGGAAGTTGGTGAGCTTGGTGGTCTGCTGCTGCCAGCGGAGTAACAGTCTGCTCTGGAAGAGACGGGACAGGCTCTGGTTCTGCGGCGATGGACGTCGTCGCTGGGGAGGGGCCTGGAGGTGGAGGTGCAGTCGTTGTCGCTGGAGCTGGGGCTGGGGCTTCACCTGTGGTGGTAGCCTCGGTGGAGGTAGGGGTAGAGTCTGTTTTGGTAGGAGACGACGTGCGTGGGTGAGACGCCTGCGCGTCGGGAGATGAAGGGGTCGTCATATGGATAGTTTGGTGGTTGGACTGAAATTCGTTGTCGTTGTCTCTTCTCTAGGTATATCCATGCAAGCAGACGATCGACGTACGTCATTGATAGACGGTCATGTGATCGGTCATGTGAATGGCGTGCCGACCGCGTGCAGAGTTTTTATGCTCAGGCTCAAGCTACAGATTTTACGAGGACAAGGGATTAAAAATACAGAGAAAAAGAAATAGCTTGCAGGCAGTAAAGTACAACTAGTACACGAGGAAAAAAATGACACACTGCGCATGCGCAAGATTTTTATCTTGGCACATCTCTTCTAAAGATTCTTCTTCCACAGTAGCCACTGGCAGTTACGCCAGAAGCCGATCATCCCCTTCCCCATCGCTTTTCAACGAATTGAACTGAATCAATCGTCTATTTGAACTTCTTTCCGAAGAGCAGGAGCTGGACCTGATCGTAGATGGACAGGACACCAGCGCCGGCAACACCACGGAGGATGTTGGCACCGGCACCCTTGAAGAGGGACTTGGTGCCCTCCTTGGCGACGATCTGGCGGCAGGCATCGAGGGAAGAGCTGTACTTGACGGCCTCACCGGAGGTCATCATCATACGGCGACGGATGGTATCCAGAGGGTAAGAAGCGATACCAGCACCAGTGGTGACAGTCCAGCCGAGCAGGAAAGAAGCAAGGAAGCTGCCCTCAAGAGGACCAACCAGGAGAACGGGCTTGATGGAGTCGTACATGCCGAAGTACAGACCACGGTAGACAACAATACCAGCGACGGAAGGACCGAAACCACGGTAGAGACCGGCAATACCGTCGGAGGCCAGGGTCTTGCGGTAGACATCAACGAGACCGTTGAACTGACGCTCGCCAGTGCCCTTGGCGGACTTGGCGTCGTTGGCGAGACGGGTACGGGCGTAGTCGAGGGAGTAGACGAACAGGAGGGAAGTGGCACCAGCGGCCTATATCTTCGTTAGACTTCTGATCAAAACGGACCGGGAGAATAGGGAAACATACACCACCGGAGGCAAGGTTACCCATCATCCACTTGGCGTATCCATCACGCTCCTTCTTGTAGGAGAACATCGACTTGTAGGTATCACGGAAGGCGAAGTTCAGAGCCTGGGTGGGGAAGTAACGGATGACGTTGGCGGTGTTACCGCGCCACAGGGAGACGACACCCTCAGCGGCGGCGGTACGCTTGAAACAATCGGTGATACCGTTGTACTTGCGGTCAAGACGACCGGCGCGCAGCATCTCATCCTGGAGAAGTTGTTAATAACTGGTCTTGATGGGGGTTCGCGTCTCGGCCCAGAAAATTCTTCACGAAGCCGATCGATGTATGCCATACGGCATCACCGTGGCGGCAACGATGGCTCGTCTTCCTTTTCCAGAATCCGAAACCAGGTGCTAGGGGGGAAGGGATAACCAACCTGGTTCTGGATGAGCAGCTTGATACGCTCAATGGGGGCAGCAGCGGTCTTGGAGACGGCAGCGGACACACCACCCACTGCAAATCCGTTAGTATCAGTGCATGCAAGGGCAGTTGAATGCAATTGATTCAATCTGGATTCAACATCGGTCGAGATTCCATTGCGCCTCGGTCGGAGGAGCAAATTGGGGTAGACATACTCATGAAGTCGACGACGAATCCCTGTGAAAAAAATTTTCGTCAGTACACCATTCAATCACAAAACACCATCCAGCGACATCAAAACCACTAGAATCTCGCGCCGTTCAACAACCTCCATCCATTCACGACTCCTTTGAGGTCTATCGAGGCTCTGGTAGAGGCAGCGCGCGATCCCGGACTTCGACGTCGCCAGATAAGGGAGGACATCAATTGCAACTTACGGGCATGCCGAAGACGGACTTCTCGCCCTGGTTAACATCACCGGCGGCCATTTTGACTGCTGTGAGAGGAAATGAAGGGAAGATGAGGAGAGGAGATGGGGATGAAAGAGAGTGTCAGGAAGAAGGAGACACTTCAGAAGGGATGGAGAAGAAAAAAAGAGAGGAAAAAGAAGGGGAAAGGGAGGACGAAAAAATAGCGAGCGAAGGGCTCTTGTAAGCGGGAAGAAGCGAGCGGAGCCGCTAGTCCGCTTTGGGCGGACTTGGATATACCGTGGAACTTGGGTTTGCTTGGTTTGGTTCGGTTTGGGGGTCTTTTTGGCTTTGCTGGCCTCAGAATTTTCATCTTTTTTGTATTTTATTTTCATTTAATATTATTTTTTTATTTTTTCTTCTAATTTGCCATTTTTTCCCTTTCGTTTCTTGTTTGGGAGGAAGGAAAAAAAAAAAAAAAAAAAAGAAAAACGACCCGGCGCTAATGCTGGCCCAGGCAACGAAAGCCGATATCTCCCGATTCCCACCCAGACTGCGAGATTATTATTGTTTCTTTGGCAGCCTGATTTTTCTGACAATGAGGATTAATTATGCATCTCTTGCGGGATTTATCCATCAACACTTGTCCAGAATTTGATACTACTATGCAATACTGACAATGATTACTTCGGGCTTAATTATTCTACAGAGTAGTCAATAGCTCTCTCTTGAATAACTGCTAACATCTCCATTTCCCCGTGTCAACCGAACCACAAACAAGGAGTTCCGTAATCTCTCGCACACACCCACCAACCCCCAATCCACCCGGGGAAACTCCCTTCTTTTCGTCGACTTCCGAACATCCGATGGCAAATTAAAGGTCTTTCAATTTTTCGCCCTTGGACACTCCAGTGTGGAAGAAGTGGAATCGGGATGCCAAGCCCCATGTTTCCAGAACCCCATCTTGATAGAAATCGTCTGGATCGGTATGATAGGTCTGACTATTGACTATGGGAACAGAGAATTCTGCCACGCCACCGGGATATCCAGAGTCTAATTGCATGTGCGCCCAGCCGAGAATAGCCATTCATACACTACCAGCTATAGTATACCTCGTAGATATAGGCTATCCTACCAAAAATACGGGGAATTGCTTCCGCCATTTGATAGAGTACTGTCTATATCGTTTTCAAATGCATTGGTCACTTAAACTGAATTATTCATTCATCTTATAGACTCGTGATCTGAAGAAAAGTCCCTCCCGATCCGTATCCGTCGGCATCCATGCGGAATGCGGTGAAGGATGAATCCTCCAACCTCCTCGGCAGACCGCTTTCAGATGACCGTCATCTATGTGTTTATAAATAAACAAAAAACATTCTTTGTATAAATTGGATATTGATGCCTGTTCCTTATCCTGATCTTTTTTATGAACGTAGATATAGATTGCTTAGGAGTCGTTTTGTGCACATAATTACTATATAACATCCTCAGAATATGATCCCTTACTCTGGAGTGTTCTTCATATAGGTGAAATATTACAGGTGCAATTATCCGTCTCTATAGTCTCCCATAGAAAAGGCCACGTCCCCTGATGACCATTGCCTGCATAGGGAGTACATCAAATAGTATCTATCGACTTGACTCGACAGTGAGACCTACCAAAAATAAGAAATTTAGACTAAGAAACAAAAGTTAAAAAAAAAAAAAAAAAAAAAAAAGAAAAAAAAAAAAAAAAAAAAAAAAAGGAAAAAAAAAGAAAGAAAGAAAGAAAAGAAGAAATAAAGCCTCCAAGTGTCCAAGTGTCCTGTGTGTCCGTCCATTCGGCCCACTTTTCTCTTTTCCTTTTTCAATTTTTTTCTTACGCTTCCTCCCTTCCTTACTATGGAGTCTTCTCTCCTTTTCGACAAGGCAAAAAATGGACCCCAAGGTCAATCATCATGAATCAAACAGACAGAATTGGAACCTCTGTTTCGTCACCGTTGAAACCAGACCCACCAAACCTGGTCCATCAACTTCTTGTACGGAGTACTAACCACTATCAGACCAACCTACCTCCTAACGGGCTAGCTATTTAGCGGTTTTAATTTTTATTCTTTCTGCCTCCCTTGTTTGTATGATAAGGATGATCGTTGTTATGGAAACCCCCATCGTTGCCGCCGAGAACTCGGAAGTATAATCGCAGGGCATGGTAGTGATGCGATGTCCTTTCCGACCATCGGTCCTGTCAATGGTCGAACCGTTTTGGCCCTTTAGGTATGTCTATTGTATGGTTCCTCTTTGCCACTTGGATTTCCGATCGTGGGAACTTTCTAGGTTCCCGGTTGCCACACATCGGCCGGGTGTGCTTTTGTGGATCGTGCCGATGGCGTCTATCTAGTATCTACTCCTCCCTGGTATTTCGATGATTTGCTCACGTGGCATTGTGGTGGTTGTAGAATAGATTTGTAAAATTGATTCGTAGATTGGATTTTGAGGGTGGTTTGCTGTTTGGTAGACGTGCGTTCTGTTTGGTGAGAGTAAAATGTGTGAAGCAAAGGTTATATATGTTCAACTACAGAGTATATATCTTCGTGGTTGATCCCGCTTGTTATATCTTCAAGATTTGTATTTTCTGCAAATTATCAAAATTACAAACTTAGCTGAACATATTCTACCGCAAGTACTAGATTTGTATAACCATTATAATGTACGATTTAGATGCGAAAAGTCAAAACCATATGCTATAGAAACGATCATCATAGATAACGGCCTGGTATACATGCACTGGTCCATCAACACTTTTATACACAAACACAATCATTAATTCTTCTTGGACCTCTTTCTCTTCTTCTTCCGCGGCTCCCCATCCCCACGAATATCGACCTTGCCTTCGGTTGTCTCCTCCTGCGCATCCTCGGCAGGCTTGGCCTCGCCGAAGCGCCATTCGGGCTCGGCTTCGCTACCGAATGTCTCGTTGCGCCATTGCCTCAGTCGAGCTTTCTTGCCCAGGTGCTTATGATCCTTGCGCTTCTTCTCCTCTTCCCGGAACGAAGCAAGCTTCTTCAACCCGGCGAATTTGTTCAAGTCGTGGTCGTCCGCCATGAGAATGTCGCGCGCGGTCAGCCCGAAACTCTCGGGAGATGTCTCGCGGTAGCGGAATCGAGTGGCGTTCTTCTTCGTCGCACCGGGCAGGAGGGTGATGTCTAGATCGAGATTACGATCGAGCGCCTCCTCAATGCGAAGCTTGTCTTTACGGGCCTCCCGTTTCGCATCGCGCCGCTCCTGGGCCTTGCTCTTCTGGGGGGAGGCGTCGTTGTCGTCATCGCCCATCTCGACGTCGGACAGGCTGCCAATCGGGTTCTCTTCGTCCTCGAAATCAGGCACCAGGTCTTTGATGTCAATATCGTCGTCCCACGTCGGCTTCTTCGGGTGTTTCCGCTTTTTGCCTCCCTCCTCGTCGCTCCCGTTCCCGTCGCGCTCGGCGTAGTAGTCGTCGCCGAAGCGCTTCTGCATTTCTTGCTCCCAGTCCTTGTCGTCCCACGAGCCATCCAGGAACTTGGTCCAGTCCTCGTCTGTGAACTGGGACGCACGGATGCCGGCCACTTCCTTGATCTTGTTGACCTTGTTCTGTAATTCCTCCGCCTTCAATTTTCGCAACCGGTTCTTTTCGGTCTCGCGCTGCTTCTTTTCTTCTTCCTTCCGCTGGCGCTCGAGTTCGCGGATCTTCTTCCGGCCGCTCTTCTCATCCCGACGCACGGTTTGCTGGTTGATTGCATCACGGGAGTGCGTGATCAACACCGTGTTCATCTTGCTGGGGTCCTCAAAGCGGAAGTTGTATGCTTCTTCGAAAGCTTCAGCCCGCTGATCTTCTTCCTCGTCATCGGATTCGAAAGGCTTCAACTCCGATCGATTGGTCGGTAGCCATGCCCTGGCGGACATGAAATTCGAGAGAAAAGTCTCGGGATCTTTGTCGGCATTCTCAACATCAAGCTTGACGTCGGCTTTGGATGCCGAGGGGCGTTCGGGAGCCGATTTGGCAACCAGGAGGTTGTCATCATCAGATCCCTCGCCATCCTCCGACGCTTCCTGATCACCGGCAGCATGCATCTCGTTGACGATCGCCATTTTCAGGTCTTCCTGTTCCTGGGCGTAGGTCTTGGGCGCCTCCTCATCTTCGTCCGCCAAATGAGCGCCACTGAGGAGCGTTTTCCGATGGTAGTCTCGTAGCGTCATGGGCTTTTCTTTCTTGTCGGAGCTCTCAGGCTGGCCGTCTTCCTCCTCGCGGTAGAAGGTCGCATTGGCGTCGTATACACGAGGGTCTTTCGATCGGATCGCATTCAGTGTCTCCATGATTTCCGCATCAAGGGCTTCGGTAGCTAGTTCGCCCTCATCATCTTCTTCCACATCATCTTCGGAATCCTCTTCGGATTCCTCGTCTCTATGAGCAGCACTTCCATGTTTCGCCTCCACTGTAGAACATGCCGTAATTAGCGAGGAAGAACAAACAGTATGTAGGATCAAACTTACGCTTCGCCAATTCTTCTCTCTTCTTGTTATATTCAAAGCGGCGGGCGTAATCTTCGTTGACTTTGATCTTGAAGTCTTTGTCGCCGGAAGTGTTCAATGTGACACCGCCGGATTCATCTCCAGAATCATCCGAACTGCTGTCATCTAGCAGCATCCGCGATTTTTTAGCCGGAGGCTCCATTTTTGCTCTGTGCTGGAGTAAAAGATTGAACAATGGTAGACCGTGGGTAACCTTGCACTCTTTTTTTTTTCTGCACCTAGTAAAAAAATGTCGGCGGCAAAAAAAAAAGGACCCGCACTCACCGCTTCCCGAATAGGAGTTTTGTTGCCTGAGGTTCAGGAGGTCCAGGCTGCCAGCAAGTTTACTGACGTAGCCAATTGGATCATCCACGGGCCTGTATTCCCCAGAAGGCTGAGGGAGGCGCTTCAAGCTTCCCAGCTATTCCTTACCCACTTTGATCTCCCCTTTTGTTGAACTTGACTCTTCCCCTGTCAAATGACCTCCTTAGTGTCATTGTTCTGATTGGATTTGGGGCTTATTGTTAGTTTTATCCCGATACCTTCGCCATCGCGTGTATGCTTGGGGGAACATACACTAGATGTCGACTCCGTCGCAGAACCAGTCACCCCAGGTGGGGAAGCTCGTGAGCGTGGTGTAAGCCAACCGTTGCCTTTTGAATGTGATTTTTGGAGATGAGGGAAGAAACGAAGATGAATCCGTGCTGATATTTCTGGTTTCAAGCCCCGTTGGATTAAAGGAGGCCGCTCTCGATTCACCGACCTTCCGCGCCACAACACTCCACTTCTCGGACCAGATCGAATACGTTGAACGATGGCTCGATGGATATGCAAAGGCCGCGTCTCGGCTGGCTGCAGACTCGGCGGCTCTGGAGAGCGTGGTGAACGTCTTTCTGTCTTATTCGACAAATCCCCTGGTTGCGTCTGAGGCCGTCCTCGACCATGATTACACCCTGTTGGCGATGAGGAGGTCTGGCGACAGCTCTAGGGATCTGTGGAATGGGTTTGTTGCTACGACCAAAAGGATTGAGGGGCTTGTGTCCGAGCCTATTCGAGCGTTCATTCAGGAGGATTTGCGGAACTTCAAGGTAGGTCTCGGGCGTCGTGTTGATGGGGGCGCAGCGGCTGACGTACCCCGCTATAGGAAACCCATCGTGCGCTCGAACAAACACAGAAGCACTACGATTACCTGCAAACTAGATACGCGGGACAATCAAAGTCGAAAGAACCGTCGTCGCTCAGAGAAGATGCTTTCCAGCTCCACGAAGCCCGCAAGGCTTACCTTCGGGCATCAATGGATTTTTCCGTGCAGGCTCCCCAATTGCGGAATGCTCTCGATAAGCTGCTAGTTCAGGTTTCGTTCGAAAACTGGCGCGAGTTCAAAACCTTCCACAACAACAACGGTGCTACGTTTGCGAAATGGGGCCAGGAGATGGACCGCATTAAAGGGTGGATCCACGAGATGGAAGGAAGCGAGAGAACCTCGAGGCGGGAGCTTCTCGGTGCTAGAAAGCAGATCGAGGATGCCGCCGAGGTGGCGTCACGGCCGTCTCGCGAGCTGGAAGACTATAACCTCTCCACCGTTCCCTATCATGGATCTCGCCCGATCTCTACGCTTGAGATGACTAAAGACGCTAAGCCGGAGAAGCAGGGGTGGGTGAACTTGCGTACACTCTCGGGGAAACCTACCCGCGCCGTCTGGGTGAGACGCTGGGCCTTCTTGAAGTACGGCATATTTGGCTGCCTGGTGCAGGGCTCCCGGACTGGTGGTGTTGAAGAGAGCGAGAGAATCGGTGTCCTCCTTTGCAGTATTCGTCCAGCTATTCAGGAAGACCGGCGTTTCTGCTTCGAGGTCAAAACCAAGAGCACCACCATATTGCTCCAGGCGGAAACCCAGGAAGAACTGATCGAGTGGATCGGGGCCTTTGAGGCCGCCAAGCGGAAGGCACTGGAGAACCCAGCAAGCACCGATATTTCGGTATCTGGGAAAATGACCGTGCAAGATCCGGCATTTTCCATATCACAGCCGCCGGCCCCTGAGTTCGCAGCTGATCCGGCCGACTCTCTGACCCCCCGCTCGAGCGACGAACAGGGCTCTAGTGATCGCCTTGCTTTGCCGGAGCGCGAGGGTGCTCTTCGGAGTAGTACTGATCTAAGCGGTCATCGGCGGATGACTGCTGGAGAGCCTGAAAGTTCCGCGCGGGAGCACACTTCACGAATCATGCATAAACTAGATCTCCATCGCAAGGGCAACAATGCAGTGCAGCCGTCTTATTCAATCCCGGGTGCGAATGGCGGAATAGCGAGCCTGATCTCGGCCAGTCACAACGCAATTGCTTCCAGCGGTGCTCTCCCGCCTACGTCTACTCTCTTGGACAACGACGGTACAAGAAGCCGTAGCATGACGAATCCCCTGGACGCTCCTTCGACCCTCGCGCCTCTGACATTGGCAAACCCACCCGCGCCAACAAGTATGAGCAAGGCAGCTGTCTTAGTGAGCAATGAACGAGGGATCGGCCTTGGCCAGAGCGATAAGACTGGGGGGATGCCAAGCGGTATGATGGCAAACTTATGGGGTAGCTCCAACTGGGGCTTCATGAACAAGTTTGCACGAGAACGCTTGAATGGGGACGCCATTGGCCAGACCACGGCGTCTGCACAGGTGCCGTCCTCGCCATTGAGTGATTCATCAAAACAGGCGATTGCCGAAGGGGACAGTGGACAGCAAAAGAACACTCCGCGGCACAGACAAACTGTTAGTCTTGATGGAGACGCCTCGAAGATGCAACGTTCGATTTTGGGACTCGCACACGAGTATCCTGGCTACTACCCACCACAACTCAAGATCCAGGATGCCCAGTTCCGTCTACTTTTCCCCAATGTCCGGAGAGAGGAGCCTTTGGTCATGGTGTTCCGGGCCACGTGGAACCCGAATGATCAGCAAGAGTTCCCTGGAAGGGCTTACGTTACTACGCAAAATCTCTATTTCTACAGCAACTACTTTGGGCTGGTCTTGACTACTAGTATCTCTCTGGATGGCATCAGAGAAGTGACGGCTGCAGCAGGAAGAGATTGCGATTTCCTGTTCCTTCACACCATCCCACCTCCCGGGGAGGACACCCCTGGCCGAGTGACAGTCAAGACATTCCTCGAGCCGCTGAGACTTCTCCAGAAGCGCCTCAATTTCTTGATCAATGACTCCACAGCCGTGGAGCCCATGGGATTGGAAGCGATCTTCAAGACGCTGAACAAGATGGAAACCGACTCCTTGACGCGGACCCCTAGTTTGGACAGTTGGGAAGACGTGACCGGTGCGGATGAGACAGCTCATGCTGGCGAAAATGTCATCGAGCCGGGCCCCAGGAGGGATTTCCGAGCGCCCATATACATCGACAAGACTCTCGACCCGCATCCAAAAGGGCACGGCCACGGACGGGATGGGTCGAAATTCAGATTGCCAACGCAGCCAGTTCAGTATGTTCCTCAGGGGAACCTTAACCTGGCAGCGGAGAAATTATTCAATCTCAGTCCGAAAGCGGTCTGCCATATACTTTTTGGTGACAAGAGTGCTGTCTGGCAGCTGCTGCTTCATCAAAGAAGGGCGCGGGGTATGTCACCTGTTCCTGTTCCTGTAATATGAAGGCGAGACTAACGGAAGTGAAGACATCAAGCAAGGGCCGTGGATCAGGAACGATTCACGTCATTTGAGGAGAGATTTTCAGTACCAGATTGAGACAGATGACTTGTTCGGTGAGTCTTCTTTCCTCATTATTCGCACACCGAAACTGACCCTCCCAGGACGATCCCAAGCCAAGACCATCTCCGACTACCAGATCATTGACGTTCTCAATGAACATCTGTGCTACGTGGTCACAGACAAACGAACTCCGTGGCATCTTCCCTTCAAGCGTTCTTTCAGACTAGTCAGCAAGATCGTGATCACATTCGCCGCCAAGGGGAAGTGCAAGCTTTCAATTTACACCAAGGTCGAGTGGCTGGGGTCGTCTTATGGCCTCCAAAGTGAGTACTTGGACCGTCTTATCTTCTACGACGGCCGTTAACAAGTTCCTAGGCATCATTGACAAACAAGCCATGGGTGATCTGGAGCAAGATGCACTGGACTTGGTCGATCTGGTTAGCGACCAGGTGCGCCGGCTCGGCGCACACAGTCGAACCAAGAAAGCCATCACGATCTTCGGCCACATCGGGCGGCAGAGTCTTGTGTCGCAGTTCCCCAGCGAGCCGGAATTCAAGACGGAGCCACGCAACCCGCGGAAGCAGCGCACGCTGGCCCAGCTACTTTACGAGACGATCGTCAGTCTACTTGAGAGCACGGTGTCATCCGTCATGCTCTGGACGTTCGGGGTCCTCCGCTGGATCTGGAAGACCACCAACGCCAACAAAGTGATTCTGGGACTCCTGATATCGAGCGTTTTCATTAACTCATTATACACATCGCGGGACGCATACGAGTGGTACCACGAGCGAAATGCCGGGAACTTCATGGCTCGCCTGGGTGTCCACCCTGACCACGTCATGAGCAAAGCTATCTACATCAAAGACATCGACGAAGCGATTGCCAATTCCAGCGTCGGGCACACCGACAGCGGCGTAAGCGACTGCTTCTCCACCTTCCACCAACAGACCATCCGCGACCCGGGGAGCATGCTCGCCGTCGGGATGCCGAGCGCCCGGGACGCAATGACCAAGAGCGCCGTCCGACGGCTGCAGCAGACTCGCGAGCGCCTTGGCATGTACCGACACAATTTGCTCGTCGCGCTTCGGGTGGTCAACAGCATTGAGAAGGAAGTCATCGAGGGCGAATGGGAGCGCTGGCTCAAGCAGGAGTTGCGCCGATGTCGCCAGGTGGAGACCCTTCTCGGCAAGGACAACGGAAGCGACGACCTAGACGTGGATCAACCGAGTCCGTCTGTATTTGCCGACCTCACAGGCGATGTCCAGAAGTGGTATGATCAGTATTGCACCAGTTGTCGCACGGAGCAGGAGAAGCTGGTGGAGAAAGGCCGCATTTTGGGAAACCCATGATTTTTTTTTTTTTTTTTTCGTTCCCCTGCTGTCTTTCTCGTTTATCGTTTTTCGTACCTCCCCCTTTTTCTTTCGGTTTCCTTGTTGAAACGATACCCGGTTGCCGTTGAGTCTGTCTGTTGTCTGTCTATTTTGTCGAACATATCCAGGATGGACGACCGAGATTTGGCACTTGGCCATCTCTCTCTGTGTCCATGTATATAATAGCTGTAGCTAGCTAGCTAGCTAGCTAGTTTAGCAAGTTTGGAAAGACGGGGGTCGATCAATGCCAGGAATTAGGAACTAGTCCCTAGACCTCGCAGCACCCAAAAGTTAAAGTCGCAATATCCACACACACACACAGGCAAAACACAGTATATCGATTTAATTCTGCCTCGGCTTCACAGCCCCCTCCTGCACAATATAATAAACCACCGTCCCATCCCCACCCATCATCCTATCCACCATAGCCAGCAGGATCCTCTTCCCGCCCCACTCCTTTGTAAGAGACGCCTTCTCCCGGTACTCGTAGTACTCCGCCAGCTTAGCAGCCTTGTCGCCCTCACTTCCCTCAATATCCGTCCCAGCAGCAGCAGAAGCAGCAGGACGCCCTTCCCCCCCAGGCAGCGAATCAAACACCGCCGCCAACCGCGCCAGACTCCACGACTGGCCCTGCACGGCGGGGAGCACGAAAAGCCGCTCCAGCTCAATATCGGTCTCGCGCAGGCCGCGCTGAAGCATGTAGAGTTGCTCGTCGGGGTGGATGTAGACGTGGTGGGGTGGGATGCCTGAGATGAGGTATTGTGTTGTTGTTGTTGTTGTTGTTGTTGTTGTTGTTGCTGGGGAGCTGGCGGGGGGGGAGGCAGAGGAGGAAGGGGTATCTTTTTTTGGCACGGGGAGTTCGATCTCGTGGGTTTGCAGCGATGTCCAGAGGTGTTGGTGTTGGAGGTTGTGGAGGATTTGGAGAGTGCTTGCGGCGAGAGGGTCGGAGGGTGCGGAGGTGGAGGGGGAGGCGGCGATGAGGTTGGTGAGGGCGGAGGGTTGGGGGGGTTTGGTGGGTGTTTTTGTTGTCATTTTGTAGATTGATCTTTTGCTTTCTGAGCGTGCTGAAGGTTGTTCCTGTCCAGGATGGAGAACTGGCGGGGTGAGTCGGTGGTTTTCATTGAAGAAGCAGAAATCATTCATGGATCCACCCAGACCGACGCTAAACGGCGATCGTGCCGCCCTGTGCGGGTTTTAGTTAACACATGGCTTCATCGGCCGCTGTTTTTCTTTTCTTCTCTTCCACTCTCGCTCACTCTTTCATTCTTTGACTCACAATTCTTTTTTTTCCTTTTGAGTTTACTTTGTTACTTTGATTGATAGACTTTTCTTTCACGTCCTTATTTAGATCGTGTTTGTTTGCTCTGCAACTCATACAGCAGACGATGGCGCGCCAGAAGCAATCGACGCCCTTGCAGCGGACCACGTCGTCAGAATTGGCGGACTTACTTCGAGAAGAGAATGGATCGCTAGCGAAGGAGCAAAATGGTGGTGCGAAGGTGTCCAAAGCCACTGCGAATGGGGTCGCTGCCGGGGGACCGGGTGGCCATGACGCGCCAGAATCCCCAGGGCTGTTACAGCTCGCGATCTGCGTTCTGGGAATCTATGCCTCATTGTATGCGCCATATATTTCCCCAAGAATCATTGAAAGTGAACGCGCTGCATGTTCATAAGCTGACTGAATACTAGCCTCTCGTGGGGCGTCCTCCAGGAAGCAATCACCACCGTGTCGTACCCAGTGCGCGCAGCAAGCGCATCGGAGCCAGAGCCCCCCACAGAGCGCTTCACCTACTCGATCGTCCTGAACACCATCCAGTCCACGTTCGCGGCAATCACCGGACTTCTGTACCTCTTTTTCTCGACGCCGTCCGGACAAAAGATCCCATCGATCTTCCCCACGCGCAAGATCGTCGTCCCGCTGCTCCTCGTCAGCATCTCCTCGTCGCTCGCCTCGCCCTTCGGATACGCCAGTCTCGCGCACATCGACTACCTGACCTTCATCCTCGCCAAGTCCTGCAAGCTGCTCCCCGTCATGTTCCTGCACCTGACCATCTTCCGCAAGCGCTACCCGCTCTACAAATACGGCGTCGTCCTCATGGTCACCCTCGGCGTAGCCACCTTCACGCTGCACCACCCGGGAACCAGCAAGAAAGTCGCCGCGGCGGCGTCCTCCTCCTCCACCCAGCAGTCCGGCTGGGGCATCTTCCTCCTCTCCATCAACCTCCTCCTCGACGGCCTGACCAACACTACCCAAGACCACGTCTTCACCTCCCCGCAGACTTACACCCGCTTCACCGGCCCGCAGATGATGGTCGCGCAGAACGTGCTCTCCACCCTCCTCACGACCGGCTACCTCCTCGCCGTCCCGCACCTCTCCTCAACCGGCGCTCTGCACAACTTCCTCCCCATCCCCATCCCCCCGTCCACCGAGACCGAGCTCGCCTCCGCCCTCTCCTTCCTCTCCCGCCACCCCGAGGCCCTGAAGCACGTTCTCGGCTTCGCTGCCTGCGGCGCCGTCGGCCAGCTCTTCATCTTCTACACCCTCTCGCGCTTCTCGTCGTTGCTCCTCGTCACCGTCACCGTCACGCGCAAGATGCTCACCATGCTGCTCAGCGTCTTCTGGTTCGGTCACTCCCTGTCTGCGGGGCAGTGGCTGGGCGTGGGTCTCGTCTTTGGCGGTATTGGTGCCGAGGCTATCGTGCAGCGACAGGAGAAGAAGGCCAAGGCGCGGGCGAAGAAGGATTAGTCTATTTCTAGCTTTTCTTTTTATCGTTTATCTTTTGGTTCTAAGTTATTCCATATGTACATAGTTGTGGGTTCGACAATAGACGACCACAGTAGAGATTCAGACTCAGAGACAGCGTCCGATTCTCACTTGGATAGTTATATCAACAGTCTGTTATTTCAAGCTCACATTATCATTTCCATTGATTTCAGCGGTAGTAGTTTGATCAACACTTCACTCTCCAAAGGGCGTCCAAGAGAAAGAAAAAAAAAAAAAAAAGATAAACATATAGACAGAGAAAAGAAATAAATAGCCGAGGAGGTATCACACGTAGACAGCAGACACAGTCCACACTACACATCACACGTCCACATCACACAGCACCGATTAAAAGATCAGCGTTAAAGATAATAGCATATAAGGAGAAGGAGAAGGAGAAGAAAGAAGAAGAAGACGCGAGGACAAAATTAACTACTTCCTCCCCTCAACCATAATAATATGGTACCCGAATCCGGTCTTCACATCCGCGTACTTGGGATTCGCCGTCGTGCTGGGTTCCAGGTCGAAGGCGGCTTTCTCGAATGTCGAGTCTAGACTACCGCGGGTTTTCCACCCGAGAGAACCGCCTGGGAGGTATGTCAGTCAGTTGACAGCTACGGTTAAGATACAGGAGAAGAGAGAAGGTGACATACCCTGTCTGGCTTTGTCTTCCGAGTACTCCCTCGCGACGTCGTCGAATTTGGCGCCGTTGCGGAGCTTCTCGAGGGCTTCTTCTTTTTTGGAGAATTTTTCGCACTGGGTGGGTTAGTTTTTTTTCTTTCATTCAGGGTTTGGCCTGTGTTTGGCTGTGGTGATTTTGAGGGGGTAGGCCGGTCAATATCAACGAGCGTAAACTGGTTGATAAGGCCATATCATATCCGGGTGGTCCACCGCAGTGCCCATGGAAAGGTAGGTAGATATATATCCCGCATGCCAGATACTGCGCAGTTGTACCCATTGCATAGCATAGTAGGTATGTATGTGTGCCACTGGATAGCAGGGAGTATATATCACCACATGTTTACGTCTCTTCCCAAAGACTGATAAGATGCAATTGACATGACTCGGAACCCCGCAATGCTTTACGGAGAAAGCCAAAGCAAAAGAAGAAGCTCAAAAAAGAAAGAAAGAAAGAACATACAAGGATATGCCGCACGTTGATCGAGCTGGCTGGCTTCAACCCCTTCCCTTTATCGGAGCTCCCTTCGTCCTTGCCTTTGCCCTTCTTGTCGCCGCCCTTGGCGTTGTTTTTGGGTGCCATTCTCGATACTCGTGGCTGAGTGGGGTACCGGAGAAGATGAAAGAGATAGATCCGGAGAGAGTGGAACAAGCAACAAAGAACGTATCGGGAGGAGAAAGAAGGAGAAATGAAAGAAAGAAAGAAAGCAGAAAGAGGAGAGATGATGTCGGGAGTGGGGCGGTGGGGTTGCAGCCTGAGGCAATTGTTTATAACTTACAACATTCCATCTTGTCGTCGTCTTCATCTTTTTATCTTCTTTCCAATCTATCGATCTATCGATCTATCTTCACACACATACCCCTCCCCTTCTAGTATACCACAGGTAGTACACTTACCACCCCACCCCACCCCCACTGATTGCTAAACCACTGGCGATCCCTCGACGCCAACCAGTCAGACTCGCGAACTAGAAACCGAGGATTCCGGTAGGTCGTATACACGTCTCTTTTCCGCGGGGGGAGGGATGGGGAATATTTTGATCTCGTTGTTGATTGCATCCCCCGGTTGAGGGCCGGTATGCATGCATATCCAAACTTGGTGCTTGTGGCGCCATTTTGCTGCTTTGCTTCATTGGTCCATACATCAGGGCCAATGCATCCAACACAACCCACCCGCGCGGGCCCCCATTACATTACATATGTGTGTGTGTGTGTGTGTGTGTGTGAGTCGAAGAGCTGAAATTCGATACATCAGAACGACGCAGATGCACTGTCCAATCCGATACTACCCCAGAAATAGAGCCATAGCAAAGAATGGGGTTGGATCTGGATGCCGCTCGGGTGACAGCGTTGCCTGACGAGGCGTTTTACATTGCGGATTTCATCACGGAGGATGAGGAGGCACTCTTGCTACAAAAGGTATGGAGATCGTTGGCACTAGATGGAACCGAAGGAGGGGACGTAAGATAAGGAAAGATAGAATATAACCCCGCAGTCTCTGTCTTTCTACCGGGTGAATATTTTCTTCTTCCACCTATGCACTGCTACTCCTGCTACTACCCAAGACGATAGTTGACAGCGTCAGATCAACAGCGCCCCCCTCCCCCGCTGGACGCACCTGTCGCACCGGCGTCTCCAGACGTGGCCATCAGCACTTACCAAGAGCAACACGCTGATCGCCGCACCGCTGCCCGCGTGGCTGGTCTCGCCCATCATCCGCCCCCGCTTCGAGGAGCTGGGCCTGTTCCGCGACGCGCCGCACGGCGGGCCCAACCACGTCCTGATCAACGAGTACCGGCCCGGGCAGGGGATCATGCCGCACGAGGACGGCCCCGCGTACCACCCGCTCGTGGCGACGGTGAGTCTGGGCTCGGCGACGGTGCTGGACCTGTACGCAAAGACGGACGACGGCGACGACCAGGATGGCGGCGGCGGCGGTGGTGGTCGGCGGCCGCGGTACCGGGTGTTGCAGGAGAGGCGCAGTCTGCTGGTGACGAGGGGGGCGGTGTACCGAGAATTCTTGCATGGGATCGCGGAGACCGGCAGGGACGAGGCGCTGACTGCGGGGACCATCTGCAACTGGGATCTGTTGGGGGAGCGGGAGCGATTCGCGGCGGCGGGGTGGGCGGAGCGGCAGACGAGGATCAGTCTGACGTATCGAGATGTGGTGCGGGTTGCGAAGTTGGGGAATGCGATGAAGTTTGTTGGGAAATCTTAATCTTCTTGATCATTTTTCGTTCGTATCTAAACTTGATGAGCGGTTTTGGTTTACCCCATGTACTCCGTATTCTGTTGATTAATTGTCTGCTGTGATGCATGAATGAAGAATCGGCCCGATCCAGCTGATGCTGCTTGCTGCATGCCGGCATTCCCTGGGTTGTCGAGGACGTCGGCAGCAGTTGATGTATCGACTGGATGAGTGGGGTTCGATCTGACCATCCTTGTCGAGATCGATTCTTGATGTCAGATCTCTCCCTTCCACTAAAAAACGGTCAATACATCAAAGTAGGTAGACGGGTTCGTAGTATTCCTTGTAGGTTGTATCAGAAACAAGTGTCAATGATCAATTAGGGCTGCATCACATGACAGTCTTCGAGTCTCCCGATGAAGTCACGTGTACGTCATCGTCCCTCGACGGCCGCCGGGATGCGGTTTCTGATTGATTGGCCGGAAACGAGCGGTGATACAAGCGCGATCCATTTCTTGCCTCTTATCAGCAGGGGTTGCGATCGGACTAGGATGTTAAGAGAGAGGGGGGGGCGACCGAGAGGAGTATGATCGGCGCGGCGTGGTGAGAATCTACACCCAGGTGAATCGTCAGCTGGCGGGAGAAACCACATAAATAGTACGACCGAGTACGTAAATCCACCGGTCGAAGAGTTAGTTCCCAGCTAGTCCTGTTGGTTCGTTAGCATGGACACGGATGGAACCGAGTTTCTGATTCTTGTATCTTGATAATCTGCCGAGGATAGGATCCCAATTAGTGCTTTACACTAACAATTCTCCAAATAGTTTGCACTTCTATCCTTTACTACTAAATATAATTAATGAATCCATGGATGCAACGCCATCCAAACCACTTCAAGGGGGACGGTCGATGTGGGGAGGATGAGTCAGCTGATCTCGCAGGGTGGCGTGACTTGATTGGTGCCTGAAAGGGCAGGCCAGCACGTCCGCTAGGCCGGATGAGGCAAGGCGTCCCTCGTCCACCTCGAAGTTGCCTTAGGCGTCAGGATTCTTTGCATTTCCTGGACACCATGATCATTACTGATCGGGATTGAATTGTAGATGGTCATGAATGGAAGACAAAAGAAGACAGAGGGAAAAAACTAGGAGAAACCAGAAGAGAATCCACCAGCAAAGAGGATTCAACGATTGATCCGCCACTCTCTGGATTCGCCCCGCCCGGTTTTTGGGCCTTCGCGCAGAGAGATTCGCGGACGGCCGTTACGGTGTACGTATCCGGATTACAGCCGTCATCTTCTTCCATTTTCCAGAGACTCTTCGATTCGAGTCATTACAGATTTTAGAAAGAGTAGGCAGAGAAGAAAGAAAGACAGCAAGAAAAACAGAAGGAAAGTGAGAAAAGACCGAGGAGAGATAGCAAGAAAGAAATCGAGATGGTAAATGACCATACGTAACAAACACCGTATTGACTCGACTCCCCAATTTTCCCTCCAAACCACTCTCGGTCGTTTCATCCTTTCTCTCTCTCTCTCTCTCTCTCTCTCTCTCTCTTTCTCTCTTTCCTTTCTTTCCTTCTCTCTTCCCCCCCCGTCTTCTTCCTTCTTCCTTCTTCCTCATATCCACCACTCATCCTCTCTCCATCCATCTTCCCTATTATTATCCTCCCATTCCTCCACTCTACCTCCATTCCATCGTCCTTTCTATGACCTCTTGATACTCTTCACCTCTTCACCTCTTCACCTCTTCACCTCCATCCCATCCGATCAGCCCCGAATCTCTGCTTTTCAATTCCATTCAATCTCAACCACGATCCTCGACCCACCTCACCGTATCCTCGACGACTACCACTCACCCGTCCGTGGGTACACGCGTTTTCCAAGCTTGAATCGACCCCCCCCCCCCCCCCCCCCCCCCCCACGTACCAATCACGACGCCAACGGAAGCTCCGTTCACCGATTGCTTATCATACCAGCGTGGTCAGCACCTCCGCGCTCGTCCGCTGGTGCTTCGGCCACCAATCTACCGTCCGTCACGTCTCCCGAAGATGACGAGCAGAACCCCCAACATTCGAGTGCTACCGCTATGAGTGATGTTGACACTGCCCCCTCCGTGCCAGCTACCCTGGATGCCGGTCAACCTGCGCTCGCCCTCGAGGTGAATCATCGGTCCCCGGCCGCTCCGTCGTCGCCCCGGAGGGCCTCGCCACCCCCGCCCCCCCGATCAGAGGAGGCGTCGGTCGAGCTGCCCCCGGCCCCTGGTGCGGAGGAGGGCGATGGGCCCCCGAGCCCCAAGGCCGACTCCGAGGCCGAGACCATCATCCAGTCCGGCCGCGAGTCGTTGTCGCCGCAGAAACGACGCAAGTATATTGAACATGAACCCACGAAACGACGTGACGAAGGACATGATGACCATGTAGAACCGGGGGAGAGGGCCCGTCTCTTGAACGACGCCCCCCCGCTGCGACGGGGGAATGCTGGGGAGGTGGTGGATAGGAAGCCGTTAGACGCACGCGACCGCGCCCCGCCCCGTCCCGCGGGTCTACCCCCGAGACCCCCGTCCCCCCCGTCGATCGTCAAGCTCGAGAAGTCCGAGGAGCTGGATGCCGTGCCCCGCAAGCCCGAGCCCGGGCCCCGATTGCCGAGGAAACGGAGCCTGAGTGAGGTGGTGGCCGGCGACGGAGACGCGGGTCGCCCTCCGCGCCACAATCATCATCCCGTGGCTCCGCGCCACCAGGCTCGGCGAGACCTGGGCGACGTCTCTCTCCCACCCCCGTCCGTCAAGGATCGTTCGACGTCGCCCGTGCGACACACCCACAAGCGGGCGGCCTCGGGCCCGCAGCTGGGCGGCAGCAGTAGCGACGCCGCGCCCCCGCGGAAGAAGAAGGCCCCGACACCCCTCGTCACGGGCTTCCCCCGGCAGAGTTCCGAGGATCGGCAGTCGGTCTCATCCTCGACCAGCGGTTCCCCGCTCCCCACCGCCCACCTGCGCAAGCTGGTCGACGGCGCGTCGGCGTCGCCCGCGCGCCCCACGGGCAGCAAGAAGCAGCGGGATCAGAACGGTCGGACGCGGCTGGCGCGGGCCTGTGCGGCCCAGGAGCTCGACGCGGCCATCGCACGACACTCGGAACGACCCGATGATTTGAACGTGGCCGACAACGCAGGTAACACCCCCTTGCAGATCGCTTCCCTCGAGGGATGCGCCCCGATCGTCAAGTTTCTGCTCGAGGCCGGCTGTGAGATCGATACGAAGAACATCGACAAGGACACGCCGCTGATCGACGCCGTCGAGAACGGGCACCTCGACGTCGTGAAGCTGCTCCTCGCGGCGGGGGCCAACCCCCGGACTCTGAACGCCGAGGGCGACGAGCCGTACGATTTGGTCCCGTCCGATTCGGAGGAGTTCGAGGAGATCCGGCGCGTGATTGCAGATGCCAAGGCCAACCCGCGCCAGCACCGTCGGTCGGAGGAGCGGGCGGCGTCGGTCAGCAAGGAACCGGCGTCCCGGCGCGTCTCCAACGGCAGCGGCCGCGACCTGACCCCCGTCCACGGGCCGCGGAGTCCGCCGCCGCCGGGCCCCACCGCCACGCGGCGCAAGGTGGTCCGCCGCGAGGCCACGCGCAACGACCTCCTGTGGACCAAGGCGACGCCGGAGAACCTGCAGGCGTTCGCCGCCAAGGGGGACATGGAGGGCGTGGCCAACATCCTCAACGTGGGGCAGAAGGCCGATCCCGAGTCCATGATTGCGGCGGCCAAGGGCGGCCACGACGAGGTGATCTCGCTCCTCCTGGGCATGGGCGACGCCGACCCGGATCCCGATCCCGTCGCGGGGGGCTCCCACAAACCGGGCTACAACACCCCCATGCTGGCCGCCATCGGCCGCGGCAACCTGGCCGTCATCCGGATCCTCCTGGACAACCCCGACTTCAACCCGGCCCGTCGCCTGTATCGAGACCGGACCTACTACGAACTGTCCCGCGATCGCCGTGCGGAGAATTGGGAGGAAGAGTACGACCTGCTCCGCGACGCATATGAAAAGCACGTGCGGGCGAAGCGACAGCGCAAGGCCGAACTCGCGTCCTCGCCCCGACGGGCGCGGGAGAAGGACAAGGAGAACAAGCGGCCCGGGCGCCGGGACTCCACTTCTCCGGCGGCCGTCCCGCGGAAATCCATCGAAACCACCGGCACGGCGCGCCCCGTGTCCAAGGAAGCGTCTCTCCTGAAGGAGAAGCGCCGCGACGGGGTCCCCCACCCCAAAGACCGGCCCGGCGTGCCGCGTCCGAAAGTGGCTCGGAAGGAGGGCGACGGCGCGGAGACCGCCAAACCCAAGGTGATGGCCTCCGCAGGCAAGGACAACCACGCGGATCGCGGCGACGATGCACCAAAGCGACGACGACTGTTCTCGGGACGACCGCCAGCTGACCGCGAGCGTCGGCAGCCTAGTCTGCCCTCTGACGAGGAGGGGAACACCCGATCGGGCGAGCATCCGGAAGGCGCCAAATCCGGGCTCCCAGCGCCCTTGAAGCGCGGCCGCAGCAGTGCGAGCCCCGAGCGACCACGATCGCGTGGCACAGATCCCGGGCGCCCCGCCGCCCCCGACGGACCGAAGAAAAAGCGCCGTGTCCTGAACGATGACGGGACACCGAGCCTCACCAATGGTGGGGGGAAGCGAGAGGCGCCGCCGCCAACGCCAACGCCAATCGAGGAGGGCCATCCTCTGCCGCCTCGTCCCGTGGCCCATGACGATCGTGTGGGAGAGCCGCCGTTGAAGAGCGTCGAACGGGATCCTGTGAAAGAAGAGCACGGGAAGCAGGAGCGCCGCGGTCTGGACGATATTCCCATGGTAGACGCCGACAGTGCTGCGGATCGACGCGCCCGCGATGCCGCCGAGGCCGATGCCCGCCGGCAGCGGGATGCGGAAGCGGCGGCGCACCGGCGAGCTGAGGAAGCGCGGCTGGCAGCCGAGGCGGAACAGGCTCGTCTGGACCGGGAAGCGGCCGACCGGGCGGCCCAGGCGGCACGTCTGGCGCAGGAGAAAGCCGCAGAGAAGGCGGCCGAGGAGGAGAAGGAGGAGCGGCGACGCAAGGAAGCTGAGCAGCGACGGGCCAAACAGGCGGAGGATGAGCGGCAGAAGCGACTGGAGCAGGAGCGGTTGCGATTGGCAAAGCAGCGGCGTGAGCAGGAGGAGCTGGAGCAGCGCCGACGCGAGGGACTGCCCAGCCGACTGCGGATCGCAGCGCACCTGGTGGGGTCGAACGACGCTCAGGCCCGCAGCCACGCATGGCTGCGCAAGTTCCTGCCGGTGGTGACGGCGGAGACGCGGCAGCTGGATCCTACGTGTGATGCGACGGTGGCAGAGGACCGATGGGTGCCGAACTACCTGGTGGCACCGCTCCTGGCGACGAATGACCTCCAGCTGTCGCAATACGCCAGTTGGGAGAAGCGCGATGCAACCCCGACGCAACGGATGAACCTGTGGCGGGTTACACGGCGGATGCTCGTGCAGGCGGACGAGAGGGAAGTTCTGGGATCATCATGGGGGCAAGTCATGCAGAAGGACAGTGAGACGCGACCAAAGTACTTTGAGATGGAGCATGTATTTTGGGTTAAGGTATTTCCCCCCCATCTTTTTATTTCTTTTTGGTCATATGCTAATGGTACTACGATAGCTGTCCGACTTTATGGATCTTGTTCCTCATATTCCGCACCTCCACGGGCTGGACCTGCAATTTCTCAAGATGCACATCGATCAGGAGGCGCGGACGAATGGGCATGGGCCGATGGAGGGGTTGACCAACGGGTTTCGACCGAGTACATACGTCTAGTGTATGATATTGGATACAATTCGTGTAGACAACTTTGGAGTCTGTATGGAGTCGTAGACTGGAGTAGACTGTGGAGTGTATCACGTGGTACTACCGGAGTATGCCTGCGGAGGTGTTAATCACGTGACAAACACGTGAGCTTAGTCATAGGGCACACGGATAATTTTTAGGCGAAGCGAAGATGAGCACGATTCGGACGACAACAACTCCCACAACACCACACTCAATTCACTCTTTGAGGAACATCCGAATCAATCACAATGGTGCGTATATTTCAAGAGAGGGTGTCTTGAACAGCGAGAGCATTCATCCATTCCCCCCGTATACACCAGAATCCAATCCAATCCATCATCAACCCTCGAAAAAACCACCCCACTAACGAATGAACTTGAAATCAAAAAACAGTCGGACGGAGAAGAGACCCAATCCAACCCCCCCGTCGCCGCCGCCGATGAGGTGGAAGTGAGCGCCGACGCTGGCGGCAGCGGCCAGATGTCCGTGCTGGACGCGCTCAAGGGCGTGCTCCGCATCTCGCTCATCCACGACGGTCTGGCGCGCGGTCTGCGCGAGGCCGCCAAGACGCTCGACCGTCGCCAGGCGCACATGTGTGTGCTCAACGAGGGCTGCGAGGAGGAGGCTTACAAGAAGCTCGTTATTGCGCTTTGCTCCGAGCACAAGATCCCCCTGATCAAGGTGCCTGATGGAAAGATGCTGGGCGAGTGGGTTGGTCTTTGTATGTGTTCCTTACCTTTTCCGAAAGGGGAAAGGCGAAAAAAAAGAATAAGGAAGGAAAAAGAGGAAAGTGATGTGCTAACTGTTTGCAGGCCAGCTCGATCGCGAGGGTAACGCCCGCAAGGTCGTCAACTGCTCTTGCGTTGTCGTTAAGGATTGGGGTGAGGAGTCGCAGGAGCGCTCCGTCCTGCTTAACTACTTCCAGACTGAGCAGTAGATTTGGTCTTGTGATCTAGTTGCTGTTGCTGTGTGGTAGTGAAGTGGTGGATTTGTATCTAGGTACAATTACTGCAACTGCAACTACAATGCAAACGGATAACTCTTGACAACATCATATCTTGATGTCTACCCTTCTTGATTCTTAACTATAGACTAAACTATGATACATATATACGTAGACTCCGTCCTAGCGGAAACTGTACGACGGTCGTACCATCTTCTTGTTCTCCGGCTGGAGTGATAATTGCTGGTACGGTGAGCTCCCCGGGTCATAGTACAACCCCTCGATGTGTCCGCTCTCCCGGTGCAGCGAGATATAGTAGAACCCCGATATCGTAAGTCCCTGTCGTGAATCCGTCGGCGTGATGAAACAGCGTTCTGCCAGGTTAGCACAAACATAAAGATAAGAGGGGGGATCAAAAGACATACCCTTCCATCGCATCAATATCCACCCCCGGCACAGCTCTTCCGTCACCCACTTCCGACTCACCAGATTCCGCGTCATCTCGTCGTCGGTCAGGTTCTTGAACGGATGCAGCTCCCGCCAATACGTGCTGTCGATGTCGGCGTTCGCGGTGAAGTTCTTCGTCTCGAGCGTGTGCGTGTTGAAGTCGATAATCTCGCCCTCGAGGAAGGTCACGATGTGCGCGTCGTGCGACGGCGTCGTCTTGTCCGGGATGTTGTACGCTTCCATCGTGCCGGATAACGTCATGTCGCAGGGGTTGATATTGTGAATCGTCACTTTCACCGGCCAGTTCTCGTCCTTGCCGCTCCCCAGGTGGTAAATGTTGTTGGCCATGTAGCGTCGCCCGCTCGACGTGCGCACGCCGACACGGGCCGGGTTCGATTCGCTGCCGTTGACGATTATAGGATCCTGCCCCCCGGACGGACTTGACGGGTGCTGGGCCAACACTGCGCCGCCGCCGCTGCTGGCGGCGCGCTGGGACCCCGAGAACACCATCCCGGGCCGCAGCCAGGAGCACATGGGCGGGGGTGCGATCGACGTCGTGTCGAGGATGAAGTCGTCCTCGTCCCAGGACAAGAAATCCATCGACACAAACCCCCCCGCGGCCGCCGACGTGAGACTCTCCTCGAACGAGTTGGAGTACCGGAGACGGTCGAGATACTTGATGGTCTCCTTGAGCCGCGGGCTGGGCGGGTTGTCCAGGTGCATCTGCCGGTGGGCGCTGATCCGGGCGCGCAGGTCGTTGTGCGTCAGGAGCCGATGTGCCTCGCTGCGACTGCTCGGCAGGAACCGATAGGCCCTGGACGAGGCCGCCGCGGCGCCCGACCGGTCCCGCAGCGTCTCCTCCGCGTCGTGGCTGGCCCGTTCCCGGTCGAGGAGGTAGTTGTGGAGCGTGCGGGTGCGGGAGAAGCGTGGCTGGCGGCGGACCGACTGTAATAAGGCCTCCGTGGTCGACATGGGCGAGCCACTCGGGCGATGGCTGCTGCTGCTACTGCTATCTAAAGGGTCCTCGGGTAGCAGCGGCGGACTTCGCTGGGCGGCGTCGTGGCGATGGCGGCGAGCGCTCGGTTGCCCGCGGTCGGACAACCGGCCGAACCAGGACGAGAATGTGTCCCCGTCGTGGATCGGTTCGTAGGAGAGATCGTCTTCGTCTTCGTCGTCGGACGCGGGGGCCCAGCCGTAGAGCGACCGGGGATTGGCCGTCCGACCGTCGTAGTTGGGCATGTTGACTTGCGGGGTGAGGGAGCCGTCGCGCTGGCGACGGATGATGGGGATGCGACGGTTGATCTCGACGGACATGCGTAGATTGGACGTGTCATCCAAGTCCATGGGTTCCGGGTCGAATTCGGGCACGGTCTGTGTCTGTGTCTGTTGCCGACGACGGCGTTGTCGAGCGAGCGAGGATGAGGAGGCAGTATCTGGTGGGGCGCGAGTCCGCAGGAAGCTCACGTTGTCATCGTGGGCATCGTCTGCGATGACGTCGGGTAACGAAGGGACGGAGATGGAGATAGCATTCGGTGGTTGAGCAGAGGGAGAGACAGCGGGGTGTGCGCGAGCGGGGGTATCCTATTGATGAAGAGGAGTTAGTTCCCTCCCAGACGACTTCTAGATAAAGCGACGGGTGGGTTCACGGGCTGATAGGAGGCGCAAGGGGGCGGACCCTTGACTGGCTTCGGGTCATAGACGGGGACCGAGAACAAATCTGGGGGAATAACGGACACCACCATCAAATCAAAAGAAGAAGAAAGTCACAAGAAGAACATACCGAAGGGGTGTTGGCTGGAGGGGGCATGATCCTCGGGCGACAGAAAGAATGGGGGAGTGTGGTGGCAATCAACTCATCGGAGTTGGTGATGGTGATAGGAATGGGAATGAGGAGAGTGGAGTGACAGCAAGGGGGAAAGAGGATCTGCAGTGGGATGAAATCGAAACAGACCAGTCAGACATCTGACCGAGTGGGATGAAATGAAAGAAGAGATGAAGAAATGAAGTTGCGGATCTCGGGAAATTTGGAGGTCACGAGCAATTCTTATATACACAGTCTCAGTAGAACTACCTGCTTGCTTCCTATCATGGTCAACTCACTGAACCATAACCAACTCTTTCCTCCAACTATACATTTAACCTTCAAGTCTCAACTGCGATGCTGTTCTCTCTCCACCATCTCTTAACACTTAATCTCCCCTAACAATGCCCAAACCACGCGCGGATCGTCCCCACCTCCGCCCCGCTCCTCAACCCGCATCTCCAACCGCGTGGAATCTCCGTCCCACAACATATTGTTTTGGTTCAAAGCGTACATTCGCTCAACTTAGGTCAGAAGACCGATGGCTGGGACGATCTTGAAGTCGTGCGTGTGAACGATTTAGTCAGTACGAGATCACAAATATTGACTGATGCTCCACAATACTGAATGGCATTTGGCCAGGGTGGATATGGCTGATATCCTACCAACAAAGAATCCGAAAAGCTACAGGGCTGCTCGGGGGGATGTCTCGTTGTGGTATCCAGCCAATCTGCCTGACTATTTACCAGAATATCCGTACTTTTATCCAGAATAAGTCTATCAAGCGTAGCCTGGGTATCTGGCTGACCTCGTTTAATGAAAGCGTCTGCTGCAAGGGCACCTGCCCCGTTGACTCATAAAAGAGGTATGAGAGTACTCAGCAAGGTTCGGACTTCCACAAGGGCTGCTTAAAATGTGATCGAGTTCGTATGGTGCCAAAAGCCATATCGTTCGATAAGGCGGAAAAGATCCGAGCGGCCGAGGATGCTCTACAGGGCGATCTCGAACCTGCGCATATCATTTCACAGCCACTGCACCATAACAGTGAGCGGCATTTTGGTAGGGCTTGATATGACTGATATCCCCAGCGTCACTAGTCGTTTGCAATCTACGACCTTTGGTCCTCCTCCTAGAGCCTTCTGTTGAAGTGTGCATACTAATTAGTGTAGAAAGATGCAAACGCCATTTCGAACATTGAGAGCCTTCCAATGTGCCTTGAGCCCAAGCCAATGCGCCGTATACGTACAACATCGTCAGCTTGAAGCACTTCCCTACCGAAACGAACCACATACCCTCTGCTAGGTCACCTTGTAGATGTATCTGAGCATGAGCTAGACGCCTCAATAGCCTGTCACTATTGACTTGCGAACTTTTTCTACGGTGACTCGGCCAGCACCTCTACTTGTTTCCGCGCCGTAGAAACCTCGAAATCAACGTCACAACTTGATCAGGCCAAGCGGAGAAGCGCGCCGAGGATATTGCAGTAGGATTGGAGAAGACGTGGAGAAGAAGATCGACTGGTATCTGATTGAACCTGGCTAACCTGAGGCATAGACCACGTGCTCCCTGCACCTGCCTTAGGTACACCTAGACCTGTCTCGCCATTCTCTGTTCTCTCACCTCAATAATCGCTACAAATACACACTTTTGTCTGAAAACTAGCTTGTCGAGATTGATACTGGATGGAGACACTATCTTAATGGCTCAAAAACCCCGTATAGAATTATAAGTCGAGAATTTCCTGGGAAGATGCCGCTTCTGGTTCCTCTACAATATGTCTATATCCCTCATCGAGACCATATATTGAGTATATCTACCTCCACTACTCACATGGGGGTATTGACGATGAACAGCGAGACCCATCTAAGAACAGTAGATGAGCCATCGGCAACTCGGTTTGGCAAACGGAGCAACTCCGAAGAACGAACCCCACGTTGCGTTGTTACTTATAAGAGTCTTGAACCTGTCGCGTTTTAAACACAGGTCAATCGTCGCCCCTTCTTCCAATCCGTGGAACCCTCAAGATACTGCCCCCGGAACAGCCAAGCTGTCAATATCCTCCTTGCATATCGGATTGTCCGACAAGTCCCCGGACGGCATTCCCCACATCTCCAGCTTTCCCCGCAGCCATGGCCAAAATCAAGTCCATCGAGTACTTCCGCGTTCTCCCCCGCTGGCTCTTTGTCAAAATCGTCGATGAAGAGGGCCACTACGGCTGGGGGGAGAGCACCCTCGAGGGCCACACGGAGGCCGTGGAAGGGACTCTGAACGCAATGTGCAAGCGTTTCGTGGGCTACGAAGCCGAGTATGTTTTCAAAACCACAGCCCCCACATGCCCCTCCTTCCAACTAAACCCAACCAATCCTACCAGCACTAATCAGGCTCTCACTACAGCGACATTGAACACATCTGGCAAACAGTCTGGCGTCTCAACTTCTACCGCGGCGGCCCCATCTTCATGTCCGCGCTCGCCGGCATCGACATTGCCCTCTGGGATCTAAAGGGCCGTCGGCTCGGCGTCCCCATCCACCAGCTCCTAGGCGGCAAAGTCCGCCACAAGCTCTCCGTATACGCCTGGATCGGCGGCGACCGACCCTCAGACGTCGAAGTAGCCGGCAAGGCGCGGCTCGCGCAGGGGTTCAAAGCAGTCAAGATGAACGCAACGGAGGACGTCAACTGGTTGGACTCGCCCAGCGCGCTCGACTCAAGCGTCGAACGACTCAAGACCATCAAAGCCCTGGGTCTAGACGCCGCACTGGACTTCCACGGCCGACTGCACAAGCCCATGGCCAAGCAGCTAGCCAAAGCCCTGGAACCGCACCGCCCACTCTTCCTAGAGGAGCCTCTGCTATCAGAGCACCCGGAAGGCATCAAGCAGCTCTCAGACCAGGTATCCACCCCCATCGCGCTGGGCGAGCGCCTCTTCAGCCGTTGGGACGTCAAGCGCTTCCTCGAGGACGGCAGCGTCGACGTGCTCCAGCCCGACATCAGCCACTGCGGCGGGATCTCCGAGCTGCGGCGCATCGCGTCCATGGCCGAGACGTACGACGTGGCGATCGCGCCACACTGTCCGCTAGGACCCATCGCCTTGGCCGCCTGCATGCAGGTCGATCTTGCCACGCCCAACTTCGTCATCCAGGAAATGAGCCTCGGCATGCACTACAACACGGAAGCTGGTGACTACGATATTACCAGCTATGTCAAGGATGCGGGCGTCTTTGCCGTTCAGGATGGGTTTGTGGCTGCCCTGACTGCGCCGGGTTTGGGTATTGAGGTCGACGAGGAGGTTGTTCGTCGGGTTGCGCTGGATACCGCACCATGGGAGCCGAAGGAGTTTTTCGGTCCTGATGGTGGGATTCGGGAGTGGTGATGTGATCCCTCTTATTAGAGTGTTTCTTGTGACTCTTTCATAAGGAGCCCTTTTTCTCTTTGTTTTCAAATTATCTCTTTTTTTTTTTGCATAGCGCAGTGTGTTCAGACGGACTATATGGAGTGATATGAAACAAAATGACATCTAGATATGCTAGATCTACCTCTACTATAAGACCATCTAAGTCACACAAGAAAAAACAAGTTCAATTCAGACGCGCAGCATTGCAAGCATCCGCACGCTTAATGCACTCCAGCACCAAGCCCCAGAAAGCCTCAAGGTCTACCCCACGGGGGATCGCCACGCCCACGGTATCAGACTTCACGCGGGAGCGGCCCAACTCACCCACCAGGGCAACATCAGAGCCATGAAGACCGTCCGTGACGACGGTAACAGCGAAGCGCTCGCCGCCGCGGTCGTCAAACCTCAAGGCCTGAGCTGGATGCTGCTTCGCGAAGGTCGGGTTCAGCGTTGACAGAATGACGGCGACGGCGAGCGGGTCGTGTAGGGGCGGACCGGCGGTGATTCCGAACTCTGTTTCGTAGGTCGAGGAGAAGAAGGTGAGGAGCTCGAAGAGCATTTGGCGGAGGGTGGTCGGGGGGATGGAGGGGTCGTCTCCGCCGCGGAGGATGCGGGCTTGCACGGTGGGGGAGGCGAGGACTTGGTGGGTGAGGTCGAGGCTGATGAGGGTAGTTTTGCGAGCTAGGATGGGGTTGCCGAGGATTGATTGGGAAGATTCGGGGTCGCACTGGGTGGGTTAGAGTTGGTTTGGTTTGGGTATTGGGGGGGGGGGAGGACATACGTAGATGTTGAATTCGGCTAGTGGCGTTACGTTTCCGATTCTGCTTTCTTCTCCGACGAGTCGGCAGATTGGTGCGTCGGTAAAGCCCTCACCTACACCGCCGCCCATGATGCTGAGGCCTTGGATGTGTTCTGCGACTTCGGGGAACGTGGCGAAGAGGAGGGCCACGTTGGTTAGGGCGCCCGTGGCGATGACCCACGGGGTGCCCTTTGGCTGTGCCAGGAGGGCATCTCGCATGGCAAGAATTGGGTTCTTGTCGGTGATGGGGGCGCGAGACGGCTTGGGTAGAAGATCTGTGCCATCAATGCCGGAGTCACCTGGTTGTTGAAAGGCCGTGGTTAGAGTGCAATTACGGTGACTAGGCCGGAAAGTTGTCTTACCGTGGATATTCGGTGCGTGAACTGCAGGTCTGCAGAATGGCTTGCTGCTGCCTGGGTAGACTGGGATCTCCGGTCGACCAATGGCTTCCAGGATTCTGGTGGCATTGATGGTTGTGTTTTCCAGAGACGCATTGCCGTGAATCGTGGTGATGCCTAGTAGGTTCAAGGACGGGTGATGGGCAGCGAGCAGGATAGCGAAAGCGTCCTACGCGAGCGAGGCAGATTGTGTATTAGCTACTCCAACCTAATGAGTCGTATCTTAATTTATGCAGCAAGACCCTTTCTGGTCAACTTACATCGTGGCCTGGCAATAGGGTTAGTTGTTAATGATTCCACGGGAGGAGGGGTCAACTAACCAGGGTCGCAATCTAGCCAGAGAGGAACGCGGTCCGTTGCAAAAGCCATATTGGATGTATTAAAAACTGACGGTTTGAAGGTATAAGTTGGACAGTTCTGACCGAAGCGTGAGAAAAGAAAAAGTTGTTTGTTGTTCTCAACCAGGATGCAACCATATGATTAAGTCGAGATGGTCTGTTATCATGCGGGGAATTCCCTATCAGTCCGATAAGGCGATAACGCCCAACCCTAAGCCCTACCTTCCTAATGAGGACAGCTGTCGTAGCTTCCTCCGGGGAAACTTCCACGATGTCATCCGCGTTCACCATACTTCATCTACTTCTACATGTTCTACAGGAATGATTGTTTCTTTATCTGCTGTTTTTCTTAAATGGTATCTTATTTTCTTGATATTAACACTATTCGTGTGATGAAATGTCCACCGATCTTCCACGCCCGGGCCTTCGCCCGTTGACGCATTTGAAAGCTGGTCCGACGACTTCCAGCTCTAGATCCACTGCGCGGCCAGCGGCCTCGACTCTGCAGTCTTCCTCATCCCAGACATCCCAACGACCGCAACACCGCAGAAATCTGAGCAGGGATGAGCAGATCAACCCGCTGGGCGACAAGGCGACTGCGGCGCTCATTCGTCGCGTCCTTTGTCCCCAGTCGACCAGCTATGGTGGAGCTTCCACTCCACCACCTCTAGAGGAGCTCTTACCCCCTTTGTCAAGTTCGAACGATGTGGATCGCCAACTATATGCACTTGTTGCCATTATTGTCAAGGAGTTTGTCTTCTCCTGGTATTCCAAAATAACGGCCGATCAGGCCTTTGCTGCGGAGGTCATCCAGGTGATGGCACACTGTACGCGCGCGCTGGAGCAGAGACTGCGAGCGATAGATGTTGCGCAGTTGCTTCTGGACGAGATACCAGACTTGATAGAGACCCATATTACATGTGAGATAACGGACTCTGTGCTCCTCGGACATGGCCGAAATGACCGTTCTCGTCGCTGACTGGGTCGAAAAGCATACAGACTAGCAAGAGCGCAGTCGACCATGTCGGGGTTTTCTCCATCTGTCCGCCAAATCTACCACACGTTGAATCCACATCCTAGCCTTTCGCCAATCCCCGACCCCTCCGATGCGGAGACAATTACGCGGCAACGTGAAAATGAAGCGGTATATCGGCAATTACTGGCGCAGGGGATGCTGGCTATTCTCCTTCCAACGGAGGATTTGGAGAATGCGTGTCTGCGCACGCTGGTTGGCGATATTCTGGCGGACCTGATTCTGGGCAACGAAGTGAGCGGGAGAATGACCCAAGGCTGGTTCCTTTGGGGCAGTGTCACGAAGATCATCGATGTGGTGAGACAACGTGACAACCGTGAGGATGATACTGCAACTACGGGGAAGGGCCAGTTACAGAAGTTCGGTCTCCTTTCGCCCAGGGAAGAATTTGTGAGGGCCCGTTCGCCGCCCAAGACCCAGTTGAGGATCCCCGACTGGATTTGGAATTTACTTCAGTTGGGTTACTTGGCCTTTGTGACCCTGCGTTTCATCGTAGTAGGTCTGTTCCGCGTTGCATTGACGGGTCCGGTGACCTCACCATCGACTTCCACTGCTTCAACCAGTCAAACTAACAAGAACCCCACCCCGTACAATAACCCCGAGGGCAAGCGCCCCGTTCTCTGCTACCGAGCATCGAGCATGCTCTCGCAGCTGGTGAATTTACCTCGGCGGATGCCTTGGTTGAGCGGGATGTTGGCGCTTTTCCAATATCTGATTGTGGCGGGTCCAGGCAGACTCGGTGACACGGATAGTGTCCTTGATAGGTGAGTCGCACCTTTATTTGAGTTCCCGCCCACCCTTTTTCCCCTCTTCCCCAAGCACCATTCAGATTGCGCATGGCGGTTTGTCAAACGGGACGGAGCAACTCTTAGGGTAGGAGTTCGATCTCCGAACCATGATCTACACTGGCACTGGCCAGGGCACTTTTTCTTTTTTTCTTTCGTCTTATGATTATAATTTCTGTTATTATCATTGCCGAGCCTGCGGAGGAAGCCCGTGGAAGATGGCTGCATATCCGGCGGGACATCGATGTCGCGGATGTGCATTGCTCGCATGCTGCATCGATCACTTGATCTGAAGGTGGATGCACAGCGCATCGTCATCCGCTCCCCTGATTCGCCCATGCACGACGGTATGGTCCTTTACGGTCTGTGACCGGCGCGTACGGTTATCTTACCGTGTTGGTATCGTTCTGACCGACGGGCATTGATTACTTTTGATTATGGTTTCTTCCTGGCTCCGGATCATCCTGGTCACCAGGATCATCTCTCTCCTCACTCCGATGGCCCTCCCCTGCCTCTTCCCTTTTTCGGACGGTCTTGCCAGGGACGTTGCGAGCGAGCAAGCAAGAGCACAGGAATTGATAGCCAGATCGACCGACCGTCTCTCTGTTGGCTGCAGCCAACATCGGCCATTCCGAGCTTGAGCCTGAACGTGCCCTGATCCGCGGGCAATCTATCACATCTATCTCTTCACTCCACAATGAGATTACCTCATAGATGTTTTAGCCAAAATGGGCTGGCCCGGCCCTTTCCGTCCCGTGCGTTTCCAGTCTTTTTACTTTTCTTTCTCTTTTCTTTTTGCGCATCTGCCAGGTTTGATTTGGAAAGGCCGGACCAAAAGAGGAAACAAAGAGAGAGAGAGAGAGAGAGAGAGAGACAAGACCCACATCAACAACCAAAAAAAAAAAAAAACAAGGCTTGAGGGAACTTCATCCAGATCCCTGCAACGACCAGTGGCTGCGTCTTGGGCTTGGCCGGTTTAACGTGAAATAATTCTGCGACGATCATCCAGACTCTACTTGAAGGACGTTTTACAATCCTATCGGCGGCCAGGCTTAACATGGGTAGAGACGTCATGAGAAGCCTATTCGCCTTTACCCCTTGGGTCTCCCGATTAATGGTTACCTTCAGTCCAACCCGCGGCAAATGCTCACCAAGCATGGCAAGTTCACGTTTGCACCGAGATCATGGTGGCTTTTTTTTCGTTCTGGGGTTACGACGAGGCTGCAGCAATTGGAGAAAAAGAAACCCTCAGTTTGGCCCCTCCAACATATGAATTTTTTCATTCGCTCAAACGATAGACAAGAGGGTTGGTCTGTCGTCATCTCCAATATTGGGGTCTCAGCAATCGCACCAATCGATGGCCCAAGCTCCTTAACACCGAGCAGATCCTGTGCCATTGGGTCTCCACTCACGAGATGAGGGCTTTTTCGATCCATCCTCGTTTTTTTTTTATTATTTATTTTTATTTATACTTTTGACAAATTGTCTGCTGGTGTGGATTCCTACTCATGCTCACCAATGACTGAACCCCATCGGGGGTTTCTCCGTCCTTCGTTGCGCAATCTGACCGCTAATGACCATTTTCGCTGAATTCCCCTTTGTGGAAAAGCGCCAGGTTCACCCCTGCTAGATGGTCGCCTTTTTACTAACTTTCCAATTTTTGGCTCCACTAGGTTCCTTCACGAGACCATTCAAGACTATATTTTGACCCCCACTTTATTGCCCAATCTGCTCCTCGCATCGCGGGCAGCCCTGTTTCCCTCGAATACGCATCCGACCGCCGCGGCCGCGACCGCTAAGGGCGTAAGTGTTGGGCCGCAGCCGGCACCGCACCCGCCGTCTCTGCCCGTGTCTGTGTCTGTGTCTGTGCAACCACCGACGTCTCCTATCGAATGGGGCGCCAGCGCCCCTCGTAGCGATCCCACTGGCGCAAGTACCGCCAGCAGTAGCGTTGCTACCGCGTCAGCGCCTGCGCCCCCGGCCTCCCCATCGCCGCCCACCGACAATCGCCTGTCCGCGACCGAAATCGCTACCATCAAGCGATCGTGCGCGGCCCGCATTCTCTCGCTCGTACCTCGGCCAGTCGCGCGACGGTTTTTGGGACTGTCAACCTCGCCTCCTCCGCCTGGCTCGTCTGGAGCGGTCCCTGGGGGCCGCCAAGAGTCCTCGGCCGCGTCCAAGGAAGCACAACGGCCGCCACCTCCAGAGCGGGCTCCATCCCCGCCATCACCGCCAGAACTGGCACCAACCTCGCAGGACGACGAGGAGGCGCGTCTGCTGGCAGCGATCGAGACCGACATTCTGGATCTCTTTGCCGACGACTACTGCAACCGGCACCTCGTGTACGCGATCATCGAGACCGTGCTTTCTAGGCTTTTACCCGAGCTATCGGAATACAGTGTCACCGAGTTAATGGAGCACAGGGGTGTACCCCTGACCGCCACGAGTAGGAGTTAAAGAGTACACCCTCGATAGGACTGTCTTTTCAGCGATTTGTGAATCATGGTACTGCGGTGTTATCATTAGGCTGCACAATTATAGATAATGACGATCATGAATCGGTCGTACAATTCATACCCTACTTATACCCAACACGTTGAGGTAGCTAGCCAGTATATTATAAAACCCAATTAGGGTAGTAGTAATAAAAAGTGAGTGGCAAATTATAAACAAGCTAGTTATACGTAGTATACCTAGCTGAGCCTAGCGGACAACCAAATCGACGAGTCTCAATTTCTTTATTAGCGGAGAGAACTAGTCGATATTATAGGAATGATTAGCAGTGATAGATAGCTTTCGTAGCACGTACGGGGTACTCACATAGGAACAGATATGAATACAAACGTAACAATCGCATTATCTGGACATCGATACATACTACTTAGTACGGAGTATAGGAGGGTTAAACCTATCTACGGAGTATACCCATGTACTCCCAACCTGAGACCTACATATGTACTCCATACCCCTCAGGACTAGGACAGGGGAAATCAAGAATAATAGGGATAAACCAAAATAAAATGACGAGTCAGTCTAGGACGAATCTTCCAGGCATCAATAGATAAATAGATAACGCATACTTGGATCCTTCTCGTGATGTAGGTCTATGTATGTGTTCCCTGCTTTGCTTGCTGTGTTTGGTAACTGTGTTGAGTGGTGGTATGTACATAATACTACGTACGTATGGATATGTGTGCATAATATGGGGTAGAGTGTGTATGTGTATGTGTTAAAGATAGTATACTTAGTTACTGTCTTATTCTTGTTTACACGCAATGAGATAGACAGACAGATAGACAGATAGATGGATAGTAAAGCCAGAGACTTAAACACACAAAAGTAAAGTACCAACCTCGTGCTCTCAATATCAGACACCTCCGACGAACATACATATGCACCTAAGTAGGAATCAGTAGTGCTCCATCGTAAGTGGATAAACCCATCCTTCCATCCATCCATCCATCCCACCCAACACACATAATCCCCCCATCACTTGACCAGCACGGAACGATTCCACACCAATGATAGATTGTATTTGGACATCCAGATAAGTAGATAGATGGATAGGTAATTTCCCGAGAACTACCCACCTACTTCGTACATCCTACCTACGTAGTACCTGCCTATTCACCTAGTCTATGTACAATGCATGTAGTATGTAGTATGTAGTATGTATGTACGCCCTACCCTAGCCCTAGTCCAGTCCAGTTCAGTTCAGTTCTACAGGTGTAATGTATGTATGTACTGTACTGTAGCTTGATGGGTGGGTGGCTGAGTAGGTAGGTAGGTAGGACACTCGTGTTCCCCGGCTTTGGATTTAAAATATCTACTTATCTGAGGGTGGATTTAAGTCAATAGGTAGGTAGTAGGTCGTAGGAAATAAGTTTGCTTCTTAACTTCGGGGACTGCTGCGGCTTGTGCGACGGGGGTATAATAGCATTTATTTATTTTTTCTTCTTTGTCTTGTTCTTGGTTTGTTTGCTCTTTATTGAATCCCATCTTTAACTTACTCTGTACATACTATCTTATACTATCCTAAAAAGGTTGTTATATACTATCATAAAATCATCGGTATATACGGAATAGACAAAATTCGAATAATAGTTACAGTGACTCGCAATGATGTCGCACCAAGTACCATGTAAGACGAAGTTTCCCCTGAAAAGAAAAGAAAATCTACTTACCAAATGAGGGCCAAATTAACACGCAGGCTCACACGCAGGCACGCAGCGGGGTTGGAAGTAAAACGCAGGGGGGTCAAGAGCGCACAGAAAAAGAACAGCAAATCGACCCCGTCGAACAAATAAGACAACTGCATGCATGCAGGTCCAGGTCCAGGTACGGGTAAGCAGTACAAGCATGGGTTAGCCTGGGACACAGTCATTCTCATTTTCACGAAGGATGGTTCGAAAGGAATGAAGGAATAATAATACTAATCAAACCAATTGATTATAACACAGAAATGCGGTGAGAAAAAAAAAAAATCAAAGTATGAAAAAATGAAAAGGTGAAAAAAAAAGAAACCCGATAGATATCCATGCTCATGTTAAGTTACCTGGACCAATGCCTTGGTCCTGCCTGTTTCACCGACTCGAAAAATATGATGACAACCAAGAAACTCAAGAATATCAAATAAGACGGGAAACAAATCAAGACTCCGAAATCAACTTGTGGTTGTAATCCATGCCATCTCCTGTAAATAGGCCCAGCGCCTGTGTCGTATATGAACCGTGTATTTGAGGTCGCCCTCTTCCCTATTGTGTATGTATTATCGGGTCTTTTCTTTTGATCATCCACGGCCAGCAATGCCGGGTGTTTAGCACAGAAATTCATGCAACATGACGTACAATGCTAGTAAAACAAAAGGCCACCGAGACGTAAGATAGACTGAATAGAAGAAGAAAAAAAGAGGAGAAAAGAAAAGAATAGAAAAAAGGATAAGAGGAGAAAAGTTGCATGGTTAGTAAAGAAACACCAAAACCGAGAAAACAAGCCGAAAATATCTCAAGCTTGATGTCGGTTCAACCCAGAGAGTGAATGCTTCGCTTCTTGTGGAGGTGAGGCCCGTCCTCATGTTCATCGATACGAGTCAACCCCCCAGGAAGCGTGATATGCTGCGCCTTGGCAAGCTCCAGCCTTTCCATCAGTTTGCCAATGGTCAAATATTCCTGGGCGCCTAGCCCGGTGGGCTGCTGCTCAAAGTAGCTCATCACCAGCTCGAGCGCCTTGCGGGCTTCGTCCTGGGTCGGGGATCCAGGGGAGCTGATGGGCGAGACCGTCGTCGATTTGGAGAACAGAGGCGGGTAGATGGTCTTGGTTTTGATTTCGGGGTTGCTCCGATTGCGCTTGATGGTGTTTGTGGAGGTGTCGAGAGTAGGGGTAAATCGGGGGTTGTGGGCCTGTTCTAATGCCCCGTTGGCGGAGAGAGGCGACTCCAGCGTTGTCTTGGGAGACACCTGCTCCGTTGAGTCGCCCGCCGACATCAGATGAGGGTCAATCGTGTTGATTGGAAGTGTCTGGCTCCTTGGTCGGTTAGAATGACTGTCTGTCGATGAGTTACGAGACTGACTCGTGGGCGTAAATGGACTTTCCGACAACAATGTGGACGTAGGGCTCGCCACCGCAGCGGAGAAGGTAGACGTGGTATCGAGCGAGGGGGGGCTTCTAGACATGACCTGGTGCAAGTCAGGTCCAAAGTCGTGCGTCTCATCGGTTTTGATATTGAACTGGCTGTGGGTGGGCGACAAGGGTGACGGCGTGGCAAAGCCCGTGGGCGATGTGGGAGAGAGCACGCTGGGCGATTGCACCGCAGACGCCAAAGCCGAGTTGATGCTCAAACGGGTGGGACTCCCGGAGTCGCTCTTAGCAAAGGATCCCTTGCGGGACTTTGCACCTAACAAGCCGTTTCTGTGTTTGAACTTCTCCAGCCACGCGGTGCTCAAAACCTTCTCTTTTCCGTCAGGACTCCCACACGTATTTGCGAAGAAAATGGCCTTTTCTCGGATCATCTCATCGCTCAAGGGATAGCCTTGCCGCTGATAATTGCGCACCCAGTTGGAGAGGGCCTTTTCAATATCAGGCACTCTCCCTTTGGTCCGTTTGATGGGGGAGCGGCTTCCGTCATCGGGGTTCAAATACTTCTCCTTCTGGCGCAGAACCTTTGAAACGGTACTGTCAAGGGTACTGGTTAGACATGGCTGATCTTAGCCTAGTGGAGATGCATGAACTGTACCTTCTTTCCACTCCGAATAATGCTGCAATCCGTTAGCGTGCTGATTCGAGAGAGAGAACGGTGACACGGCATTGTCCGGGTCTTACCTCCAATATCTGTCTGTTTAGCAGTTTTGTTCTCTTCGTGATAGAGACACATTCGCCGACGGTCCTCATCCGTGAGCGTTCTCCGCGGAGTGGAGCTACTCGTGGAGGACTTGCGAGGAGGTGGGATTGGGGTGACAGGGGATACGGACGAAGGCGGAATGGGAACAGGCGGCAAGCCTCCCTCCGGGAAGTGCGATTGGTGATTGGTGAGCATACTGGGCCACGTATTTGAGGGCAAAGTCAAGGGAAGAGAAGCATAAGGGGGCGGTATAGTCACGCCGTAGGCCGAATCCAAGGGTATCACACCGTATGGAAATCCATGGTAGTCGTCGAGCGGTGGTGACTGCTGAGCCGGGTGAAACCCTCCCATGTCAACCCAGGGTGATTGTGCAAAATCATTGTCCTGGGAATGAGAGCTCTCCGTGTCCATCTCGAAGAGAGGATTCGAAGACAGGGGAGGAGACGGGGGAAAGAGTCCAGAAGTCGAAGAATGCAGATGTGAGCCAGGCAGGTCGGTCAGTCTCTGGGTGCAGTGCAACAGTGCAGCACCGGTATGGATTCCAACCAGGTCTGCGTTTCAGGCCGGGAATCGATCTCCAAGCTCAATAGGGAAAAAAAAGCAAGCAAATGGTGTCGAAAAGAGCATAGACAATCTAAAGACAAGACGAACAACGACGATGCATATTCGACAATGGAGATGGTGCCGAATGGAGTAGAGTAGATATGCGATTATGAAGCAGGAAAAGCGAGTATAGCAAGCAAACCAAACACCCCAAACAGACAGAAGTAAAGAAATGAAATGCAACGCAATACAACGATGAGATATAGGGACCCGTGAGGGTGTCAGTCTTTCCACACCTATATATCTAAGCTGGAGCTATCCAGAGGGAGAATGGAAGCTGGAGGCGATATAAGAACGAGGAGCAGGATCGAGGAAGACGAGAGTCAAAAGAAGTCAGTCCGTCGGGAGTAATAAGTGGATGGTAATGAAGTAAGTTAAGGACCCGTATGCATACAAGACTAAAAATCCTGCAGGCCCTTGCCGTTTTGTACAGGGAGAGAAGCCAGTGGGAATGGGGGAGGGAGTCGCCGTAACAGTCACAGCAGAGTGCGGGTAAGGCATGAAATGATTGAATGATCTATTATAATAATTACTGTCTTTATTATTGACTTTTAGGGATAGAGATGAAATAAAATAAATAAAATAAAATAAGTGAAATAATATTTCAAATCAGAAGAATAAAAAAGAAAAACGTAAAAAAAGAAAAAAACAGAAAAAAGAAAAAGAAAAATGGAGAGAACAGGGAAGTCAGAAAAGGCCAGGCGAGCGTGCAAGGCACAGTGACGATCAGGGAAGATGTTAGCGAGTAGTAAAGAAGAACGATGATGGAGGGAGAAGGAGGGGGAATGAGAGGGGAAATAGCTAGGATGGAAGAGATGATTGATGGGAGGATCGATACTACCAGGCGATTATTTTATTTGATTATATTATAATTTAATCTGTTTAGTCTTTTGGAGAGGCTTGATACACTTCTAGTATCGGCACTGCACTTCATATTACCCAGAGCCAGTGATAAGTAGCATAGAACTACGCACATGTCCACGGTAACTCCGATATAACGGACAGATGGAACATTGAGACTGGGGAGAACTATATAGTAAAACTTAATAATGATACAATCAATTAAAGAGATCTCAAACTCATTCAAATAAACCAGGCACATGAGTCGTACCTGATCTGACTCTCAACTGTCAAGACCAGATATCGAGCAGTCAAGACTTTGCCTGTCAAGCAGAGTAGATGAAAGAGAGAGAGAGCACGAGTCAAAGTGGCCCTGGTGCATGGATGACTTGGAAGTGAGGGAAAAAGAACCAGATTCAGCCCCGCGATTGGGCAGCGGGCTCGAAGTAAAAAGGATTAAAATGATTTTCCCCATCGAAAATTGGTGGGGGTTTGGGCCGCTGATTGGTCAGGGCTTTAGATTGGCGAGCAGGGATCTCTGACCGGTTCAAATACCGCTAGAACCCCGGTGTATGGCGTCGTATGCTGTTGTGTCAGGGTATTGTACCGAACCTCGTTTCTGTCATCAATCTGTAGTTTTCAGTCTCTGACTATAGTAACTACTTATTTTGGTAGGTACCTTGGGTTACAGGTGGAGATACTCAAGCTGTCGATGCCGCGGTCTTGCAGATAGTCCAGTTTTATACAATATACATCTAGGAACCAAGACAGTCAACACGAGATATGGTATAAAAATAGGAGAATGGCAGTCAAAAAGAAGGTTAGTCTTTGCTGTTGCTTTTTCCAAAGATTGGATTTGTATTTGTCTTTTTTTTCTTTTTCTTTTCCTTTTCTTTAATAATCAATTCCCACCAAAACACCTACCACCTACTCATGACGGGAAATCCTTCGCCTGTCCCATCCCATCCTCATCCTCCCCAAGCGATACGATACGACAGCCGACCTCAACAGTCGAGACGATCATCCACGGACGCAAATCATGGATACGGCGTAAGACAGTCCGTTTTTTCTTTTTCCTCTTTTCCTCGAGTAAATAAGCCAAGATGCGTTGAATGGAGCGGGAACGGATCGATAGACCGCCGAGCCTAAAGCAAAGGTTAGGTACGAAGCGATGATTTACGGAACATATGCTTAAGTTTGGAGGGCCGATGATTATTGATTAGCTTTTACGAGGGGGGGTCTCAACGGCTTTTTTCTTTTCTTTCTTATTCCTCGCTTGTTTTGAGCGTCGAACTACTATGTGTTGTTGTTGGGGATAGGACAGCACAGACAAGGCGAATAGATCAACAACCCATCCAAGAATCGATTGTCTGGTGGGAAAGAGAGAGACGATGAAACGGTAGATCCCACCCATCCTTCGAATCGGAATCTGGATAGTACCTAATGAAGCCTCATTCGACTGATTGATTGATCTCCCCCGAGTCGATGGAGGCCGATAGAAACTAGGACCTACCCCCTAGTGAGCTTCTACTCTCACTCTCTCTCCAATTGGAGCAGATACTAATCATATTCCAGAATGTTATCCTATCAGTGGAAGTCCTGATCTGCACAGTACTTTGTCAACGAGCCAGAAAAAAGAGAAGAAGAAAAAATAAATGGATAAGCCCAAGTGTCAAAACACGGCACAAGCGAATGGGAGGTCGGGAGGGGATAGATTAATTTCAATTTATTAGGTTTCTGCGTTACATGGGCTGGACCAGAGTTGAAGGATTGGTTCTTGCCCTATTGTAGTCAAGAGTAGCCATGTTCGGGGTTTTGGGAGGCACTGGGGGAGTCTATTTACCACACCGAGTATAGTGCCTGAACTGGGTTCATGAATGCTCAATGGTTAGGTTAATGGCATGAGGTTGAGAAGCTAGGACCCATGGTCCACCTGGGCCCGCTGCGGTCCACTCCGGGCCGGCAACCTAAGTATGGCAAATCCAGTGAGAACGGAGAAGAGGTGGAGACGAGTACAATTAACTTACAATGGGAGAACACTCATAAAGGGAAAAGAAGGAAAAGCGAGAACGATGGAAGATCGATCCAGAAAGAGAACAAGGGAGAAAAGTACTGCTAGAGAATCCATAGTCAAGTTAGATACAGATACAGGATCGAGAAATCCAAGCCAAGCTAACTACTCAGCAAATCAGCGATCTTAGCAGCAATGTATAAAGACGGTGGAACGAATTCATTTGAATTAATAATGCAACATGACGTGAAAAAAAATCAATCAATCACAAATGGAATAAAACCTGCATAGAAAGTTCGGGTATACAGATTCCGACAAAAGGAATCCCCCCATTCCCAAAAAAAATCAACAAAAATACCGGTATGCATTAGCTTCGCCCCTTTGGATCGCAAACCTTGAACCCTGGCAGTCAATCAGGTAGCAGTAGCTGGAAGTAAGTCTTCGAACGCGGATCAAAGAAAAACGAGTGAGATCAGGATCAGGTATGACAGGGACCACACCGACCACTGACTCAACAGCCCCAATGCCACCGCATTTGGAGGATGCGCGCCTAAACCTGCAGGGCCAGGCTGCTTGATAGGTGGTTGTAGGGAGAGTCGTGCTCTGAGTGGTAGTATAGCACTGGGGGTCGGTCGATCACGAAATACTCACAATGTGGGCGACCATGAGATGCCGCCACCCAGAGCACTGTACTGCACTGCATGAAGTAGGGCGATGGCTGGCTGATGGTCAGGCACTGGAGAAAGCAGTAGTTCTCGGATACATCATCTGTATGCTGTGCTTTGAGACGCCATGCCCAAGTGCAACCTATCCAAAGTAATACCAGGTACAACTACCAGGAATCGGAGGCTGATGTAAGGACAGTCCAGACGCGTACTCAATATTTAGACACTCAAAGGATTGAAGTACGTAGGTAGCTTTCACCGATTGAGGCGGGACGGGGCAGGCGGGAAGGGAAAACGATCCAATCCAGCCCCGCTTGTTCGAATGACCACGAGGAGTGTCTCTGCTATCTGACTCGACTATGGGTGAAAGTGATTATAACTAATACACATATGATGATCTCCTTCATTAGGGCTGATGCATAAAAAGTAAAAGAATTAACCATATTTTTTGATTAATACTATTATCATTATTATCATTATTGTCTCTAATAGTTTCTGTGTTCAGCAGGAAACCTAATAATAGTAGATTGTGAGACCAGAGATGATACCTATCACAGAACAATGGAGGAAACAATAAAGACCAATTTCCGCATGAGATTGTAGTTGCACAGTCACAGCCTGGGTCGGATCATCAGGGGTGAAAATGGAAAATCAATAAGAATATTTTCAAAAACAAGATAGATAAATGGATAGATAGATAGGTAGACAACTCCTCCGTAATAGATGAACAGATGATCAATAATCGCAATAAGCTGGGGAAACCAATGGATCTGCTCGTTGCCGTCTCTGGTCGCTGATGGCATCACAGGCGAGTCGCCAACTGGTGTCAATCCCTCCTATTTTGGGCAAGTCCCGAATCCAGAATCCAGACGGATCAAAAGTCCGACTTGCTGCACGCCATTGTTACTTTTAATTAAATATTCTCTTGGTGAGACAAAATCTTATTTGATCGGTTTATGATCAGTCTGGTACCATCTCCTCCGGATGATTCTGTCGAGAAATTTCTGATCTGTAACCCTCTGCGCGAATGGGAATGTTTACATTGAATATCCGGGAAGAGAAGGAAAGACCAGGGAAAGATTAACAGATGGAAAGATGTAAGATTGGGGGAGAAAGAAATGTCCGGGGTGATGCGACATCAGAAACCCCGTCTCATTCCATCCAGCCTTGCTTTTCCCTCGTTGATTAGACACCTGTCAGGTACGCATGGCAGTGCAGGTGTGTCTGACATTTTAATCTATCTCATGTCGGCATCCCAACCTGTCGGTCCTCCTTGCAATGTACCTTGCTTTGTCTGTCAGAAGATCAGGAGAATAAATTATGTGCTCGACCGATACCCAATCCTGATGGATTGATGGGCAGGCATATCAATATCACCGATGTACTCCGTATCATAATATTAATATAATCATCTATTATCCTTTTTGATTACTATATTGAATTATTTTATTATCTTCTGATGTCATATCAGCAGATCGAATGATCGGACATTCCCGCGACGAAAAGAACCGCCCACCTACTCTAACTAGTAGGACGACGATGGGAGAACGAAGGAGTCAGAATACAAGATGGGAGTGGGGCCACGATGGGTTAGTTCGATCCCCATGAGGGAAGATGGACGATGGTGTTGTACCAAAGCATGTGCATCGTAAGCATCTCTCACTTTTTTGCTTTCTCGTTCGAAGATCGATTAATCGGCAGCAGATGGTCTAGGGTTGAGCTGCGTTAGTGGCCACCAGCCCCTCCACGAATTCTTTGTTCTTGAGTCCGCCACGGGCTGCGTGGCTGGCACTGGAGCTGTATCCCGCGATATCCCGCTTCAATCAAGATAAATCAATCATTGATGATTCATGCTAGAAAAAGAAAAGAAAAAAGAAACAAATAGCAAATAAAAAAAGAAAGAAAGAAAGAAACGGCCAGTCACGCCGACGGGTTACCGCGATTCTCGTCACCGACAAATACTCTGCAGATGCAGCATCCCCACAAAAACGAGGCTGTCATCTGATGGTCAGAGAATTCAAACAGACATCGCATCTCCAAGGCTTCGACAGAGCTGTTAGTTCGACTCCAATCAGTACCCAACGGCCGAGGACTTCTTCAGCGGAAGCTCCCCATCAAACTAGTAACAACTAGTCAATTAATTTACAGATTGAGGGTCCATCAGGGGCTGTGCAGGGTGGGATCACCCGAAAGGAGTTTGACACCGGATCTGTTCATCCTTCTGGGATGGAGACTCGGGCTGACTCGCGCATCAACGGTAAACCACTAATTAGTTTTCTACATTCGTATGGTCCTTCCTACCCGAGCCATTCTTCTTCCCGTCCGTCATCCGTCTGGATTTACAGAGGTTCAATCATATCAGCATGAACCATCCGAGGGAATCTGGAGGATTCATTCCCTTACTAGCCTAGCTCGGTGGGGTTCCTGGAGCTCCTTCCTTCTCAGATCGTTGCACCATTCAGCTTTGCCAGAGCGAGAGATAGACACGAAAAGTGCCAATGACGATTCATGTAAGCCATGCAACTGACAGCCCCATCCCGCGCAGACCGCTTCTTATTCTTACGCCTGTCAGCCTAGACACAGACTAGTCGGGGTAGTAGTGGACTAGTGAAGCCCCTCCCCTCCCCTCCCTCCCCTCCCTCCCTCCTTCATGCACATGCAGAGAGGAAGAAAGGAAGAATGAAAGAAAGAAAAAAAGCTCCTCAACGTGCATGGGTTCTCTTCCACTTTCTCATCCCAGACTCTTTCTTAATTGGCGGGTCGGGTGGGAAAATCCTGCATTTCGTCATATCCAGTACGGACGAGGCAGTCACTCCCTGTCTCCAAGGAAATACTGCAGGAGGCTTACTGTTGATTGGTATCATCCCCGGAAAAGAGAACAGCCAGACCAAATAACTGAACACGAATGATAGGATTGAATACCCTAAAACAAAACAAATAGGAACCATCATTCCTCTCACCGATCAGCCACTCCCTGTCCAATTGGCCCAGTCCGTGGCACCTCTTCTCGATTTATTACCATTATTGGCAGGCAAACAAACCAAAATTTGAAATGGAAGAAAGATAAAAAGAACAGAAAACGAAAAAGAAAAGAAAAGAAAGACAAACAAACAACAATCACCTGGTCTAGAATCCAGAATCCAGAATCCCCGTGCCGCGTCCTGCCCATCGTCATCATGAACAGTGGAGAGAGATGAGCACGAACCTATCTTTTTAGTACGGAGTCCCGCATGCTAACCAGATATAGTAACATCTAGCAAAATCATGGACCGTGGGCTTACTAGTTCTAGCCCCAGACAAGATATTGTAAGCAGTGAGCACAGATACATGGCTAATAATAGCACTACTAATCAATCAGTAACAGACCTACCGGAGATAGTTAGGGCATAGTTAGACGGTACGGTCTCAATGGTGTGGTCGTATACCTGCCACTCCTTGCTCAAAGGCCGATGAGGACCGATGGGGATCATCAGTCGGCCTTAGCACGGGTACTCTGCACATAGTTTGATACTGGTGTTCCCCGACCCCTCTCCCCTTTCCCCTCTCCTGACCCACCTGTCTGCAACCATCCTGTTGATGCTAATATAATGAATTATGACACTTTACCGTTGCGGCTGACTATCCGTACTAAACGGAGTATAACTATACTCCGTAGCTATCTGACCGTAGCTACCAGCTACTAGCTACAACGAGTCAAACAATAGTGTATTGTTGATTTATGTCAATGTTATGCAATCCTGCATAAACCGAGTAATAATAGTGCATAGTATGTCGTACATCTGTAGGTCAAGATCCAATGCCAAACATAGATAGCCATCACATCTAAGCAAACTTCAAAGTAAAAAATAAATCCAAATCAAACTCAAATATATAGCTATAACGAATACGAGAAATAAGCCAAAAAAGATGTCCCAAATTAAGTAATAGCCAAATCACTGACAACTTCCCCGTACGATTATTTTTGGTCCATGTATGCAGGTAGGCATCCGTACATCGGATACAATATTCCACCACAATCAAGTAGAAACGTGAATAGATTTTCTCCATGATCAAGCAGGCATATCATGCACTGTATAGATCTCGCAATTGTTCATCTCCCTATCCCTACCATCCGATTAACCAACCAAGCAATCTCTATGCTACCAGAGATCTATCTCGATCGGTATACTTACTACGTACCCTAGACCTTGCCCTAGCTAGCTATGCTCCTCCTCCTCCTCCTCCTCCACCATCACAATCACAATCACTACTACGTAGTACACCCCAATCAACCACCCAACACAGCATCCAAGGATAAGCAAATAAACACCTAGACACCCAAGTACCCAAGTACCCAACAACCCAACACGCCAAATGATACCCAAAGTATTAATCAAACGGGGGGCCAAAAAGATCATGATCGTCGCTATCTAGCGCGGAGAGACCCTCCCCCTCCCCTCTTCCCGCCCGACCCTACTCACTATACTATACTATACTATACTACACTACGACTTAACTACCCCTTAGTTTAGTTCGGTCTAGACTAGAGCCATCAATCCCTCATGTAGGAGTAGGCAGGTATGTGCGTCGCGCGTGCCAACTTTTAATTCCTTACATGCGTGAACGGATCGCCCTGCTAGGGTGATCTGTGGGCTGACGGATGGGTTCCGGGGGGCTTTGCTTGCTTTGCTTTGCTGGGTTGGGTTAGTCTTTTGGTCTATGCTATGCCTATACCCTTTACTAATGATGTATAGGTGGATGGGTACAAAGTACGGAGTATGGAGTAGACACTAGATGGACGGGAAGCGCTGGATTCGTGGGTATACTATTGTTTTACTAGGTATACTACGTTGCGGATACCCCTACTATAGTTCAACTGCTCTCTTTCTTGTTTTCTCGACGTTGACGTCCTACTTCATATAGATAGGGTCTAGAACGTGATAGATGCCATATGTGTATATATTTTAGTTTATTCGTTTATTGATTTATTTACTTTGGTCGATGTATCCGGAAGGAGACCACGCGCATCGAAATGAAACGGTGCGGGAAAAAAAAGCCAAAAAAGAAACAAAACCAAGGTCCGGCCGGACGCGAGCGAGCAATGGACGAAATGACAAAAAGACCCTCGTGTGGATTCCCATGTCAGTCAGTCTCTCTCAACGTAACCCGTTCCCCCGGAACCGAACCCAAAACTGTCTCTAAACAACCTACCCAACCCCTGGGGAGAGAGAAGACTGCAAAAAGCACGGTAGAACTGCACGGCATACTAGCGCTTGGTTTCCAGTCGTCTGCTCCCTTCGAGTTGAGAGCGATCGAGCGGTAGTTGGCAGCGTTGCTGCCCGTGCGAGCACCGGGCTCCTCCAATCAAATTCCCTCCTTTGACATCTCGCGAAAATCCGTAGGCCTGGGCCTCTTGGGCATGGACATGGACACTTAGCGAAGTAAAACCCCCTTTACACACACACCTCCGTTTCGTGGTCTCGAGCGCGACTCGATTCGCCACTGCTTTTCTCCGCTCTGGCACGGGCTCGTAGCATCGAGAGTTTGGTTGGTGCTTTACCGCTTGATAATCGTCACTGTAGTTGATCACACCGTTAGCTGCAGGATCCCCCGATGATCGTTCAGGGGGGAGGGGACGTTTGGGTCCGTACCAATGTCTTCATCGGCAAGCTCGTGCGTGAGACCGACGCGCTGCGGTTGGTGCTTGACCGAGCGCCCGTACACAATGGCCTGCTTGAACTGCTCCTTGATCGATTTGTGGATCGAAACACACTGGTTGCAGGTTAGTCGGTTGTCGCCATAATGAAGTGTAATCCAGACGGATGTGGGATGGGGTCCTTACGAAATCCTCGACTGTGCTTGCGCCGGCCTTGAGGACGACAGGCGCCGTGTAGTCGGGCGCCCTACCCTTGGGCTTGGTGTAAATCCGTCGGAGGTTGAGCTTCTCCCACATCTGCTCCAGTAACTCATCGATGTTCCAGCCGTGCTCGGAGCTGATAGGGCAGGCGTTAGGTATACGGTAAAGGAGATCCAGCTCTTCGATGGTGATGGAATCGATCTTGTTCAGGGCGTAAACGACGGGGATATACGCTCGGCTCTTGGCCTCGAGCACGTCGATAATGTCGTCAACCGTCGCATCGCACCGGATGGCGATATCGGCTGAAGAGATCTTGTATTCGCTCATGACAGCTTTGACTTCCTGTACAGGGCAAACAATACTAGTCAGCCATGTAGATCAAACAGCAAAGTGACGAACACGCTCACGTCATGGCTAATGTGTGTTAAGGGGACAGTGCTCGTAATTGCAATGCCACCCTTGTCCTTCTTCTTGAAGGTGATATTGGGGGGTTGCTTGTTGATTCTGATTCCGAACCCTTCCAATTCTCGCTCGATGACACGCTTGTCGACAAGGGGTTTGTTCACATCGAGAACGATGAAGATCAAATGGCATGTCTTTGCCACTGCAATGACTTGACGACCACGACCTTTACCATCCTTGGCACCCTGGATAATACCCGGAAGATCCAGAATCTGAATCTTTGCGCCGTTGTACATGACCTGACCAGGCACCGTGGTCAGGGTTGTGAATTCGTAAGCCGCAGCTGTTCCAGGTTAGTAACCATCACTCGCCAGAGAGATAGGCCACCACCAACCTTCCGAATGTTGGCCTGTCAATTTACTCATCAGAGTACTTTTGCCGACTGACGGAAAACCGATGAAACCACTGCACCGAGTCAGTATCACCACACTCCAAAGTCTTTACCAACGAGGTTGTCTGTCGAACATACACACTAGCAACACCAGTACGAGCGACATCGAATCCAACTGGAACCCGTATATTAGCCAACCACCCAGGTCATCCAAGCTGTGCAGACACATACCTCCACCACCACCGCCGCCTCCAGAAGGTGTCAGAAGCTCTCGCTTCAGCTTCGCAAGCTTCGCCTTCAATTGTCCTAGACATTGTATCAGCACAAGAAGTCCATTGGCTGACCCGTTCTAACAGCCCATACCCAAGTGATAGGACGTGTTCTTGTTTTTCTGAGTCCGAGCCATCTGGTTATCCAGTCAGTATCCCAGTTCTGCGATCAGCGCATCGGCGTGTTGGGCGAACCTCGTCCTCGACTTGCTTGATCTATGTTGACACCATCCATGTTAGCCACAGCAATTCACTACATTTGAACAATGATAGGGTAGATATGAGGCGCACCTTTTCCACGGTGGTCGACATCTTGGCGGCGCAACGAGATTTACCCCTCGTATAAGGTCAATATGTGCAAAATAAACAAAGTATTCAATCACGGAAGTTGATCCCTATCTTCCAGCTGCGCTGTTGTGAAGTCAGGGACAATCTGTTGTTGCTGGTTGGGTATAAGGTGTTGGAAGTTAGTCGAGCGATCAATCTTTGATGGAAATTGTGGCCGCCACTTCATTCGCCCGTTTGTCGGGCGGAGAGCGAGATCACATGGTGGGGTTGTGTGCCTTAGGCAAGTTCATACATCCGCCTTAGTGGCAACTCTCCCGCAAATTTGTGTGTCACGTGGTAGTTATCGATAAGAGTAAACACGTGATCTAAATGACATCAGTGTCGAGATATTTGCTCAAGTATGAGATTCAAGCATTAACCTTGATAATCTTAATTATTTTGAAAGTGCTTATCTGAAGATAACCTAAATAAAGAATATATATCCCTCTACTTGACATACTGGACGGTGACGGATTTTTGTTTCGACTCCTCAGGCAGCTACCGCAAAGGCGGAAAAGCCACAGCTTTAAACCAATGACCACGCACATCCAGCCATGTTCTTTTCGCATCACCTACAACTACTTGAACTTCTTGAGCCATTGCTGTATGACATATCTTTTGATTTTACACTTACTGGCCTACAAGTAGCCTAAGACCTGATCATACACCCCACTGCCTTGCATATTATCATTAATCCTACATTCAACCACGCGCTCAGCGGCACACCAATCCATGCTTTCCAGTCTCTCGGTATAGAATCGATCCCGAAGCACTTGCTATATCTCCATTGACTCTCTACTTCGCTGAACAAAGCACCCACCAACAGCATGCCATATCTCCCAGGCTCCAACTCAGAGATTTCCGCGAGCAATGCCTTCGAGAAACTCGTCCAGGATCTAAGTGCCGCTCTAGGACCAAGCTCCGGACTAGATTCCGACGATGTCAATCCAGTGAACATTCAGCTTCTAATGGAACAGTACAAGTCGAACCCCGAAGAGTGGCTCCCGTTCGCCTTGGGTGATTCTAACAAATCTTATACGCGAAACCTCATCGACGAGGGGAATGGTAAAAGTAACTTGGTGCGTTCTTTCCCTAGCACTTGTATACTATAGTACTTCTCAGCTTCTGTGGCTCCTCTCGGAGTAGATTCTGCATTTGTACGCTGTACAGAAAAATGCAGTCAGAAACCCGAGTGCCAGTCTATTTGCTAACTATTCCACTCGCCAGCTAATCCTAGTCTGGAGTCCCGGTAAAGGGAGCGCCATCCACGACCACGCCGGTGCGCATTGCGTCATGAAGGTGACTATCTCCACGTCTGATCAAATTAACACGAAGAGGTCTAATCTAATTCGAATCCGTCTACAGATCCTCCAGGGTTCGCTCCAAGAGACATTGTACGCTTGGCCGGACAAAAACAAGCTCCAACAGGGTCAAACATCCCCTCCAAGGGTCACCAAGGAGACGACCTACGGCGAGAATCAGGTCACGTACATGTCTGATAAAGTATGTAAACCATCCGGCCAAAGGCGAAGAAGAAAAGAAGACAAACTGACAACCTTTGAACAGCTCGGCTTGCACAAGATTTCCAATCCTGATCCTAATAACTTCGCCATCTCCCTCCACTGTAAGCATCTAGACTTTTTTTTGTCACCTCAAACCGAACCAGACCAGATCATTAGACTCAACTCAACTACAATCTAAACTCAACTAACCAACAAAATAGTATACACCCCACCAAACGCATCAACCAACGGCTTCTCCATCTTCAACGAAACAACAGGCAAAGCAAGCCACATCAAGCAGAGCAACTTCTACTCCATCCGCGGAGAGCGTTGTCCCGCCATTCGACCTGATCAAACGATGAATTCCCAGCTCCCAGCATAGTTGATTGCAGTTGCAGTCCACAGTTACAGTCCTTTTCCTAGACGCTTCGCTTCTGCCGACACGATAATGATTCATTCTTATTTTCGAGTTTGATTCAATTAGCGTCTGCTTTCTTTTTTGGTCCTGGTATATTTTTCTGGTTTGATGCATTGTTATGACTTGGTTTGTATGATAGATTAGCATCGCATAAAAGGGCTGAGTACAACGTTGGTTGATAGGGTTGTATAAGATGATACATGACTAGATTACGGACTATTATCGATAGAGACTGTTGTTTTCCGAGCATCAACATTTTGCAGTATAGTCTTCTAGTAAACTTATCAAGATGAAGAATTCAAAGTGAGATACTTTCATATAAAGCAAACCTAGTATCGTATCGTATATCATATGCCACGTATTGCTCTAGTGCACGTAGGAGGAAAGAAAACAACAGCCAAACTGACAGAAAGAAAAAAAAAAGCAAATCATGCAAGTACGTAATATACAGCTGGCGCTCATGTAGACAACAAATGACAACAAGTGAGGAAAAAGTCTCAAAGAGCAGACAGATGTAGACAGCAAAACCATATTGACTCAACTGAACAACCCTCACACAACAAGTCCAGTTCAGTCCAGTCCTCCTCAAAAAGTAAAAGTCCAAAGGAGGAAACAGGGAGGCAAATCAAGTCAAAACTAAGGATCAAGGCGTCTCCTCCCCCCAACCGCACTCGCCCTCTCAATTCGTTCTTGGAGCGATTCTGGATGCTCTAGCATCTCCGACTGACGCCGTCGCAGCTCCTCGAGGCGGTCCAACGGATTCTATAAAGTTACTGTATAAGCACGTCACTCGCAGCAGGTGCAAAAACGCTCCAACCGTGATACCCACCCATTCCTCCTGGTATGGTACACCCTGTGCGGGTACGGGTGGTGACTGGTGGTGCTGCCACTGGTCGCTTTCCTGGGGAATACCGCCGCCTTTCTGTCTCTGGATGGGGGCTGGAGTGACGGGGAGGCTGGGTCGTTCTGTTTCGCTGGGGAAGTCGGTTATCCGGGTGCTTGTGCTGTGGGGTTCTGCTTCTGGGGGTGTTGTTTGCGTCGCGCCGGGTTGGCCTCCGGCGGTAGACTGGGCGCCTGAGATGACTTGGACTCTTGCCTTGCGGGTCTGTTGGATGGTGTGGATGTATTTTTGGATGTCTGGGTCCTCGTCCCAGGCGTTGGACCGCGTGTAGCTGTCCCAGGAGACGGGGGGTTCCTCGGTTGTCCAAGACGTCCAGGAGCGTGTGGATGGCACGGATACTTCAGTCGGGGACTCTATAGGCGGAGCGGATGGTTTCCTTTCTTGCTTCGTGACAGTGTCTTGTTCTTCTCCCGGGAAAACGCGTGTAGGTGTAGGCGCATGGGTTTCCCATGGGAATACTTGAGAGATTTTCTGGGGCGCTGGTTTCTCCCGCGGAACTTCGTAGTACATGCCTTTTGGAGCCTCTGGATAGGATGAAGGAGGCTGGAAAAGCTGATGATCTTCTGACATCTCATACGTCTTCTGCTTCAAGGCAATTCCCTCGGGCTTCGTGTTCAGCGGTGGAGGCTCTCTATTTAATGTCAGCACTTGTAACTTTCATCTGTATCATGGGGCAACACACCTAGAAGCATCCCATTCCGCTCTAGGAGGCTCAAACGTTGTATTCGGAGGTCCTGGTGGTGGTACTGATGTCTCCGTTGCCTCATTGACGGTTTCTACTGGTTGTTGATAGAATTGGGCTTGGGAATTGCCCGGAGTCTCCAACGGCGGAAGTGGTACGTTTATTCCCCGCCTTTCAAATATGGGATCTGCTTGCGCAACGACGAAGGTTGTTTCGGCGTGTGGTTGTACGTATGCTGAGATATGCTCTTCTCCACGAACGTATTGTGGAACAGCACTTCGAATCGGTGCTGGAGTCGGTACATCCTGCCCTGCCGTGTGGGCTGGCTGTTCCTCAAGGGAGACTGTTTCTACAGCAGGAGCTATTGGTTCTTTCTGGAAAGATGCCCCGTCTGTACTGAATGCCGTCTGTACTTGAGAGACACGGTATTCTCCGTGCTCAGTCATGAAATTTTCCGGTTGCAACTGAGACTCTGGTTCTTGTCGAGGCTCATCGGTGCTTTCTGCTAGGTTGACTTGAATAGACGGTAGCCGTTGTACGGCTGGCGGCTCCGCACCGGCGCGGGAGCCTGCAGTATCATCATCCCTAGGGGCTTCGACTGTACTGTGCGTCTGTAAGAACGGTATCTAAAGTCATCATTAGCACCACGGAAACCCGATGACAGAGCCAATCCACCACTCACGTTTATCACAGGACGATAATGTCTATCATATATGGCCCACCACCTCCCAAGCAACTGATTGTACGGCGTTTCAGGCGGAAGCACCTGCCTCGGCAGATTCCAAGGCTTCTGGGCTCCAATAAAATGGACCAGACTGATGGTACTTTGAAAATGCCTGTAGGCCGGAATATACTGGTAGTTCGCGCTGGGGGTGCAGTTATAGGTGAAACCGAGCCGGTGCCAGTCCCGGAAATGCATATTCAACAAGCCCTGGTCAGCCCCGTCAAAGCTGATCCCTCTCTCGGCCAACGCTCGCAGAGCAAAATAATCCTGCAGGTTGGGTCGCAGCACCATTACACCGCTGTTGAAGCAATCCGGCCACCCGACGTCCGGCGCGGCCGCAAAATCGACGTCCATGTCCAAGAGCTCGTCCGGGGCTCGGACGGCCACAACATCGCAGTCGATGTATACAATGCGCCTGAATTGCGTTTGGCGCCACAGCTCGATCTTGGTAAATGTGGAGATTAGATCCGGGCGGTCCATGAGCCAGAGGTTCACGGGAGTGTTGTTCGTCATTGGGTGGACGGGTATGATCTCATCGTATATAGTCTTCCGCGGCGTCATATTAGTGCATATCCCGTGAAGATGAATCGCTCCGCAGCCGGGAATAAGACACCCACCTGAAGCTCATTAATCGTAGCCGACTGTAAGGTATCCGGTGTATAAAGAGCGACCAGCCTCCCTTTCGTTTTATTGTCGCGCAGCGAATGAGCGAGAACCATGGCACCTAGAGCAGGATTCAACGAATTAGAGTGTACAAGAGCTGGCAGCAAACCAGGCATCTACCAATGATTTACCAGGAAGATAGTGGTCACTCAGAAGAAGCTGGGAAACAATTAGCGCTCTTCTACGACGCCATTGAGGGCTCCAAACAGCGAGGAAGAACACTCACAGTGCAGTAAACTGCACTCCCGTCAGACCCCATTGCAACGAGCGGCGGCTGTCACCACGCCGATCCCCTAGGAAATTGGGGCAATCGGGTCGCGATTCGATATAGATTTTAAGCAATGGTAGAAGTCGAGGGAGGTAGAAGAGAAAGAGACTAGAGGGGTGGGATCGACACGCGCAGCAATGGAACAAGCTCCGGCTCTCCCCTCTTTGACAGTGACGTTAACCCCGCCCGTCAGCACAGCAGAGTGATGGCAAGTGGCAACAGTATGGTCAATTGAGCAGAGTGTGTATAATTTTCAGGTACTGCATTGCGCCGATTGAGATAATAATTGTACTTGATCACGATATGGATTCCCAGCTCTCTCGAGAAGAAAGAAGGGCTCCTCGACAGGCAAATCAAGTACTCTCCGAAGTAAGGAGCTTCGAGAGAGATAGAAAACAGGAAATAGCTCGACAAAAATATCCCACGCGTCTAGGGAATTAAAGAACAAGTACCTTCAAGAGTATCCGAAGAACGCGAGATCCGAAAAAAAGGGGAGAGAGGGAAAAGAGTTGAAGAGGAGAGAAGCGCTGAGCGGAGACCAGACGCAGTTGCTGCACGAGGCCGTCATCCCGGACCACACGGATTAATTGCCCAAAGCTCCTGTTTTAAATGATCCCAACTGAGACATCCGTCAACCTTTTCAGAGCTTCTAGACGGTCTTACCATGAATGGACAAATGCGAACTGTCGCTTGGCATTCCAACTGTCTCTTAGTATCCACTCCTTGTCACGACATCACTCATTGTTATGCTATAAATCATGATACACATATAATCCGCCAATGAAGAGCCTCTAGGGAGAAACACAAAAACGACGCGCAAAGAATCGCTCAAAATCAAGTGGAATCTACTCTCAAGTAGACGCATCCAAGTCAAACACAACCAGCGGTTATTCACGATTTCCCGAAGCCAGCAGAAGCAGTCAAGTTTACAAGTCTGGTCAAAAACCCAAACAATCAACCGCAGACAGCAGCCAAAAAAAAAAAAAAGTCGTCGAGGAGACAACGTAGCCAAAACAGTCGTCCTCACCCCTGCTAGCTCCACCTGCAGATGGCGCACAGTCCCCCGCGTCACCGGGCTCACTTTCGGACCTTGACAACAGCATCTGGGTAGCACTCTTGAAGAACAGCGGCGATATCTTCCCGCTCGCCCTTCGCAGCCCACTCCGCCACTTTCTCCAACGCAACCTGGCTCTCCTGCTCCAAGGGCGTAAAATGGCCGGAGTGTGAGAGTTCCACAACCTGACTATCAGTGCCAAGATAATCCGAGATCCCATCGAGACAGATATGCTCATTCAACGCAAAATCTTTCTTCCCCCACATGAGAGTCGCGCGCGCGCGGAGGGCCCCGGGCGGGCCCTCGTTGAACAGCCCGGCGCCGCTGTTGCCCCGCGAGGTCTGTTCGCCCTGGGAAATGGCGTGCAGCGCAGCGATGGTCTCCACAGACTTGTCCCAGCGGGCGATAGCCGCACCATCGCGATAGTAGCTGGTCATGTGGGTGAAGTTAGAGAGAGCCCGGTGTTTGACGGATTCTGCGTAGCTGTCGCCGCTATCCGTTTGGGTCTTGCATTCTTCGGCGGACGGTCCCATGGTGCTTGCCATGCATTCTGCGGCGTGCTGGGATGTGAACTTGGAGGTCCCGTGGGAGACCTTGTGGCAGAGCTTGATGAAAGACTGGTTGCCGCCTTCGCCGAGGTACCTGACCAGGGGCATGGGCAGCTGAAAGGCGAAAACGTATCCTGAGAGGAGCAGTTGCAGGAAGACAGGCTTGAGGGTCCCCAGGGCCTTGCCGAACACCCAGAAATTGCGAACGGGACACCGCAGGGCCGTTTTGGCCATCTTCACGGCCGAGGACACGCGACGGCGGACATTCGAAGCGGCGTGGCTGATCTGTTTGAACAATCAAAACCTGGACAAAGACCCCCCCCCTCTCTTGACAGAATACACTTACCAAAGGCCCATTACTCAAAATAAACCGATCAGCAAGCTCCGGCGCCTCAGCCGCAAGACGCATAGAAATAACACAGCCCCAATCATGCGCAACAATAATCGTAGGCTTCTGGCGAACCCCAGCATCGTTCTCCACCCCATATCGCGCCCTCATCGTAAGGATAAACTCCGTCAAGTTCTCCAGCACATTCGTCGCCGAGTATTTGCCCAACCCCTCACTACCCCCAAAACCAGGCAGGTCGACAGCAACGATCGACGCCGACTGCTGCAGGGACGCCGAGCTGATCACGTAGCGCCATAGCGCCCAGCTATCCGGATAGCCGTGTATGAAAATGACCAGCGGTTTCGTGTTATTGTAACCGTCCGATTCGGGAAGATCGTTACAGACGTAGTGGAATTTGAACCCGTTTCGCAAAGTGAGAATCTGATGCGAAAGTCCGGACCATTTCTTCGACAGATCCCAGAATGTATTCCGAGCTGCGAGAGATTGTATGTTAGCTCAGCTTACACGTGCACTGCTGCAACTTCTAGGCGCGGTGCTTAAAGAAAGAAGATAAAACAGAAGGAAAAAGAACTCACCAAGCTGCAATTCCAACCTCTCCTTCTCAGTTGTCCTCCTAAAGAAATACCCCGCAGCAAGAGCGTGAAACCCATACAAAACCATCGTGAAAACGCCATACGCGAAAACCGCGACCCACACCAGCGCGCGCAATATTGGATTAGCCATGGTTGTGCTAACTTATGCGCCTCGAGCGGGCCCGTTCGCTCGCGCAAACAATTATAAACGACGTCACGTCAAAAGAAATCTAGAACTATGAGACAATTCCGACAGTCGGGCAATCAACAAGAATACCGTCAGTGGCAGATATGATAAAGTGATTATTATATCAAAAGTGGGGATGAGATGACACCGACTCCACCCGGTCAATTGGGCAGTAGGTCGTTTGCTGTGAGCTTGCTTGACGTGATGCGACGATATCAATGCCTTATAAATAATTGTATATCACACAATAGGATTAGGTAGATAGGATAGATCAATAGATAGAAAGACAAGAGCTAGCTCTCCCCGCCACATGACCAGTTACCGACAGACAGCCATTAAAACGAAATGCCCGTCTCCACTAGACCAGATAACATCCGGTTTAGCTTCATTTGAAGGAAGACGGTTGGAAGGCTGGCAGTCCAATGAATATGGGCGATCGTTGTACGGGTCCTCGGAAGGCGGTTAATATTAGTGGATGATGATCTCAGCGGCGACATGTGACGATAGATATCGTAGTAGTTGGGTGGATTGAATGGATTCATCGAGTATCCAATTGTTTGGTTTGGGTTCTTATTTTTCCGTTAATTGAATGGAAGTAATTAATTAAATGGAATCAAGGAATGTCCTTGAGGTATTGGCATCCGCATGCGGTTCTATATCAGAGGGCCAGCTGATGATGGTCTGACAGACTATCTTGTTACTAATGTTCAATGGTATCTCGACAGAAGAAAGGTACCAGACAGACGTCAACAAGACGGTCAAAGCAAGTATATCAAAGCCAATTAATTGACTCTCCTCAGATCTAGACCTCCTAGCGTTAACAAATTCATAAATTCTCAATGAAGCAGAACACCGACTCCCCAAACGCCACGCATCCCGTAAATGCACACAATCCACCAGTAGATATCATACATAGCACACTTGTAGAGAACAAGCAGACGCCATATGCCGACCGACTCGGACTAACATGTCCAGATGTTATGCAACTTAGAGAAAGAACCCCAGGTTTTCTCGATTGTCATCCACAAGACGTCCATACCTGTGGAATCATGTCAGACGGTGATCTAGACCAGTCAGGAACGTTACAGGGGTGAACTTACTCCAATAACAAGCGGAACAACCACACCTCCATGTCTTCCTTGCGCAGTGCTTTTTGCGCCCAGGTCTGACCCTGCTGCGCCAAGCTAGCGGAGAGAGCTTTGCCTTCTTCCTCCGATACTAGATATCGCATAGTCTCCACGTATTCATCCCCCGTCAGGCTCAGCGGGATATAGTGCACCCACGGCCGGATCCATTCGTCGTGCCATTCGCGGAAGATGGCAATCTTGTGTACCAAGCTGTTGCTGTGAAGGAATGCGTAGAACCGACCACTGAAAGCGTTTCCGTCGATATCTACCAGGTGCCTGTAAGCCCAGGCATCCTGCTGACCGGTCTGCTCGCCGATCTGGAAGTACTCTCGCTGGGCGGCGCAGTCCTCCTCGTCACACTGTCCGACGTACGTGATCCACACATCAAAGAGGTCCCGATAGGACTCTCGGCGAGCCTCTTTTGGCTCCCACAGGCCCTTCTCGCTCTTCGCCAGGATCTTGGTGTTGTTCAGGGCGTTAATCGTGCCGACAAATCGTTGCCGGTGCTGGCGCCTCCACCCGCCCCCTCGCGAGTAACCCCCGGTGGTCGATCCTCTCCAGTACATCTTGTCCATTTTTTCGTCCCAGCTATAGTCCTTTTCAGCTTCGTATGGCACCTTATCCACCCAGTACCACGGACTAGGATAAAGGATGTCCTGGAAACTCGACAGTTTGCTCTGCGAGAACACGGGGAAAAGATCGTGGACGACATCGAAGGCATTGGCTCTCTCGAAGAATCCGTATCGATCGCGAAGAGAAGGAGTTTTGCAGATATCAGAGAAGGCGGTCGTATTGTAAACGAATCCCAGTTCACCAAGCGCGTAGGCATCGACATCGTCTGGTTCGTTCTCATCCAGGGAGCGGGATGGACTATCCGCCGGACAAGAGGCTCGGGAGTCAGTCCAAGTAGGTTGATGTGCGTATCGATTAAAACGACTCTTTCGCACTTCATCAATGCGATCACCCTTGTTCACGTCTGCGGGCCTCTCCGACCACGCGTTGGTAGGCGACTGATTTTCGAAAGCACTAGGAATGACACGGTCCTTGGCCACATCCACCAGTCTCCGCAGATCTTCACTGGGCACAATGACGCGAGGCTCATCATGACTATTGAACACCAGATCCATGTCCGGCAAATACTGAACAAAGTCCTTCATCATCTCCACCGTCGCATCCCGCTGCCATTTTTTTCCATCGCCACCCCCTTCAACCAAAGTAACCTTGCCGTCTCTGATAAGCACCCCCAGCACGGAATTCTCGTAACCCAGCGCTTCCCGAGCGCGGTCACGGATCACCGCCGGTTTCAGGCCCCAAAATGGCAAGAGCGAATGGTAGATCGAATCGTACTCATCAATCATCTGCACGCCTCTCGACCGAGCCAGCTTGAACCACTTATCAAAGTGCGGCGGTGGGTGCATGTGGTAGCGACGTTGGTATTCATTGACGGCCTCAGCGAGCGATTTCGACTGGCGCGATCGCGTCTGATCAAACGTTTGCGCCGCATCGCGAATTAGACTCGAGATTGGGTGTGTGGTTTCAGGGTGGTGCTGCTGAGTGCTTTTGCGACCATTGGTGTCTTCCGTGACTTCTTCTTGCGGCGGGGTCGGATCGACATGAGGGGAAGGAAGGTGCGAGGAGCTTGAGACATCTTCGGACGGGGGAGAACCGTTCAGAAAATATATGGAGAGGATGACAAAAGTGGCAAGCACTAACAGTGCCGGAAGGCGTTGGGACCGCATGCTGCCATCGAAGGGAGACTAGGTATCTGTATGAGCCGCGCGGGCGCATCAACCCGAGTTAATGGTTGGCAGCAAGATCAGCTATCTGTGTAACTTCATGGAGCTCACAGAGAATGGGTTAGTGTGAATTGTTTGAATCTGGACCATGCTAAGCAAGACAATCAAAGAGAATGAGGTACAGGAAGTTCCTTGGGGAGGAGTGCAGAGTCAAATCGGTCCAAAGGCGTTGTTTACCTGGTCACCTTCCCGATTCGTCGTCCTGAGGAATCCAGGGCAACAGGACGGATCGAGTAAGACTAAATCCGTTAGCTGCAATCGCCCGGTCGAGACTTGGGATGCGACGTGTGGCGCCGCCAAGAGATACATATATCTCAGCGATGAGAAGGGAACTTATCGGTCAGTTCAAGAGTCGTAGTCTCATTTGATTATAGTCAATATATTACAGAGGTGGTCAGAAATAATAGTCTTGGTGCGCTTCGATCAAAGCAAGTATACTATGTTTAGCTGTAGATCATGGCCGAAAACGTCACTCGCCGGAGATCTGTACGATCCCCCCCCCGTTTCTGTTCTAATATTGTATATCGATCAATTATATTGAACTATTGCTGGTGTTTTCCGAAAGGAGGACCCAAAAAAGAGGAAGAGTCAATGCCTCGAAAAAGCAGTAGTAATCCCGTACATATTTTGAGCCCAAAAAA